>VWZY01011873.1:0-15298 GCA_013399075.1 Chloroceryle aenea | reverse complement strand
CTAACAAAAAAAAAAGAAAAGGCAGCATTAGCTGAGCTGTGAAACTGGCTCTGTATGTTTAATGTCTCTCAATGGCTGGGGTGGGATAGCACGGCATCAACTGAAAGTCAAGCAGCTGAATCCTTGTGCACTGCTTTGAAAAATTAGGGGCATTTATAATGTCTAATATGTTGCAAGCCAGGATGATTTAACAGATGGTTTAAAAAGAAAATCAGCATGTCAGGCAAGGCCCATTGTGTAGCTCTCTGTAGATTTCTATAGAATGTGAGTGATAAAAAATGTTTTTCTTCTCTATTTCAATACTGAAAGATGTTAAAACTTGAAACCTTGGGGGAAATTGCTTAATTACCCTCCTGGTGTCAGTGGTCCAGAGCACTGGGAAATTTCAATTCCCTGCAGAAAGGGGTCAAATAGGGAACAACCAGGACACTTTTTAAACTCTTGTTAATGCCTCATAACCTTTAATGAATAATTTTCAGTACCACGGCCAATCTAACCTCGCACAAAAGACTGTAATATTTACCTCTTTGTAGCTTTGCCTCCATTCTGTGCACAAAGAAAAATATAAATATATTTGCCTCCATGCAGACAGAATACACGACAGTAAATTCAGATTTTTAAATGCCTGTTCCTGTTACCCATCAATTCATAATTTCTGTACAGCTTTAAATTTAGGATGCAAAACCAAGTTAACTTTTCTTACACAAGTAAGAGAAGCAAGGGTTTCCCCATGCCATGCATGCAACAATTACTGTATTTTTGTTGTAGAAAGAAGAGTTAATATTTAAAGTTGCCCTTTAATACTCATTTGGAAACACTGATTGAATAATAAGCCAAGCAGCTCGGTGTATCACATCTCTATTAAATTCTCTTGCCTTTTTTAAGATTAAAAAGAAAAACCAAACTTTTTTCTTCCTCTAAATGCAAATCTTTCTGTGTAACACTGTGCCTAATCTACTACAACTAATTAATCTGTTTGAGCTGATGAAATGTTACCTCTGCATTTTTTGTTCCTTGTATACAATTATTGTAACAGTGGTGAATAAATCAATATTCCCAATCCAACTGTAAAAAACAATCAAGAAAAGCAGTGCTTCTCAGGGAAAAAACACCAAATAATATTTATTAACTCTGTCTCAATCCACAGCAGAGCCTAATACCATTCAAGCATTTTCTGCAAGTGTAATAAGCAAACTCAAATACATGATGAAAGTGGCACATGCCAATAATTTCACCATTTTACACTGCAGAGTAATTGAAGGATTTAATGAGAAACAAACCAATAAAAATAAATAGACCATGAGAGAGGAGGAGAAACTGATCTAAAATGGAAGTTGCTCCATTGTGAGTTTTAGGGGGGTTTTTTTGCATGGTTTGACCGGGAAGGGGGGGTGGGGGGAAGGTGTTGGGATTATTGGCTGTTTATTTCTACTTATTTTACATTTTGCAGTTGGATTTCAAAAGAGGAAAACACCACTTGCTCTATTGAGACTCGATTCTGCATCAATAGGCTATCCTTTTGCTGCCACTTCCAACAGATCTGTTATTTTCCTGCTGAATTATATGATGAATAGGATCTTTCTGCCTGAAGTTGGAAACTGTTTCTGTTGTATTGGTGTTTATAAATAACTCTGAGCAGCCTCGCCTTTTAAATAATGGCACAGAGTCCTCCTGCTTTTAGAAACACCTATAAATCACAGTCCTCATGAAAGGAATTCTGATTACAAACTCCTTTGTCTCAGCAGTGCCCCTAAATTTTGGCCGTGGACAAATGTCTCACTGAAGGATGCCACCAGCACCCAAGTCAATACAGAGCAAGGACCATACACACTTGGACAGACAGAAGATTATGTCCTTACATAAAAACAGCTGAAGAATTTTGACCTCTACTTCAGCCACGACAAAGGTGATGCCACAGAGACAGAGCTGAGGGTGGCATAACCTATGGGGCTCCTCCCAGACAGGATTTTTGGTAGGGTACAAGAGCAGAGATGCTTCCACCTGAGCCTGGGTTAACACCTGGTGAGGAGGAGTTGATGCAAAATGAAAACCCCAAAACCTTGGAGGGACACGTGGGGACATTAAGTCCAACAAGTGATTTGTCACTTGCACAACAGATATTTAAAATCTATGCTCATTTTTGAAGAAATCTAAATCCCTGAGAAATGTGGACCAGAACAGGCTCCTCAATTGCTAAGCACATAAACCAGGCAAAGACCAGCCTGCTAAACCTGGGTATGCAGAGAAATCACATCCGATACTGAGTTCTAGACACCTAGTAAAAAACCCCACAGTAACACATCATCTCCTCTCTAAAGGGGGTTATTTTCAGCTGCATTGTTTTGATGTTTTTCCTTGTATGCACAATTGAAAACATGGACTTGTAATAAGTTATTGCTTTGTGTGGTGCTTTGGGAAAGAGGGAGAGGGCAGGTTCAAAGACCAAGGGCGGAGAGGGCTCTCCCTGGACAGCTGAGGTCCAATCTCAGTCTACAGGTCAGCGACCCTTTTATAAAATCTTTGAAGTGCTTTCTTGAAGAGTATTGACTGACCAGAGCCTTTTATTTCATATCAAGTTCAAATGTAATGTCTTTATGAGTGTAATGCACAAATCAATGAATCAGGACATTTGGATTATTTAGATGGAGCTGAGAGTGTGTAGCATGCACTGAGGAGTCTAAAACCACTCATAGCCTTCAGATAATATAATATTAACACATAATTAATATCAATACTTAATTATTATATAATAATCCCATAATGTTGTTGACCAGACAAGCATTTTACAAAATAAGGTCCATCAAAATATTTTCTCTCTACTTGTCATGACTGCAAGTTTCACCCAGAAAATGCAACTAGGAATTGCTGTTTTATCTCCCTTGTCAAGCTGGAGGTTGGAAGAATCTCAAATCCCATATTCCTTTGTCTTGACACCAGCAAACATCAGCATCAGCAGCATTGTTATTATTTCAGTAGTGTGGAGGTCTCTCCTACTCTTTCTACAGAGAGAACAAAAAGTTCTCCTATGTGGAGGTGCTGGTCCCCAAGCTCCACCTCTCCAGACTGAATTTTACCTGTTTCCCATTTCCCCACCCTCCTGACCAGCATCCCCATACAGCACGAAATAGCTATGGGCTCTGCATCTGCTGCAAGAGCCAGAGGCAAAGTTCCACCCCAGAACTTCCAAGCTTTGTACATTCAAGGCAAAACAAAACTGTTTAGAGAAAACACCTTAAAGAAGTTATTACAGCACAAGGTCAGTTGTATTTTCAGTGCCAACAAGTGATGAAGGTCTCATTTTTGGCAGGAAGACCTTGCTAATGAAATACAAACCATCATGTTATGAACTTGAATGTTTCTGCAATGTTTTAATGGACCTTACTGGAGGACCAGACTGACTGTGGGCTTGCTTCTTGGGCTAAGTGTTTATTTCACACTGTCCCAATTGGGGAAAAAAACCTGATAGAGTTCTTACGTCTAATTCATTGATGTGCAAGTGTGTGAGATGGAAGAATTGACTACTACTCTCACTCCCATCATGACTTCTGGCAGTGACAGAGTGGCAGAGAGCATCAGGCTGCAGGTTTCAAACCCTCACACACCTTGGAACTGGACTTTTTCATTCTGACATCCTCAGCCCTACCTTTTCTATTAACCCATGGAAACTGGAATCCTCATGGCCATTAGAATGGCCACTCCAGCCTTTCCAACATGGAAGTGTCCTGTACCCCTGGAATGCTCATTTTTCAGTCACTCCAAGGAAGACTGGTGGGTATGTTAACGTGGTTCCAGTATAATTAGTCTTTAATGAAATGGACCCTGGATAGATTCCACTGTGGAGCTTCAATAGTAGAATTGAAGTGAAAGTCATTTTAAAGTGCAACAGTAGTTTACATATTAGTTATTGTATAAAGGAAAGAAAAGAGTGAAAATGCTCTGCTGTTCTAGGTTAAATGCAATTAACATCCAGGCCTTCTGCAGGACTCCTGGGAGAGAATGATTGGTTTGGCAGGTTATTTCTCAGGTTTTGATAAAAAGAGAAAGAAACTCCACATTATTTCAGCTCTATACCCCTGCTGAAAATATTACAGCACTCTCTAGATTCATGACCTCAAAGCAACTTAGTAGAACACATATAACTCCAGAATGTTTACTAATTAGCTGTTCCTCAGCTCAATTACCACCTGAGCTGATGCCTGGGTAATATTGCATATAAATAAAAGTTTTTCAAGTCCATGTAGGAGTCAGTTCCTTTCTATTTAACACTCACTGTGAGAGGGATCAAAAGAGCTTTTCTGTTTGGTTTGGAAAAAAAATTGTCCAGAACCTTGATGCAGGAACAAACACTGTGGAAATCATAGGAAAACATTCACCTCCTTCCCCTATTTCAGAGCTGTATCTCATATCCCAAGAAAAAGGGGGTTTACAAAAACTAGAGAAAATACTGTAAGAGAAGAGTTAAGGCCATTCAAATGTGCCAAGATATTTTTTCATTATCTTTGTCTTCATGTAGTAGGCAGATTTTCTATAAACCATTTATTTTCTCCTATGCAAAGCTCAGACTTTCACTCCCAATTGTTTCTAGAAATTCTGCTTCTGCACTTACCTAGGCATAAAATCTAACTCTTGCAGCACCTATTAGCTAGCTTGATGGGGTTTTATATCAAAGGACCTCGCAAGAAGTTGCTCATTCTTAGTCACAGAGGAATGCTTAGATCAAATCCTACTATTTTAATGTTTCTGTAGGGGAAAAAGAAAGATGCAATGTAGGCCAAACACAAAACTCTGGCTGATCTACGTTTGGACACTTTCTGCAATGTAGATGGCCCTTCACAGGCTGTTAAGCATCACCTCTGGCTCAGGAAGTACCCGAGATGCAGATTGCTGGAGGTGGGAAAGCAGGTGAGGAAAGTCTCACTATCTCCGCATCCTTTCTATATTCATCCTTATGCACCAGACAATGAAATGGGGTATTGGACCAGACAGATTATTAGTATAGCCCACAAGAGCTATTCCTCCAGTGGAACCAGGTCTTTTTACCTTTAGGGAATAGCAGCTTGACTGTGTTTAAAACCTACTGCAGTTAACTGAAGGATTTTGACTTCAGTGAGCTCTGGCCCACTATCAGATGTGTTATTTCATCTTAACCTTCATTCATATTTTAAAAAGTCAGTTTTCTACATAAAGTTAATCATCTAAAACAAAGATAAGTAGATACCTCCACAGGACAATTAATTTCATCTTTAAAGAGGTGGCTAAAATAACCCCTTCCCCCCCATCAGCTACAGAATTTAGATGTAAAACCCAAAACAGACACCCAGCTCTTAGAAGGTTTCAATAAAGGGGATGGCTCCTGTCTCTAGTGGCACAGTGGGTGACAATAATGATAAATTGAACTTTATCAGTCCAACAGTTAAAGAAATAAATCCCAAAAGGGAGAAAAAAGTTCATATAGACCCTGAAAATCCTCCAGAAAAGGCCAGAGCAGAAACACTGAATAACGCACTGGAGTAATTTTAGGTGCAGTCTAAGTTATCCCCTGTCCCTGCCTTATTTCAGCTCTACTGTACCAGACCTTGTGTCAATTTTCTTTACCTTTTAGTGCCCAGACACTGGGACAGAAGCAAGTGTGACCTGCATACTGTACCTTGCCACCACAGATCCATCGCCCACATCCTACTGGCACTTGCCTGAGATGGCCTCATCCAAAGCCTCCTTACATCATCACACATCTCAAGCTGCAAAGTTTCCTTGGGAAATACTATTTGGAGGCTTGTTTATTTTGCTATTATGGGTATGTTTTGCTACAAGAAATGATACTTAATTATGTTATAATATTTTCAGAACTGTTAATGTTAATATTAATGCATTGAAAATCACTTTTACTTAATTTTTACTGGGTGTTCTTGTATAATTGATAGGGAATTTGTTATTAAATCTTTTATTTGACTGATTACTTAATCATTCCCACATGGTTATTGAAGACAATCTTACATATAATTAATTTCACTAATAGAGACTCCCCATGTTTTCCTTCCTAGGCCAGTGCCTGCATGGTTATCATGTAATTTAAGGCTTTCCTGGGGCAGCTTTAAATTATGCACATATTTGTGTTAATTATATATACAGCCAGATTCTACTACATTGCATGGCTAACACCTCCTTGCATGAGTATCTGCTAACATCTCCTTGCATGAGTAACTACTCCAAGTCAACAGAGCTGCCTTGCCACTGGATCAGTGGGATAAAGAGTGGTGTAAAAGTGTGGAAGAGCACAAGCATGGCAAAAGGAGCCCTTACTGCTCTGACCTATGAGAGATTCACAGTGAACCAGAAAGGACCACAGACCATGTGCACAGAGGTAAAAGGGAGCAAATAGTGTCTGATGTCACAAGGAAGCACAAAGTTATGAACCAGATGACAGGCTGAATCCATGGCAGGAGGTTAAGTAATGCTCCCGATGACAATTATGGACTCCAATAGCAAAAGGGGTTTGGATGTTGCATGTTTTCCCACAAACTAGAAGACAGAGAGGGTTCCAGTAACAGGTAACTCCACCACTGGACTTAAGAAGTGGAAAGAGCATGTGAGGCAGAGTGCTGAGGAATTAACATGGGCAGCATCACCCCAGCCAGCTGTAATTTGCATTCTGATGACAGCAGCAGGTTCTACAAAACCTCAGGCTTCTGCTGAAACCAGGAGACCACGACCAGCTACAGGACAAGGCTGCCCATGAGTCCCCAGGGAGCACAGCACAGGCTTAGTGCCTCACCTGCCCATGCTTGCCCCCATCTCTGGGAGATTTCTGAGCCCAGAGCACCCTCTGCCAGGTGACTTGCATGCTCAGTTTCCATCTGTGTGCTTTGATCAGACATACCAATTGAAACCAGAGGCCTGATGAAGCTTGGTGACATTGATTCTCTTTCTGGGGTGGTTGGACTAGATCATCTCCAGAGGTCCCTTCCAACCCCTACCATTCTGTGATTCAGGAGCTACCCAGTCCAGTTTAAAGTTTCTCCTCAACAAGACATGAGATCTGCTAACTCCATCCAGGAAGCTGGTGAAATTCCTCCTCCTCAACATGCTCTCAAACACAACAGACTTCAGCTTTGCTGTTCATACCATGCAGCACACTGCTAGGAACTGGCTCTAGTCAACTTATTCAAGCAATTGAACTCTTGCAACACAAATGACATTTCAAAAGGGACTGCTACAGTGGTTTAACCTCTACTGGCAGCTAAACACCACACAGCCACTCACCCACTGCTTCCCCTCCTGGAGGGTAAGAAGAAGTGGTATGAAGATTAAAAAAATGTAAGACCCCCATGGTTGAGATAAAGAGAGGTCAATAGAACAACACAGAGAGAATAAAACACCTATACTGATGATAGTACAAAGAAATAATAGACAAAATGAGTAACAAAAGCCAGGAAGGCTCTAACTGAGCCCAAGATGCAAACTTACCCTGATCCAGCCACACTGAAGCAAGCTGAAAAGTAAAAGCCTCACCCCATCCCACCCCTCCCCTTATATACAGGAATGACTCAGGGTGGGATCAGCTCTCCCATTGGCTGGTTCAGTTGTTTATCCTGGCTGTGGCCCCTCCCACCTGTGGCCCCTCCCTCCTGCTTGGGCCAGCAGCTGATGGAGATAATTAACCCGAACCAAAACAAGACAACTGCAAAGCTGCAATCGTGTTTGCCTTCTCCTGTTATCCTTTTTCTTTCTTAAATCTGCTTATTAAACATCTGCATCTCAATATTGAGGGGCTGGAGTGTGGCCAGAGAAGGGCAACGGAGCTGGGGAAGGGGCTGGAGCACAAGGGGGGTGAGGAGCAGCTGAGGACCCTGGGCTTGTGGAGCCTGGAGAGAAGGAGGCTCAGGAGAGCCCTTCTGGCTCTGACAGCTCCTGACAGGAGGCTGGAGACAGGTGGGGTTGGGCTCTACTCCCAAGGAACAAGCAACAGGATAAGGGGAAATGGACTGAAGCTGCCCCAGGGGAGGTTGATGTTGGAGCTGGGGAACAATCTCTTCCCCTGGAGGGTTGTCCAGGGCTGTCCCAGGCTGCCCAGGGAAGTTGTGGAGTCCCCGTGATCCCTGGAAGAGTTTCCAAGCCCCCTGTGGTGCTGAGGGCCAGGGGTCAGTGGTACCCTGGCAGTAATAGGTTAATGGTTGGACTTGATCTTACAGATCTTCTCCAACCTAAATGATCCTATCATTCTGTGGCTATAGTGGAGCAAAACCCCAACTTCTCAACCCAACCCCCTCCCCATCTCGGGTCCGTTTTGGCAGATGCAGGTGGGTACCAGCCGTGTTCTGATGCAACAGAGATACCAACAGTGCTGAGGCAATTCAGTCAAGTCAACAGGATGGGGCACGGTGCTCCAGTTAAGTGTGAACTCAACTCTTTGCAACATCAATGCCATAACAAGAACTTTTAAAATCAATTCATTCTTGGGGAGCTGAGCAGAGCATGAGCTGCATACAAAAGAGTGGCCGTGATAAGTTCATTTAAAAGGGAGGCTCTTCCTAAGTAATGTTTTAAGCTGCCCTCAAGCAATTCTCTGCCATGTAGCAATATTTTTTTAAAAAAAGAAAAATGGTCTCAGGAACCCAACTCTGCAAAAAATTTTCCAAACAAGCAGGGACAGTGTTTGGCACTTGCAGAGGGATGAAATGGTTTATTCCCCAGGGACTGAGAGGACAATTTAGCTGCTAAATCTGAAAAAGAAAACAAATACACAACAACAACAAACACACAAAAACAACAAAACCAAAAAATACCAAAAAAAAAATCAGCAATTGGAGCCCTCCCTGGCATTTTCAATTTTGATATTTTGATTAATTGAGGGGATTCCAGTCAGCAAGTGGTTTTTGAAGTCAAGG
Source organism: Chloroceryle aenea (assembly GCA_013399075.1). Classification (NCBI taxonomy): domain Eukaryota; kingdom Metazoa; phylum Chordata; class Aves; order Coraciiformes; family Cerylidae; genus Chloroceryle; species Chloroceryle aenea. The sequence continues at coordinate 6,413 of VWZY01011873.1, read as the reverse complement.
TCTGTGAGAGCCCATCTTACACCCTGTTATGTGAAATCTCAGACCAACTGAGGTAGCATCCCACCCCCTCCTCTGTGCCCCCCATTAACGTGGGTGATAACCACTATTTCTCCCCACACACTATTTAAATTCTAAGGCACCGACAAACTATAACTCACAGGGAACCCTTTTAAATTATTATTATTATTCAATGGCTTGTAAACTCTATCTCATCATTAAATAGAATAATAAATAAAAATCACGACCAGCTTTCAAGCCAGCAATGGAAAGAACATACTTTCCAGCCAAAGATTTGGTTCATTTTACTGGGTTTTAATTAAATCAAAACCCATCCTTTAATTGTTAGCCTTAGAAAATGGGATTTGGGGTTAGGAACTGGAGGAAATCCCTTACTCTGCATTGTCTCTGCAGTTCTGTTGCTATACAGACCAAGATATAGGTTGCTGAAGAAAAATATAACAGCCCCACAGATACTTTACAGTACCAAAACCTAGCTCGGGGCTACACATCCCCAGATGAAAGACAGCAGCTCGGTGCAAGAAACAAGAAATTTGTCACCGTGGCTGTTTGAAGTGCACGGAGGAGGAAGGGGTTAAAGGCAGCAGGCACGGGCAGGGGGGAGCAGAGCCCCCAGCCCAGCCCTGCCTTGCCCATGGTCAGCCGCAGCATCGTGTAATTCCATTAGGGTGTGAGATTCAAATGCAGAATTAGCTGTTGCCTACGCAGAATTATGTTAAACATGGCCCAGACTGAAAATCAATATTCTGCTTAAGTAACTGGCCCTCCAGTAATTTAATGAAGCTAAATTGCATTACACGGAGGTAAGGTGGTGGGGGACCATTTTGTCTCAAACCTTCCATTATACAGTGACTGTACAGCTGTATGCCTAAAGAGAAATTAAACACATACACTCATTTCTTCTTGAAGTTGGAACAGTGTTTTTTACACTGGATTACTTGTCTCCTTCCTTAATTTAAAACTACAGTAAATAATTTGCAGCCACATAATTAGGAAGGAGCCACAGTCTCATAATAAGAGGAAAAAATTGCTACCAGAGTATTAAAGGATTTTTTTTTCCTTCTTTTTTTTTTTTAACTTCGCATGAAAAAAAATGAAAAAGGACATTAAATGTTAGATCTGTATTAAAAATGTAATTCTGAAGGGTTTAAATCTATGACATGTCTACACTGAATTAATTAAATTCATGATCTGATCAAGGACTGAGAAGGTACCTCGGAGCTATCTCTTAAAAATGCTCTGTATGTACATGTCAAAATAGGAATTAAAAAAAAAGCAGGCCTTTGATTTATTGGCAATTCATGCATGCATTATTGTGCTTTCTTGCCTTGTAGTAGGAGGGAAGTCAAAGTTTTATAAAGCACCTGAAACCTTCCCCGTACGCCTCTTTATTAAAGGAACTTTCTTGCAGAAGACGACTGCACCCAAACTCGGAGCCACCGACTAGGAATATGATCATGATGACACCCACAACGACTTACCTCGTGTTAAAGCTGATTGACAAGAACAAAGAGGGTACAATTACATTATGCAGCACTTGTAGTGCACCCTCTTTTATTTATTATTCAGCTACAAAACTTCAACTGGAAGAAACACTTCAAGAGTTTTGTGTCGAGGAGACGGAATTAAATTGACAATAATTCCTGCGCCGTGCGGTATGAAGTTATGCTGATTAGAGATTACTTCCCCCTAAATCATTTGTCACATTGCCTTATATAAGGGGAAAACAGACTTCAACCATGTGGAGCTGCAGTGGTATCTTTGGGGAAATGCAGGCAGTAGAGTATGTATTGTTTAAAGGGAAAAGAAGTCATTTGCATGCTCAATTGTTATTTTTCTTGCCTGTCCGACTACTGGAATTTTCTTTCTATACTTAAAAGGCAGTTAAACAAATGAAATTCATTTATGCCAAAGCTAAAGTGAAAAGAGAGATGTTTAAAAGCTTGTTGCTATTGAACATCGAGGGCATCCCAGGCCTGGAAAGATGTGCCAAGGGAAGCTGCAAGACACAAGATTAACAGGAAAAGTGGCAGCAGCAGAAGCAGCAGCTCAGAAACCTTGGGTCAGGCTGGTTCTGCCCAGCAACCTTCTACAGTCCAACAAGCAGCAGCACCTCACCTGTCTGGCTTCTTTTTGTCACTGGGATGGAAACACTGGTGTAAAGCCACTGGTAGCTGCCCCCCTCCACCTCTGGCTTGGGTTTCTAAAGGGGTTGGGGTGTCTGCAGGTGTTGGGGTGTACTACATTGCTCCAGTCTTCAATAACACTTTAAATAAAGAATGTAAGGGTAAATAATATAAATAAATAAGGTAAAACTTTCATCTCAGACACCATTGTTGGACAGGAGAAGCAAACCAATATGTTCATTAGGTTATTAAAATGAAATTCCATTGATGTTGCCTGACCACGATTTACCAAGAATGAACCAAAACATCCCCTCCCTGCTCAGATGATGGGAGCCAAGGGGTACCCACCTCCCTTTCCTCCTAGAATTAACAAGCCAAAGCATTACAGCAATATCTGAATATTCAGGAGATGAGCTAACTGAGCCAGCTCTGCCACTTCCAGACCACTGGGTGCACCCCTATCAATGGACCTTCACCCTGAAGCAGCCCCAGAAGGTGACAGGTCCAAGGTCACTCATCAGCTGCTCACTCCTGCAGTGACAGAGTCATGCCCACAGCACTGATATTTGAAATTACCACCAGACCAAGGTGTGTTTTCCCCCTCACAGCTATTATTCTTGCAATGACGTGGTCCCAGTTGAAAGTGGAGATGATTCACCGGTGCCTGGTGCTGCCTCCAGACATTTAGGAGCATCTCCCTCACCTCCCGGGAATGGTCACTCTGGATCAGCACCATCACCATCACCCTTGCCAAAAGACAGTTCCACCATTATCTAAGGCAGTCAGGGAACAAGATGAAAAATTCACTCTCTCTCTCTCTCTGTTACACATTATCGATTGAAAGGGAAAAAACTTCCAAGAGAAATTATTTTTACACCCTTGAATACCAGCTAGCAGATCTATATTTTGTCTCTGTTTTGCTCAAAAGATCTTTTACTCCCTCATTTCTTTCGCAATGGCAATTCAATAACGTGGAACGGAACATTTATTAATTAGACCCCAGTTTAAAGCACTATTTTGAAGAGAATCGTTGCTCAGAAATCCTGAAACATTTTCTGTTTGATTTCTGAGTGCGTTATAACCAAATCGTGGCTGTTCCCTGCAAAGCTGTGTTCCCAGCTTGTACTTGCCATGAAGAATTTTTTTCCCCCCTCCTCCTCCTAAAACATGAATTTAAACACATATTCAACAAGGGAAATACATCATGTATTTTATAATACAAGGTCCTTTTGAGCAAAGTATCCCTCAATTTCTTTTTCCTTAAGATGCCCCTTTATGTTCAGTGATATTTCCTTTGGGATTTTCATTAACATTCTGTCAAAAAGAAAAGAAAAAAAAAAAGCTTTTTTTTGTGTGTGTGTGAAATACCTTGACTGATGAGTTTAGCATTTTCCTTCTGCTCGTATTTACATTTAGTGTTTTGATGATGTTAAATTCTACAAATGAGAGCAGTTTTTAAGTGTTCCTTTCAACACCGACTGCCTTTTCCGTTTGATTTCTCCTGCTGATGGGGTGTTGTCAATGCTGAATGCTGGAATTGTTGTTGAGCAGGCACAGCTGGATGAATTAAAGTCTCTCCAGTAACTCAAACCAGAAATGACTTCATCTCTAAACTTTCCATGTAGCACAGGTCAGAGCTCTGAGTAGGGACAAAAATAATGGGGTTACCAGAGAAAGAAGAAGTCAAAAGTACAAGTCAAAATATAGAAAGCAGTTTGGAGTCGCCTTGTGCAGTGATTTCCCTCTGCGGTACCAACGGTCTCTTTTCCAGAGCGAAGCCCTGATGGAGACATTTGATAAGTAATTGTATTTTAAGTTCAAATAGAATCTCTGCACGTGTGCAGATATGGAGCATTGTACAGTTATCTTATTAGCTATTTACTTAAATGATCTGTCAGGTATCCTAATACATAACTATTTGCACCTAATGATATCATCTATTAATTTATTCAAGGAATTTGGCCAAAAAACAAATAAAAGCACCGAACACAAACAGTTCATTTAGAGCTCATCACAAACACCGAAGCATTTCAATGTGGCGAAGGCAGATTTTAAAAGGTAACATATTTAATTAACAGGAAGCAATTTCTAAAGTAAATACAAGATGGGTGTATGGTAATTAGGTGTTGCTGTGAGCTCCCTCATGGTTCCTGTCTGAAGTGGGGTGGACAGGGGAGACAGCAGGGTGTTGTCATCCTGGACCCTCTTCTCAACCCTCTACCTCCCCAGCAAATCACAGAATCACAGAGTGGTTTGGGTGGGAAGGGACCTTTCAAGGACATCTGGTCCAACCCCCTGCAGGGAGCAGGGACATCTGCACCTAGAGCAGGGTGCTCAGAGCCCTGGGCACCTCCCCTGCAATGGGGACAGGGATGGGGCAGCATCTGGGGAACCTGGGCTAGGGGCTCACCACCCTCAGCACAAAAAATTTCTTCTCTCCATCTGGTCTAAAGCTCCCTCTTTTAATTTAATACCCTCACCCCTTGTCCTGTTGCAACAAGCCCTGCTAAAAATACCCTGCTTCACTCCATAGAAGCCCTCTAGACAAAAGCTTTAGACTTTCCCTTAAAGTCCTTGTAAAAGGTCTTGTGTTTCCTCTGTTTTCTGTATATGCCCTGACCTGTCCATCTCTGCTGGTCTGGATGTGGCTGCTCACACCAAGCTTTGTAGCCGCATGAAGCATCGGTGCTTCTCCATCACTAACTGGAGCTGACACAACACAAGCCAAATATCAGATGTGTTTAAAAACAAGGGTTCAGAAATCTTTCAATACATCCCTGTTCGAGGGCCTCTAAAACTCAATGTTCTGTGCTGAAATCAATTCACATTATCAATAGCCAGGAATTCCCGGAGCTTAAATTGTGATCTGCTGTTTACTATTGCAATTCTGAAAGAAAAATTAGTGTCACATAAATGCAGGCAGTGGAGATGAACCTGAGAGGATGAGTGAAAATTGCTTTTGACTTGTACATCCAGTAGTGAGAAGGTTCATCGTGGTAACGTTAAAACCCTGGCCATGCAGGGCCATGCAGTATTCTGAGTTTTTTCTGTTCTACACTTCTGTGTTTCAGGTCCCTTCTGGTAAATGGAGACGTTTGCAAATTCTCGTGGCTGGGACGCTCGGCAGAGAAATGCAGAGTTGATGGGCAGCACCACAAATGCACACACACAGGGGCAGGAATTGCTGGGAACATAAACACAGATTAATATTCACGTGTGTGAGAAAATCTGTCAAAGGCTGACCGATAACTACAGCCTGCTGATTGCAGCAGTTCCAGATGGCTAATGGTCAGTGCGTACCCTCTGCTTTCCCATCCCTGGTGATGGCAGAAATGGCAGCACATTAGCTCTGGTGTGGAGGTGATGACTTTGACAACAAACTTCTCCTCCTCCCTACAGCCAGTGGCTCATTGCAGGGAGCACGGGCAGAGTGGGTCCTGCTCCAAAGGTGCAGGTGGCTGGAGAGTGTCCTCTGAAATGTCTCCAGGGTGAGGTGTTGCAAGAGAAGTCTCCATGGCTGGTGCAGGTGGACCCATCTGCCACCCCAGAATGGCAGGGGTTAGGAGGGCTCTCTGGGGATGCTCTGGGCCCACCCCTTTGCGCCCCCCAGCAGGGGCACCCAGAGCAGGGGGCCCAGCAGCGCAGGGTCCAGGGGGGTTGGGAATCTCTCCAGAGCAGGAGACTCCACAGCCTCTCTGGGCAGCCTGGCACAGGCTCCCACCCCCTCACACCAAAGTTCCTCCTTATTTTCAGACAGAAGTCCTGCTGGTCACACCAGCACTGGCACTGACAAGCTTACTCCTGCAAACTCATGCCCCAGCTCTCAGCCATCCCTGTACTGCTGCAGTGACCTGCATAGGCTCTTATCCAGGGAATGATGGGATCTTTTGCCAGGGAATTTGGCTGGAAGGGAACGGGTGGGTCCCTCTGCTGGTGCTGGGACTTGGCTTGCCTCATGCAGGTGTTCCCAATCTGCTTCCAGCTTGCTTGGAAGCTATGCACCTGTGCTCTCATTGCTCCACCCCTGAAATACTCATTTCTTTTAATTCAAGGACTTGAGAATCTGAACTCTGAGGAAATCTCTTCACTCAGAGGCACCATGGCTGTATCACCAGCCCTGAGCTGCTGAGGAAGTAGCCATGCCACCCTCCTGGCTCATCAGCACCCTATGCCCCCAGCTCCCTCCCTCCTTCTTTCCCTGACCACAGGGATCATAGAATCACAGTATCATTTTTCTTGGAAGGAATCTTTCAGCTCATCGAGTCCAAC
>VWZY01011872.1:64190-80359 GCA_013399075.1 Chloroceryle aenea | reverse complement strand
CAAGAGGTTGAAATGAAAGTTTATTTATTAAGCGTTTAAAGCCCAGCCTTGATTTGCTGAAAAGAAAAATCAGACCAAAATAAACTTCCTTGCTAAACAGCCTGTTTGATTTTTGCGGTTGTTTTGTTTTGTTTTGTTTTTTTTTTTATTATAAAGTTGTAATTAATTTTATATTTAAATTCTGGATGCTTCACAGATGAGCTGAAGTGGAACCACGTGGAAATTGTGTGAATTTTTAGTAATGAAATCTCTGCTTTAAGAAGTGTGGAACCCCTCAGAACTCTGTGAAACAGAGGACAAAGTGATCTGTAAAGAACAGGAGATGGAAAGAAAACCAAAAGACTTCCAGATCAACAGGCAGATGGTGGTAAATATTCTACTGTTTGGTTTTATTTCTCTTTTCAGTCTCAGTATTTGATATTATTTGTAGTTAAGTGAAGGTAGAGGTGGAAAAAGGTCTTCAGGAAGTAAAGTCGAACAAAAGAGGGAGCTCTTTCTACACCTGTCCAGCTTTTCCTCATGATGATTACTTTACAAATACGCTGATTCAGCAAAATAATTCCTTTGTAGGAATAAACTTAAATGCTTTCCTAAATAGCAAACGGTATTGGAAGGGGGGGCAGGGGTAAGAGAAACCATTCACCCCCGTACTTCAGTTATTGGTGGTTGACAGTAGGTTTACAAGACAATTTCATGCTGTTGTGGGGTTTTTATAAGACTGGGAAATTAAGAAAAATGAGTGAAAATGTGAAAGTGTTGCCTGAAGCAGATGGTGCTGAATGACAGAAAAATCACCACCACAACAGCTGTGTTGTGGGAACACGTGGCATTTATTCAACTGGCTGATGTCAGGGTGTTGGGTCATAAGCTGGACTTGATGATCTTGGAGGTCTATTCCAGCCTCAGAAATTCTGTGATTCTGAGATGGTCCTGAAGCTGTTTTGACAGTTTTGTGCTGAGGGTACCGATCCACAAACCAAATCCTAGTACTGTCAGAAATGTTTGTGCATACTTTGTGTGTGTAACTCTTGCTGAAGGTGATACCATTGTGTATAGACTGATGTTTTCTTACAGCAGGAACTGTAACTGCTGTCAAACACTGTGTTACACAGTGGTCCTTCGGGCTCTGCTTTCTGGATGTAACGCGGGCAGAACTTCCCCACAAGGGCTGGTGAAAGCAGAAGGATTTTCTGCTCAATCATTCCAGGTTTTCTTCTCAGTTGTTCAAAGTTTTCTGCTTAGTCATTCCAGATTTTAAGCATAATCATTGTGGTTTTGTTGATGGCCCCTTCTCTTCATCGAGTTCTGGGGTACTTGAGGCAGCAGCAAAACTCTCCCTGACTGCAGACAGCAGGACCAGGCCCTGCATCTTCTTCCTTGGCGTTACTGATTCTCACTTCTGGCTGTTGGTGTGGGAAGCTTGTGCTAATCTGAGAATCTGGTGGGGGAGAATCAGTTTATGGCTGAGAGTATTAGCTTCTAACTTAGATATGTAACTTGGTTTTGTAGGATTAATCTGAATGTATAATATATAGACTTTATTTTAATATATTGTTATATATACACTATATGTATTTATACACACACTTGTGGTAAAACCCTACCTGATGTGAAGGGTTTGTTGAATACCAGAAAGATCTACATATATATATATATACACACAGAGGAAACTTAGGATAACAAAGATGCTTTTTATTTAAGTTGAAGATTCACATTTTAACATTCTTTGGTTGTTCATGACCAACTGTGGTTCAATTACTAAAACTTACAGCTGGAAAAATTGCCCCAAGCTAGATGATGGATATTAACCAGATAAAAATCAGCCCAGTTTGTGGCTGAAAAGCCTACACACCAACTACCACCAGACAGAGTTATTATTTGGGTAATTGTTACAACAAATCTCTTGATCATCATCAATCTGTCAGTTAATAGATGGTCTGAAGTCTATGTTTTCAGGAAGCCTAAAGAAACAACTGTGAAGCAAGACAGCAACCTGGTGGTTTCTGGTGACCTAGACCTTGAGATGATGGAAGATCTTTCAAACCCTCTGGTTGCTGTCCTTTCTATAAAGTTCACATATTGCCAGTGCAGTCATTTTCCAACCACTGCTTTCACAAACAACTGCAATTGAAATGCAATGTGGAAAAAAACAAAGAAACAAACCCCAAAGTAACAACAAGAATATGATATTTTAACTGCCCTGCTCATATGAGAGATGTCTGCTGTGGACTCATGACTGTAAAATCGTGGTATTTATAAAATGTTAAGAATTTTCAATGTTCTGCAAAGCTTTGTACTGATTATTGATTGTAAAAAAGGACTGTATGGGTGGTAAGAAGGAAGTATTTACTTTTCTGAGCTTCAGGTGTTGTACCGTGAGATGAGACTCCTTGTCACGTGCCGACTAATCCAGTCGTAATAGCTGGCAACTTTTGTGTACACGCCAGGGTGACCAGCCTCCCCACAGTTCTCACCCCAGCTCACAATGCCCCAGACATAAGCCACGTTTTCTGCATCAAAACAGACCAAGGGTCCTCCCGAATCACCTTTGCAGCTGTCAATGGAACCATCGTAAGTACCTGAAGCAAAAACAGAAATTAAAAAAGCAGAAATAAGTTCATATACAAGCTAGCACATAAACCAGAGCTCAGGGTTTTAAGGTCCATGTCACTTCCTGACAGATGTTTGTCCAATGGTCACCAGGAAGGGAGGTTCTTAATCTTTTTGCTCTATTACTTCTCATTTCATTCTAAGTGTGGGGCCTCTCTACATTTGTGGCCGGCTCAAATTCCCTCATTTGCTTTCATGTCAGTGATGTGACTCTTGTTTTACCCTGTGCAGCAGAGAAGAACTCAGCCCTATTGCCTGTTACCTAATTAGAAGTAGTTCATAACAAGTTAGCAGTAATAATTCTCTGGCCAGTTTCATCTGTGCAGAGCTGTAGGCCTCAAAATTCTGTTACCTACCAGCTTTTTGGCAGTAGGTGGGCAGGTACAAGAAGGACATGTGAATGGTGGGATGAGAGGGAGAGCAACTGTCTGCAGGTGCCCTCACTGCAAGGTCTTGGTCACAGTGTGGACCATTTGCAACACCAGATAGTGGCCCTGAGGAACAAGTGTTTAGGATCCAGTGCTCTTTCTAAGTTTCAGTGCTCACAGAACTTGTTTATAATTCAAGTAAAGTGCTTGTGAAAAAAATGAATGAAAGAGTGAAGGATGTTGTAGAAACAGAGACACTCCTACAGAGCTAGAATACAATTTGTGCTTTGTCTGTATACTCAGTAAAAAACCTGATTAATTTCTAACACTGTTACTCCACCTTTCTGCCTGATTGACTGACCTGGTGTGAGAGAACTTACACTAAGCTTAAGTCTCCAAGTGTTTTGAAAATGTAACATCTTTCTTGAGTTACTGAGAAAGGCTTTTGTGATCTTTTCAGAGCTGGAATTACTAATCCCTTAAACACAGGTTTTATTGCCTTTACTCGGTTTGATTAACATTTGCTTGTAGAACTAAATTCCATGGTTTGCAAAGATTGTATTTGCATCAGGGGGAAGCTAACCCCAAATCCCCCTTTTCTGATGTTGTCCTATGTAATCCTGTCTTGTTCCCTCCCAGTGAAGAAAGATCACTTGAGATAGATTGAAAATCCAGGAGATGAGTTATGGAACTTGCACAGTAGAGAAACCCACTATCTTATAGATGTCATGCTGAATTTATCACAAGTTATTTGGCTTTTAGAACTGGTTTTTATTTTTCTCATTAAGTATTTTAAGTAGTGCCTTTACTTCTTGATTTAAAGAACAGTTGAAACTCTCTGCCCTGTAAATTGGATACTTGTTGCTTTTTTAGTCATGTATTTGGCAATACCTTTCATTACTTGAGGAGCAAAATATGTGTATCCAAAATCCTTATTTTAGCACGAGGAGTGACAACCAGTTTCTTGGCCAGACTAATCTTAGTTTGAAAAGTTAATCCTATTTCTCCTGGGGTGTAATGCAGTAGTAGGAAATTTCTAAGCTGATGACATTCCAGTCAAGGGGGCTCTGAGACAAGCAGTTGCTGAATATGTTCTGAATCAGAACTGAATATGTTGCTGGATCAGAATCAATTCTACTAAAGGTAGGAAGTTCAGTGGGCTGTGCAGTGCTTGTGTATTTAGCAAAGACAGCTCAGATTGCCTGCTGAAATTTGCCCACATGATCACAGCAAGGGGGCATTCTGTCAGCTGACCTCTGAGATAGATACAGAACAGTGGATGCACCCAGGCTCCAAAGGCTAGTGTTTGGCTAGTGGTCATACTGTGGCAATCTCTTCATTGCCTCTCCTGAGTCTAAAAGATTCCCAGGCAGTACATCTGACCTCATGAACAGTGGGATTGATGTATGGAAATTACAGTAAGAAAAGTGACTCTTGCCTGCACACGCCATTCGTTCGAAGAACCGTCCTGGGTACAGTTCAGAGCAGTTCTGAAAGAGATTAACGTAGCCCCACTTCAGGATATATTGTCTGGTATAACCTAGAAAAGAAAATAACAAACTTTTCTAAATGAAAAATGGTTAAGTACATATCAGGCACTTTAAATAATACAAATTAAAAGGTATATATTTGCTTAGCTACAGAATAGAATCGTCAGCGTTAGGAATGTTTAAGGTGTATGGTTTATAACCTTAATAAAAGCAGAGTGGTTTAATTGCAGTGTTAAATACAGTGCTCCCATTTTGTGACATTTTCACTCTTTCCCTTTCCTTGTCTTCCTCATTGTTAATTTTTTCCCCCCTGTGTTTTCATATCAAGGTTTTCAGACACTGGGGAACTGATCTACTGTTGGCTGTGAAATGCAGGTGTGGCTCACATCATCCTTGTTAACTTTTTCCACTTGTATCTTTTTAGGACGAGGGATCTAGTTAGTGAAGATAGAAGTGAATTTACTATTCACAAGGTTAAGGAGATTTCTCTGTTTTGTTCTCTGTCCATTTCCTTGTAATTCCCACCTTTGCTTTATGGCCAGCTCCTGGAGAGACAGGAGAAACCTCCCACCCAGTAGGCAGTAGCTCCAGTGCCAAGCTGTAATCACTGTGATACAAAACAAACACTTCCCAGGTCTTTGCAAGCAAATACCTTTCTCTAGTCCCCATCCAGAAACCTTGCATCTGTCACCAGTCCTGAACATATACTCGGACCAGGGGATACAGGCTGGTGTGCTGTACTTCAGGGAGCATTCTCCTGCCCCAGAGCCTCTCAGCTCCAGCAGAGCAATGTCATTTTCATAACTGGATGCATTATAATCTTCATGGATTATCAGTTGTTTTAGTCTGAAAGTATCAGTGTCTTTGTCATGCTCTATGGTATTCAGCAGTGCAATCCAGACACGGTACAGATGAACTCGATTTGCCCTGGAAAAAAAACCCAGTAAAATAAAATTTATTGTGCTAACACAAGCACTGTACATTTCAACTAGCCATCAACTTTTGCATTTTATCAGCATTTCTCTAGAACAAAAATTCTTCTATCCATGTAGTTTCTCTCTGGACTCGATGTCCAGGTTTTTCTGAAGGGTGGTAAATGACACTACAGGGTGCTGCAAATAATGGTGAAAAAACCCCTGAAGGCCAGCTTCTGTGTTCAGTGCTGTGACAGTGAAAGCAGGCATGCAGGCCTCTCTGATTTCAGTGAGAGATGTGGATGGGATGGTGGCTGGCAAATCTTCTCTCTGCTCTCACTTGTGACCCCAGGGACATTCTCAGGAAACAGATCCTGGACATTCCCAAGGTAGAGCTGGGGAGGAGAGGAGGTCCCTTTTATCTCCCTTTCAGGCAAAGTGGTTGCTGTGAACCTTTCCTGCCTGGCTTCTCTGTGACTGAAGAATGCTGTGCCTCTTCAACTCATTGTTGCTTTTTCATCTTTCTATTCACTGCCAAAATATTCTCCTTTCTCTGGATCTACCCCGTTGTGAATGTGGGTGAGTCAGTGTTCTGAACTGTTTTATTCAAGAGCCAAATAGGAGTTGGCAAACAAAGGGCAATAGTATCAAAATTAATCTTTCTGCCTCGAAAGAAGAAAATAATTTCCCAGTTTATTGTTTTTACCTGACACAGTGAGCAGCAGTCAGAACCCAGCAGCCACCAATATAAACCCCTCCACAGTACACTGTTGTACCTTCATTGGTGGTGTCTTTAATTGCCACTTGCCAGGGGAATTCACCCTGTGCAAACAAAAAGTCATAATAATTGTGCTATTTTTAGTGCATAAAGGGAAACAGATTTCTTGGTATTACCTCATCTATATGGGATGATGAATAAAAACATCTGCTAGGTGGACATTGTGAATTAGGCTCCATTCAATATTAAAGGTGTATATTCTAAAAAGCAGTAATTTTGTTCAATCATCTGACTTTGTGATGCCTCCTTCCCTTCAACTTTCTGCCACAAAACCCCTTGTAGCCAGAGAAACAGATGTAGAATCTGCCCTGGCATTTTTTCACTGGATTCTATTTGAGAGGCACAAATTTAAACTCCACTCAGTCAGAATTGTTGTTTCTAGCTATATTATTATTGTTCACTGAATCATTTTCAATGTGTACTTGTACTGTGATGCTCAATTTTGAAACTCCATATTTTACTTTATAAATTGTGCTTCTCTTAACTTCCACTTAGTGCTGCAAAACATCAAAAGGTGTTGGAACTGATTTTGTTTGCTCTGTACATTTTACCAGAGGGATGGTAATGCCCATTTAAATTGATGCTGAATGAACTCATACCTGGTAAGGTTTGTTTTACCTTTCTTGCAACCTCTCCACCTACGATTCTTTTCCGTCGAGTTACTGTGGTGTTTGTAAAACCGCAGTGCACTTGGGGGAGAAGTGTCTTTATCATTTTTCTTTCTTTAACAAAAAGAAAAACTGTGTCTCAGAATTCAGGAAGCTGTTCTATTTGGAGACAGGTTTAGCTTGAAAATTTGAGTGCTGTGACTATGCCAGTAGCTGAAGTAAAAGGAAAGCAAGGACCCAAAATGATAGGCGGCTGGTTTTGCTTTGCAAATTGTGCCTTAGCATCACATTCCTTCTCTTCATTTCCACTGCCACTTGCATTCAGACAAGTAATTTGAAAGCAGTTGCCCTAGATTTGTTGAGAGTTTACCTCCACCAGTTGCCAAAACGTGCAGCTGTTGGGTCCTCAGCCAGGTTTAATTATTGTGGCACTTTGAAATGAGTGGCAAGAGAAACAAACAGTGAGCCCCAGCGTGTGTATTACTAAACCAGAGTCCAAATATCTGAGTGTTGTGGATCTGGCCAGCTCACTGGCAGCTAGATAGCCACTAACACGAGGTGGTGTATCTGGAAGGTTAGGTACACTTACCTTCATCCATACTGTGACTTTCAGCACCTTTGTCTTCGCCTGTAGTAGAATAACAAAATACTAAAAATACTAGAAATTAAATTTATTCTATTACTTGAACATATCTTTGTGTGCCAAGATCATGGTACACATTTCAAATGCATAAGGGCACAGCATTTCACTGTACCTGCTGCTTCCTTTGCTACAAGGCACTCTGGTTGCCTCAGCCCCCAAGTGACCTACATCCAGCAGATACTCATTCATAACTACATGACATCTACTCTGCTTCCCATGCCTGAGGAGCCCTCCTGCAACAGAACCTGGAGGAATGGCCTTTTATTGGGTTCTGAAATTCCTCTTCCTGCCCCATCAACCTTTGGGAGGTTTCTAAAGCCCAGAGGAGCATTAGGTACCAGAATTAGTTTGTTTTGTGGGTTTTTGTTGTTTTGTTTTGCTGTTTGTTATTTTTTTTTGCCAATCTAGATGGGTTTGTTGTGTCCTTTACCAGGGTGAGGGAGTGTATTCAGCATGAAAGGTAAATTAAATGCTTCCTTCATCTGGTTTGTCAGCTTTAATTCAAACAAAATGCCCATTGAATGCAGTTGCTAAATGGAGGTTGAGGGTTGGGTCTGTTCTCATGTTGCTGACAGTAATGTTTACATTTGGAGTTCACTTTACCAATTACTGTTTGCCAATAGTGTTTGCCTTTTGGCTTTAGACTTTGTCTCTTATCAGAGCAAGGAAAAACATTTTGATTTCAAAACAAAATCTTTTGAATAGTGAGGGGAACAGCACAGAAGAATGGTTGTATTGACTACCTGGTGGAATTCCTCATCTGTGAGGAAAATATTCCTGTCAGCCCTCTGTATGCTCTCTCCACAAACAGGGGTTACCAGTTTGATAGATGGACACGTCAGCAAAACAGATAATCTGTCTTAAGTCTCCTAAACAAACATCATCTATTTCTTCTTCTCTTTAGTTTACCTGCTCTCCTTTTCTAGAAGGAAAGGGAGGAAAATCAGGTAACCTTTTCTTCATCCTATGCATAAGATACCATTGGGAAGACCAATTCTTGCATGCATTTTGGTTTTGCTAAGCTGTTGAATAATTTAATAATACATATGGTGGAGACTCTAGTTACAACAGAGCAGAATGAATGGAAAGAAACAAAAGCACCTTTCAGAAGGAAATCTCCACAGGCATCTCGAGCTTCATCCTCTCCTGTGAGGCAGTCAGCTTCTTTGTTACAGACATTCTTATTTGGGATACAAATATCTGACCAACAGTGGAAACTGTTGTTTCTGCACTCTGTAATGGGAGAATTACACATGGAAATCACAGGATCCTGTGGTTCAGCAACCTCATATAGTTACAGAGCTTTAAAAAACATAAACACGAGATAATATCAACATTATGGGGGATTTGGCTGTTGTTGTAGATCACAAATGCAGGCTCTCTATGTGTAAAAAACAATCAACACTTGGCTATCCTCATTTTACAATCCTGACATTTTAAGACTTAAAAAATGTATCTCTGTTCCCAGTTCAGTAGTGCACTTTAGACCTGGTAGCACTCCTCACCAGTTTCAGTCACACTCAGCCTCAGCCAAAGGACCCCCCTGGTTTTGCCAGCATTACTGATTGTCTCAGATGATGCTTGGGTCAGATTTGTGTCCCCCCCTAGATCAGAGTCCAAGCTGCCCTCTGATTGAATGAGCTAAATGCAGGGCTAGGAATTAAGAGGCTTATTTTGAAGATGCTGGGTTTAATAACTTATTTCTTCTAAAATTCTTCATTGTGTGAAATGTTATCGTAACCCTGCGGACCCTCTTCCTTTTAATCCCTGTGAGCACATTGCATATGATCAAAAGCAAATCAAAGCTTGAATTTATGGCACTGGGGTTTTGATCTACTTTATAATCTTATGTCAATCTACTGTTTAAGGATGCATATCCTTAACACAATCCTTATAATAATTGTTTTCTAAAAGCTTCCAGATAGCCCCAAATGATCCCAAGGCCACTCAACACAGCTGAAATACTTCTTCAGATTCCAGGAAGCATTGTTTTCAGCTCTTACAGCTGAAACAGCACCATTTTGGTCAAATGGAATCTGAATAAATGTCCTCTAAATAGATGAAGTCGTGGGTATTGAATATTATTTTTCTTTCCTAAAATGCCCGTGGTCATCAGACTGAATTTACTGACAATCAGAAGGCTACAAAATTGATGTTATCCAGGGGTGGTGATGGGATTTGTAACCCAGATTACCATTTGGCACCTGAAACCCAACTTCTGAAAGTATTTTCCTGCGTTCAGGTCATAGTAGATCCAGTCCTTATTTCCAATCAAAATTATTACATCTGGAATTGCAGATGCTGAAAGAATGACTGCTCATCACCAAGCAGTTCACACATATTCTATGGATAATCTTGCATTAGCAATAAATTTGAGATCTTCCTTTGGTTTAATGATAGTTCACTGGAAAAACAATGTCTTTTAGTTTATTACTATTGATTTTTCCCAACCAAAAATATATCTGCATTCTAGCACAGTTCATTTATCTTTGTATTGATGTTTAACAGCCTCCTAATCTCATTGTATTTCTGCATCCTCGGAGAAAATCCAGATTCTTGGAGACAATTTCTCTGCTTAAAATATATCTCTATATATCATGCCTGCTTTTTTTTGCACTTGCACATACATAAACTATGGTTTCACTGCTCTAATGTAGTGATTTATTGAAAAAGATCCTTTTACATCACTGTAAAAATTCTTTAGGGCTGGTTTTCTGCCAAAACGATTTTGAAACATCCGAGAAAGGAAATGATTACCTCTACAGCACAGCTCATCACTTAGGTCTCCACAGTCATTGATTCCATCACAGGTTTTGCTCAGAGGAACACACTTCTTGTTGACACAATGAAACTCGCTGTCTGAACAAGCTGCACAGCACCATGAGAATGAAGTTAGTGGGAAGCAGAGTCTATTCCTTCACAACTGCCCCCAGAAATACTCTGCTTATGTGTTTTATTCTCAGCAGTTTGGCCCATCAATAGCAGGCATTCTGGGGGCCAGTAATGTAAATAGGAATCTTTTTTAATTGTTTTAATTGCCTTCTCCTCAGGCTTTCAATGCAACTGCTTATTTTCCTCCTCCAACTTGCAGTAGCCTGGCAGAAGGGAACTTCATTTCTTCTAGACAAGGACTAAAGCAGAAATGATCAGTTCAAACCCCCTGTAAATGATTCGAGTGATTGAGATGATGGATGTTTCTCCTCTAGAAGGAAGTCATCAAGAGTCTGGGAACTCCTACTTTTGTGGCATAAGAAAAACCTGAGGGGTTTCATAGCTGCCTGACCAGCAGGGTTGCAGGCTGATGCTTACCGGTGCCAGAGGAAGCCCACTAGAGAGAACAGAGAGCTGTCAGAAGTCAAAACAAGGACTTGATTCCCCTTGTATCAGTGGGAAGCTAGAGTCCCAGAACTCCCCAGAAGACATGAGCAGTTCCACTCCAGTCGTGCTTGTCTGACTACAGTGCTACTGGTGTCCTAACTGATCTCCTTCAGGTCACTGCTTGGTCCAAACTAGGTCCTGATGATTTAAAATAAACTTAAAATGTAACAACCTCAGATAGATATAAAACTAAAAAACCTACTAACCTCTGAAATTTTCATGGCACTGGAGGCTAACAAATCCCTCATTTCTATCTCTTGTTTTCATCTTTATGTGACATTCAGCAAGACTTGTCTCTAGACCCCTGCAAGTTATTTGCAGACAGCGCAATGAATTTAAGGTAGGTTCTGTGATGCTGGAATTGGCTTGGTAATATTCAGCACCTCTGTGAAGATACAAATAATAATAACAAATTATATCATTTCACAATGGGTTGTCCACTGCTTTTATTGTTTAGAATTGATATGATTTTCCTCAGTGTTAAAGAATTTTGATCTTAAGAAGAGCAGACATCCCATGGAATTGTCTAGGGGTAAGCAGGAGATGTTTGCTTTGGAAGAAGAAGTGAAACAAGCATTGATTTTTGCAGACTGCTGTGTAGAACTGTCCCTAAATTCATATGTTGCTCTGTGACAGTTGCTGTAGCACGGTGGATGGAAAAGTCTCCTTACAGAGCAAGGATCTCAGAGCTCAGATCTCATGACCTCTGTGTGGTCAGAGATGAGCCATCATTGGAAACCATCCTGCACGGGGTCAAGTGTCCATGATGTCATCAAAAGCAATGCAGGTTGAGGAAGCTCAGGCCACTGCAAGGCTGGGATTAATAAATGAAATCTCCCTTGGTTTTCCCTGACCAATATCCTCCTAACAGTGTGTGTGTGTGTCCTACCTTAAAGAAATACCAGGCAAGTGAATAACTAACCAGAGAGACTTCCAACGGGGCTCCAGGGCTGAGTGCTCTGTCCTGGGACAAAACCTCCTCAGTTATCTCTGAAGAGGTACTGATCAGGACTAGGAAACATTTGCTTCTCACCTAGAGGGGATGCTTTAGGCCACTGGAGCAGCATTTTTGATCTTCAGGTAGGCTTGGGGAGGCAGCCCTACCTGACCAAATTAGTTTTATATGTGTAAAATGATGTACAGGACACAGAGTTAACTCTCATTGAGGAGGTGAACGTGCAACTCGGGTCATCAGTGTGGTCACAGGAAGAGGAACAAGGCTCTGTGTGGCCTCAGCCACCCCTGGGGACAAATCAAGCCATGGCAGCAGGGGCAAGGGGTGGACAAGTGCTCTGCTTCTTGTTAGTCTGGCTGGTGCAAGTGGCAAACCAGAGCTGTACCCTGTTGTCAGCTATCGTGACAAACTCTTCTTTGCATACAGGTTATCGCTCAGAGCTACTCAGGGATGGTCTCTGTGCACTTTCCTCTACAGAGACCTGAGGGAAAACTGGTGCAGTGCTCTTCAGCTTTATTTTAGCTAAAATAAAACCAATTCTGGTTTGTATAGTTGTCAATAGAACTCAGAGATGGTTTGGCTTTCAGGCTCACATGTCAATTTAAGAAGCTTTATCAGAATATTTTAGCCAATATGTTGTTGTTTTGTGTCTAACTGTTGGCTGACTGTGACTGGCACATCAGCATTGCTACTTTTTCAGATGCCCAGAGATAAATTCCCCAAACTTACGATTCAAAGCCAAGGTGCTTGCACGCCACGTTTGCTTCGTTCATAGTCCACCCACTATCACATACAAAAAGGTCCTTCTTTCTATTCACAGGTTTTACTCGAAGCAAACTTGAATCTCCATGGCCCACAGAGACTGAAAATGTTTCTAAAAATAATAAAAAGCCAAAATAAAATTATATAATATAGGCATATCTAGACAGCACAGAAACAAATAAGGACTATTTTTGTATTAATAGACAAAGTTCATGTGGACCAAACAGTAGATTGGCAATCAGAAGCTCCAGGTATCATTCCTGATTTTTCTGAGGGCTGACTCCATGGCTCTGAGCCTGCCACTTTTTCCAATACACCAGTGTCCTGACAAAGAGGGGAGGGTGGTGGTTCCTACCACGTAAGAGCACCTGGACAGCTACTGAGGAAAGGTTGCATCTTGGCATGGGCAGATCCTGCTTCTGTTACCTGTGCAGCAAAACCTCTGCTGTTGACAGTGGAGCTGAGGTCCTTGGCTTCACCTAGTGAAGCTGTGTAGGGAGTGGGATAAGAAGTGAATTCTGCTACCCTGAGGATGATGGGCTGAGCTGCTGCTTCTGGGAGGAAAGGAAGGGGAGGGACTGGGCAGGAGAGTCCTGGGCCCTGCTTGCTGCTCCTACTGTGTGTGGTGGGGCTGGAGGATGAGTAGGAAAACCAACTGCTCCTGCTAAAAGAGGCCACCTCTCTAGTTAGCAGGTGCCATTTCTCCCTGCACTCAGGTGGAGTTTGAGCTGACAAAGCAACCTGGTGCAGCCTAAAAAGCAGCTGAGAACAGTTGCTTGTCAGAGCCCAAACCACCTCTGGTTTGCAGAGTGGTGGCTTGGTGTTTGGGTGGGATCCACAGTGTGAAGATGGCTGAGGTGAGTCTGGCTCACCTTCTCCCCATGCACACCTTGACTCCATTCACTGCACTCGTGCTCCCGTGAGGCCTGTCCCTCTCCAGAAGATACCTTCCCTGCCAATGTTCTCAGCAAGCCCTCTCTCCCACCACAGGCAGCACACTTGCTTGGAAACTTTCAAGCTCTTTCCTTTGTCTATTTCCTCCCTTTCTACCTGATGCTTTGAGCAACTTAGCAGCAGCAGCAGCATGACCTGGGCCTGTCAATCAGTTATTTGTCATAAAAATGAACAGATCCTGCCCATTTTCAATGACTTCTCTTTTTCTCTTTCATTGTTCTTACTAGTGCAAGGACAGGAACAGACTTCCTGAGCTGCAAACGCATCTCCTTGGCCACAAATGACTGACTGGCACATTTTGGAAAGGTGTTAATACCTCCAGCCATGCATCTTCCCTTGTGCAGAAACTTGGCTTCGGGACGTTGACACTCGTAGCTCTTCAGCTGACAGTAAGTATGGAAATTCCTTCCATTGGTAGAACAAACTGCAGACCCATTCTTTGGGCACTGGTAAGGAAGCTTACAGAGGCATTTTCCCTCCACACATCGTTCCCATGGGTGACAAAAAACTTTCTCACAGGACTTGTGTGTGTATTGCTTGCTTAAGCATTCTGCTATGAGGTGCCCGTCGTGCTCGGCTGGCTGGGCAGGTTCAGCCTGCTGCTGCTGAAACTGGTCTTCCTCAGCATGGGAGGCTGCACTCTGCAGGGCACAAAATAAAGGAGAAAAGAAGATGCCAACGAACTGCACCCAGAGTTCTGCAGATCCCTTTCCTGGCTTCAGCAGAGTGCTCATTCATCAGCCTTTTCCTATCTTATGAGCACAGAGGTGTGAAGTGTATACAGGGTTTATTCCCTTGTCTTTTGCTGCCTCATCTTTCTGAACTTTCTTTCTTTTTGGGTCATTCACCTGGTGTGATCTTCACTCTTACTGGACTTCCACAAACTTTATATTCTTTGATCATCAGCTGAAGTGCAGCACAGTAGATTATAAGCATTTTTTAAGCCAGTGGTTTAAAAACAGAATGGGATTGTAAGCAAATTAAAACATAAGGGGATTTGAACACCAGAAAACAAAAACGAAGAGACGTTTATATTGGCTTGGTTGGCTTTGGGTTTATATATCACCTGTAAATATTTATCAACTACTTAGAAGCAAATAAATCTAAAAGGACTTGATCTGTTTCCTTGTGTGACTGCTGTAGTAACAGTATCTTAAAGAAATCTGAATATCAAGTGCCCATCTGCATCAGCCCTTGTCCTGTATCTGGCACAGCAGTGGATTTCAGGGTGGTTGCTGGTCAGGACTGGGCTGCAAGTAAAGCTTCTGACCCTGACTGACTCTGCACTGTGCTCTGGCAGCTCTGGTGACTTTGTTGCTAGCTGAGTCCTTTTGTTTACTGAGATCTGTGGGTGGTAACAATGTTGAAACATAACACACATCCGTGGGTGGGCTATGTGTAAAAAGGGGGGAGAAAAGTTAATCCTCAAATGTGATTTATCAGCCTTTAGTGGGTCACTTGATTCCACAGAACTAAAGTTTAGCTCTCTCATGAAGAAATCCTGGCCCCAGTAAAGTCAGTGATGTTGTTGGGGCAGAATTTAATCCAACAACCCCCTGTTAATGGTTGTATAATCTTACAAAATCCTTCCTACTGTTTTGAGGCCAGCAGAATCCCAACTGCGAGCCAGAGGCAGCTTGGCACAGCTCCTGTATCCTGCCAGGTGCTTCTCCTGAACAGGAACAAAAGGTGCTGGGTTTTATGTAAAGGTTTCTCTCAGAGACTCGGGGCAGGCCGAGCGCTCAGCCCAGGTGGGCTTTCTGGGACTCTTCAGCCAGAAGAGATTCTGCAGCACCTTTCCACGGTCAGCCACGCTTGCAAATTGGGGTTAGGGATAGGATCATGATTGAAATCTTTTCCAAAAGCCTGTTAGTGTAAACTCTGGATAGAATCAACTTGTGAAAGAGAAAGAGCGAGCATCAAACATTCAAGCTTGGCTAAAACAAACGTACCAAACACAAATGCTACAGAAGGAAACTGGCAATGATCAACTGGATTTGCTTTTATAACAAGCTGGTTTTTAACTGTAGGCAGTTTGGGGTTTTTAGCAAACAATTACTGCTACTACGATAAAAGAAATTCTTACCTTTGATCCACAAAAACAAAAGAGAGACAAGAAAACCAAGAGAACTGGGACCACTTGCATGATGAAGTATTACCTCTCTCTGCAGACAGATCCCTAGGGCTGGGGTTCTGTCGAATGTCAATTGTTAGATTTGTGTTTAATTTTTAACCAGTAGTAAAATATTCTGAAGTGTTTAGAAATGAAGTACATGAGCCTCAACTATTAGCCAATAAATCCGATCCCTCCACAGGGATCCTGCCTCAGTGTAAATGGTTTCAGGAGGGCAGGGTAAAATAACAAAAGTTAAGCCAGTAAACAGTAAATGTTGTAAAAGGAGACACTGACTAGGGATACACACTTCCTTTCTTTTGCTAGAGGAGACTGATAAATCATCACAGTAGCTCTCCTGATTCATCTCTGCCAGGTTATTGTTAAAAGATAAATGTGTTTTTATGTGATATAGATGGAGAAACGCTCATATCCATGTAACGTCTGTTGTCTGCTCAGCTGGATGACAAGATCCTATTACCCTATTCGTACAGGGCACTCTCTGTACCTGACAAAGGCTTGAAGTGCTCCTCTGAAGGTCGGTTTCCAGCAGGACTTTAATGAAAGCCTTCAGAACCAGACCACCCCTTCCCAAG
>VWZY01011872.1:1899-63782 GCA_013399075.1 Chloroceryle aenea | reverse complement strand
GTTCAACCCTCCCAGCTGTGAGTGACAGACAGGCAGGCTTGGGAGAATTTGGTTTTTACAGTAAATTAAGGGTGAACTATCGTTTGCGTCTCAATTTGTCCCCGATTTAGGAGGTAGTAGACAATGTCTTTTCGTGGAAGAGGAGGAGGTGGAGGAAGAGGAGGCGGCTTCAATCGTGGAGGAGGTGGCGGTGACAGAGGTGGCTTTAACCGTGGTGGACGAGGTGGCTTTGGACGAGGTGGTGGACGAGGAGGCTTCAACAGAGGCGGATATGACCAGGGGCCTCCAGAAAGGGTAGTTTGTAAGTTATGTGGAGACCACATGGTTTAATTTAGAATCATGGCTCCAGATCTTAAGCTTGTTTGCTCTCTGTTTCAGTACTGGGGGAGTTCATGCATCCCTGTGAAGATGACATTGTCTGTAAGTGCAAAACAGAAGAAAACAAGGTGCCTTATTTCAATGCCCCTGTGTACTTGGATAATAAGGAACAGATTGGCAAGGTGGATGAAATCTTCGGGCAGCTGAGAGATTTTGTATCCTTCAAAATGTGCAACGTTCTGTGTTAGTTCCTTAAAGGCAGGTGGATTATTAAATAGATTTTCTCTAGGATTTTAAAATGGCTCAAGGCTTGGCTACCAGTTAGATGGGAACTGTCACAAGGCACTTGGTTCTTTTTGGATATTTGGGGATCTTGCTCTTGCTTCAGCTTATTCTTTAATTATAAAGGTGAGTTAGTGCTAGGATATCCTGTTGCTTAAATTGTCAGTAAAAGCAAGCTTGTGCTAGGATGCCTTTTAAAGCAAGCTTGTTGAGAGGGAGGCAGTGGGTCCATTCCCTTGTCCCTACCAGAGTGACAGAATCCATCACAAAAGCAGGGCAGCTGTAACGTGGCAGTAAGACATAGCCTGGGTTGGGTGGCTGCTTGAGGATCAGTAACTAGCTGCATGCATTTTCATCTCCCACATTAAATGTGGAGTAAAATCTGCAGGTGTAAATCGCACTCACGCTCTGAGTGTCTTAACTTGCAGATTTTATTCAAATGTGTCAAAATTATTTGAACTTCAGAAACTTGTTTTCTTCCTACGCTAACATAGATAAAGAAAATACCTTACTGGATTTTGCAGCTCCTGCCTTCCCTGATTAGTCTTGAGTTTCAGTTAAGCAGAGTTGGCCAGCAGCTCTTTTTGATCTTGGGGACCACTTACCAAAGTCCTCGCCTACTGGAGAGCCACAGGACTGGTGCAGGACTGCCTCTGTGTGCTGGGGCACTGTAGGACGAGGCTGGGCACGTGGCTGGTCCACCAGTCCTTGCTGCTCTTCCTTTCTGCAGCCAGGCAGCTCTGCCACCCAGCAGCAGTGTGAGCAGAGCTCCTGCAACATCTAAATTGTTCCAGATAAGCCGTGAGGTCACCCTGGGGCTAAAGGAGCTGTCACCTGATACACAAATTTGTTTCTTTACAGATCTCTTTTTACATACTCTGTCCACTGGTGTCGTTTTTGTTATGCCTTAATACATGGAAGGAAAGAATGATTTTACTATGAAATGTCTTATTTTTAACTATAAAAAAACCCCTGAAACAATTGGAAATAGTTTCTCCCAATCTTCTAATTGCAATTTTTCGCTCCCGTTGGTGATTTTTAGCTTCAGTTATAAAATACTAATTTAGAAAATGTCTGAATGTGTCTTTCATAGACCAAATCAAAATCCCATTTTCTCATGTTTTATTCCTGCTATGTTCCTTAAAGAAACTTAACAGTATTTTTCAGTGAAACTCTCTGAGAACATGAAAGCCTCTTCGTTTAAAAAGATGCAAAAGGTTAGTAGCAATCTCAGTAGCAGAGTTCTAGGGTGTGTTATCCTTTAGACAGATCTACTCTGTGTTGAATGTGCTCTTCAGCTTTGGTGTTTTCAAAGCCTAATGGAACTCTTCTTCCTACAGTTTTACATCGATCCAGCAAAGCTGCTTCCCCTTCAGAGATTTTTGCCGAGACCACCTGGAGAAAAAGGTGCTCCCAGAGGAGGTGGTAGAGGAGGACGTGGTGGTGGACGTGGAGGAGGAGGAAGAGGTGGTGGAAGAGGTAAGATATATATCAAATATTGAACAATATGTGAAATACTGCAGAGGGTCTCTGGAAGAGACAAGGTACCAGAAATTGACTTAGTGAGTGTCCATCAATTGAAAGTTCTGGGCTTTTTCTGGTGTTCTTTTCTTTTCAGAAGCTGTCAGTGAAATACATTTGGATGTATAACAAAGAATTTGTATTCTCCTGAATGTGTAATTTCTTTCCTATGCTTAGGAGGATTTGGAGGAGGAAGAGGTGGAGGAAGAGGAGGAGGAGGAGGATTCAGAGGAGGAAGAGGAGGAGGAGGATTCAGAGGAGGAAGAGGTGGTGGAGGAGGCTTTCGGGGTGAGTCTCCAGTTTTTCCCTTTTGCTAATAGTGGCTCCTGATTGCTGAAGCTTTAAAAAAATACAACATTCTGATAAATATTGAAATCTCTTGTAGATGTTCATAGCTTTATGCACAAAGTTTCTATGCACCACAAGAAGCTGGCTTAAACTGCAGCATGGTATTCTGCAGTTTTTGATGTTTCTGTAAGACCAGACTCATTTTTTGCATTCAAAAAGGCCTCTGAGGACAGATAATGATGACAAATTATTCTACCAACTCATTTAGCTTATGCATATAATTTATTTGCTTTTAAATGCATCTGTGAATTGTTCATTGTATTTTTCTTCCCTCTTAAAATAGGAAGAGGACATTAAAAATGGACCCACGAGAATCTTCCCGTTGTCTTAACTATATCTTCTGCAGAAGTGAACAACAAGAAAAAATTTTTGTAAAGGACCCTGAAAAAGTTCTTTATGAAGAACTTGAAGCTGTAAAATTACAATTAATTTTACACTTGCTGCCTGTCAATCTACACATGAGGAGAGCGTAGCACTGGGCCAAGAATTGAAGACTTCTCAGAATATACTTGAACCTTCTGAACTAAGCCAGGACTCAATATTAGCATAAACTGTTTATTTCTGATGAGTGACGTAGTCAATACTTGACTTCGTGGTGGAGTTTGGAGTAAACAATCCAATTGGAATGTTTTTTTCAAAAGACCCTACGGGTTCCCAGCATGGACATTCCTCAGGATGAGCCCATTGCCCGTGGGTGACCCATATTTCTTAGCATCTTTTTATACCAGAGCTTCTGGGTTGCTCTAAAGTGGACATGCCTCCTTTGTGAACCCATTTTTTACAACTTAAACTGCAAAAATTTGTGTTGGTAGAATTTTTTTTAATACATAATAATGTATAAAAGGAAAGGAAAAGAGCAAAGGATATTTTGTGGATTTTTCTGTATAAATCTCCATGAAAACCAAAGGCATTAAGATGTTCTTAGAAGCTGCTCCCTAATGAGTAAGACAAGATCAATACTATTGTTAAGTCAGCTATCAGTATCTAATGACACTGATACTAAAATGGCTAAGGGTTTTTAACTGCCCCACCTCCCCCTTAACCTGTTCATCTCGAGCTTTTGGTGTCGTGGCACCGCACCTCTGTGGTACTCTGAGCTTGCCCAGGGCTAAGATTGGATAGCCCACTGCAGAGCTCCTCTGCACACAGTGCCTTCTGTTATGTACTGCTTCAAAAAGCTAGGAAACAGGCTGTGGAGTCTTTGGTCTCTAACTGGATGCATCAGGAGGGTTGCTGGAAAGCTATAATGTATCTCTTAAGGATGGAGGAGATCGAGGTGCCTCACAGCTCTAATTCTGGAAAGAAAGGAAGAATAGAAAAGCAGTATTTCCCTGAATTTCATCTGGAGCCTGGAGTTTGTTCATGGATTTTCATTCCAAGGGATCTGGAGAATCATCCTTGTAAAAGTATTTTGAATATTGTGTTCTTTATGGAAAGAAGCACTGGAATTGATTGTAACATTACACTCCTTAATTAAGGAATGCAGTAACAGGCAAATGAGTTACATTGGTCTCCAGTTTAGCAAAAACCCCAGTTAATTTATCAGCACCAGAATTGCTGTTACTGGCTATTTTAACAGTTGTGTCTGGTAGTTTGAATGATCTCCAGGACAAAAATTGGAATAAGGTAGCAAAACAAACGTTCAAAAATTCAATTAAGTCTGAAAACAAATGCAACATAGGTTAATTAATAAAAATGTTTCTCAGCTTACAAAAACAAACCACAAAATTAGAAGTTCTGCTAAATCTGCTTTTGTCAGAAGAAACTGAACCTACTCTTAAACTGCAGCACAGTCAGGAATTGAGGAATACTGGTTCTTTTCTTGTATTGCTACAGGCTTCACTTTAACCAGGTCAGTTAAATCCAGACCTCTGGAGATGTTTAGGCATCTGCTGTATATTGCTAGGCCTAAGTGAGGCTCTGACTTGAGTCGTTGTAGAACTGCCCTTTGCCTAGACAAAACCATGTTCAGCCTTTCACCTCTGCCACACCACACTGCAGCTGAGCTATACCCACCTGCAGTGCAGCTGGAATTGTCATTGCATCATATTCCTAATTGCATCCTATGCTGTCCTACGTTTAGGACAAGAGGAAATGAGCTTAAGTTGCTCCAGCAGGAGGTTTAGGTTGGTTATTAGGAAGAAAGTTTCTACTGAGAGAGTGGTGAGGCCTTGGAACAGGCTGCTCGGGGAGGGGGTGGAGTCACCAGCCCTGGAGGGGTTCAGAAAACATCCAGATGTGGCACTGCAGGACATGGTTTAGTGTTCCTGATAATATTTAGTAGATGGTTGGACTTAATGGTCTTGAAGGTCATTTCCAACCCTACTGATTCTGTATTTCTTCACTGGTGCTGCAGTAGCTGGTTGTGAGGTAGCTGACCTTGATCTTTACTTTTTCTTTTGGCTCTAGAAGGCTAACGTAACACAGTCCTTGCTTATACTCCAATTCCTGCTCTGCTTTGCCACTTTCACTGCCTGCTTTAGGGCCAGACTTCTTCCCAGAATATCAGAAGACTCTACCCATCACCTTTAAACTGCATGATGTGACAGCTGATGATTCAGTTGCATCAAGTGCCATCTTGCAGCCTAGGAGAAGAGGCGTATGCTTTGAATCTCACAGCAGATGGAGCAATGAGTCAGCCTGAAGCCACTGCAAAGTGAAAGCAAAGACTTCTACAGCTGTGTGTGGAGGTGTTAAAGAACAGTATCCCTTGCAGTGAAAGAAAAGGTGTCCAGAGACAATTTAGGTATTTGTGGAGTTTCTAGGATGTTCAGATGCTGATGGGAGAATGCCCTCAAGGATGAAATGAGCTGCCATATGAGAACTGTCTTTTTTAATTATCTTTTTTTTTTAATTTATTTTTTTCCCCTTCCCCAGATGATGTTTGGTTGTGGCAAGGCCCATCCAGTCCCTGTTGTGTCTTCTCTGTAGCTGCTGACTGTAACAGATGAAAATCTAGCATCTTAAAAAAGTGGAGATGATGCCTTGTCTGCAGTGTAGTGTCACAATGAACTAGTTCTCTAATTTTCTATGGTACCTTCCCCTCTGTCTTGAACTTCTAATTAAATTCTGTTTGTGATCCTGTCACTCTGCTCCAGATCCTAGGAAGTGAAGCGTTTCTCTGCGTGCTTACCAGACACCCTAGGCTTTCTCTGCAGAAAATGGCAATGCTGGGCTCACCAGTGCCCTGGCAGA
This sequence comes from Chloroceryle aenea, assembly GCA_013399075.1. Lineage (NCBI taxonomy): Eukaryota > Metazoa > Chordata > Aves > Coraciiformes > Cerylidae > Chloroceryle > Chloroceryle aenea. The sequence goes on along the minus strand of VWZY01011872.1, from coordinate 58,118 downwards.
AATAGGTGTGTTGGCACAAATGGGAAGTTTGAAGCAACTGTAGTGTCTGGGGGAAAAAAGTCACAGTGCAGTCTGAAGTGAGGGATGTGGGGGGCAGGTGCAAGTGGCAGCTCTCAGTGGCAGTTTGGTGTTCCCTGGATTTCTCTTCTGTCAGCCTTTGTGGCAAGAGGCTGGGCCACCTAAAGAACCTCTCACCTGCTGCCTGCTCCAGCAGCACAAAAGGGGTTGTTGTCCTGCAGTATTCCTTGGGAGTTCAGGAAGTTGGGCTTCAGTGCACCCCACAATGCTCAGCTTCCCACCTCGGGTGGGCCCACTCATCAGTGGCTGCATGTGCTTGCTGGTGGCAGAGGCAGACCAAGTCCAGTCTCCAAAATGCAGCTGCAAGTGAATGTGTTGGTCACTGCAATATTTGACCCAGACACAGGGTCTGACTTTCACCTGGTTCTGAAAGCAATAGCTGGTCAATCATTCTCTTGCTTAAATGTACTTAGAAACCTTGAGCCTTTTGTCCTTCCCACTTGATGGTTTTATACTTGTTCTAAACCCTTGCCAAACAGAGGGCAATACACAGAGGTCCATTGTCAAGCTCAAATTGTTATCCTTTGAGGATGGCTTTAGTGCCCCTGTATTCCTTCTTGGAGAGAGATTTTTTCCTCCCTTCTTTCTGTATCTGCTGGGACAGGATGGTTCAAAATAGTTCATAGATTTGCTATGTCACATAGAGAAGTTTGGTGAAGTGCAGGAAATAATTGCAGTATTTTAATGCATGCCTGCAGCACTGCTGTAGAAGAGGAAGGATTGGATGACATAACGAGTGTCACCAAGTGACATCCTGGTGCAAAGGTATTGGCAGTTGTGCAAAGCATTGTCTTGGCAAGAAACAGTGGTGTCTTTAAAACCCATCTACTTCATGAAGTGTTGACAAGTACAAGGTTTTTGTCAGGGTATTTTCTTCAGTTGGCTGAAAATCTCTTTAGTTTGGAGTCAGACTTTTCTAATCAACAGGTTAGATCTAGTAAAAGTCTCCATGAGGGAGGAAAAATATTTTCTTTATTGGTTTCCCGCTGGGTTTGGACCATTTGCCTCTATTTCTGTAAGGGTTAAGGGAAGTTCTGCCTTAGAGAGCCCTCTCGTGGTGATGAGCTTTGTAAACAGGGGAGGGGTTGTGTTAAAAACAACCCGAAGTTTTGGACTTCTCTGTTTTTTTCTTATGCCAGTAATAAAATGCAACGTGCTAACCCCTCTGGCTTAGGAACTGTGTTTCTAACTTTCTGAATTACCTGTGTACTTCAGTATTTAATTCCTTGCTTTGCCTTCTTGGCTTTGTTTTATGAACTGCCGTGTTCTAGGAAAAAAATACTTCTAGGTTTATGATAAGTGATGTGTGCCTTTATTTTTGACATTTTTCCTGTCGATTCCTGTTGCTGTAAAACTAGCCAAGAGGAGATGGAGACAGCACCCGGGATGGACTGCACTTCATAGGAACTTGCATTTTATCCAGCAAATATGTCCAAAATCTCTCTGCTCTCATTAACTGCTGTGCTTTAGCCTGTTCTTTCCTGAGCCAGTCAGCACTGCAAGCTCCGACTTCTGTAGAAGCTGCAAGATCTGAGATGCTTTTGAAAATGTTGCCAAAGTTTCGGGGGAGGAACACAAAGATATCAAATTATCACCCTGCTTTTATCTGCTTAGGCAGGACTGCGGGGCACTGGGGAGGCGGCTTCATCGCCAGACAGATTGTCTTTCCTTTCAGAACCCTCCCACCCTGTTCCTCTCTAATCCTCTTCTGACAGGGAAAATACCAGAATAATGGAAATACCCTGAGAACTGAGGACTGAGGGGATGTCAGTGGCACTGAAGAAAATGTTTGCTGCTAAAACTGTGCCACACAGTCTGCAGGAATGACGACTAAATGTCGTGACTGCACAAGTTTGCCATCAGCATTTCCTTATCTTTAGATTCAAATGGGTGAAGGATGCAGGATGTCTGTTGGGAAAGCTGAGGAGTGGGAGGGAATGCTTCAGGAGTGTTTCGTGGGCTAGGGAAGGGAGAGCTCCTCAGGTAAGCCTCCCTCTCGGGGAGGGCTGGATGCCTCCATACTGCCTCTGTCCCCTCACCTTCACTGCTGCTCAGAAGACACGGCCCTAGGCTGGGAGCCTGCCTGAGCTGCCTGTGAACCTGATACAACCAAAGAACCACTGATTGCTCATCCTTGTCACTTTTATACCCACTATGAGTACAAAATTGGAGGTAAAAACTGAAGAGTACGTGTGGGAAACACCTTTGACTGCCTGCACTGATCTGCATGCAAGCCCTTTGGGCGAGGGTTTATTGCAGCTCAGACTTATGCACAATCCTTACTTTGTCATACTGCTTCCTCATCACTAAAGAGAAGAAAACATGAGCTTCTGCTGCTCAGGGTGTTGGAAGATGCCTAATAATTTCCTGCCAGGTGACATGCTTTGGCAAATTTACAGTGAGCTTTTGTGGCTGTGTGCAGAGGGAGGGTCTGGCATACTCAGCAGCCCTTTTCTGCAGACCAAGATAGTTTAGAAATGCAGCAACTGAGTTTTCTGAAAGTCATGCTTCACTTGGGAAAATGCTGCTCTGTGTTCTTCCCATCTCATGTCTAAGAGTCTTGAAGTAGTTCTTTCAGGGTTTGAAGGGAGGAGCTTTAGAGAAAGCCTATCCTGCTTTTTAAAGGAATTGGCATTTGTGCCTTTGTGTTCTGCTGCAGTTTTGTGTGTTCGGTGTGAGGATGGGAATTAATTCCAAGCCAGGCTGATGACCAACTGGCCTGAGCCGACTTTTGTTGAGGTTTCCGAAACATTGCACAAGAGGTTTGAAGGGAAAAAAAGTTTGGAGGCATGTGACAGTTAATCTCTTTAGCAGTAAGAATGAAGTTTAAGCATGCTGTTGGAAATGTACTCAGTTCTGTGCTGCTCTTTGTTTTAATTAACAATCTCTTGCATAGATTGGGAGCGTAAACTTCTTTGCCCTTTAGTCCAATTAAATGGTGCTTGGAGGCTGTCAGTGGTGGGGGGAACACCTCCCTACCCCCTTTTTTTTTAATTGTTTGGTGAGTCTGTTGAATAATGAAAGAATTTGCTTGACAGGCTTTTGTAGTGTTTCGTCGTCTCGATGAATTATTGCAGAGGATAGACGCCAGTCTCTTGTGCAAAATGGATTGGAATAATTCATCCAATTCCTCAGAAAGTGACAGTGAAGCTCATTCAGCCTTTACCCAGACTGAGCACAACATAGTTGCAGCTTACTTAATAACAGCAGGTATGGGCATCATCAAATTGTTGCATAACTTTTGAAAATAGTGCTGTAGATCTGAATGCTCATTTTGTGTAGCAGCAGCCGTGGTGTTTCTCTTTGTGTTCCGCAGAGGTCTGATGACTTTTCTTCACAGTTTAATGACAAGCCAGCCAGCAGCAGGCTGGTCGTTGGCGTGCGGAAACATCTAAGTTTTCTGCTCTATATTTGAAGGCAGCGTTGTGTCTCAAAAAATATATTTTGTTGATGTGTAACTGTAGAAGAGAGCGAGAATTAATTTCTGCCAGCTTGCAAAGAGATAAAAATAGGGCATAGCTGTCACATCTTGCATTTTTCTGTGATGTGCTTGAAGCTATCTTGAGATTGCTCCTGGGCCACATGTTGGTAGTAATATATGTGTAGTCTGAGCATGTGAGCGGGTGTCTGTTAGGGGGATGTAAGGGGAAGGGTTGGAATGTGACTTGGGGGGAGGGAGCTGGTCATTAATCAGAGAAGAGCAGACTCCAGCTGCAGCTGTATTTCTGTGTTTTTCACTGATGACACATGTTGGGAAAAGCACACCGGAGGGCAGGACATCGTGTTTGTTCCCTGTGGCTGCAATGGCCTTTGGCTTAACTTGAATGATTATAGATTTTTATTTTTTTTTCATTATTTTCCCCCCCTTGAAAACTCTCATTGTTGTAACCACAACTGCTTCAGCAATGTTCTTCTGAAGCCTTGAGTACTGTAGCAGTGAAACATCAACCTGAGCAAAACCTGAAAGCTACTATGTATAAATATAGACCTTCTGTACCTTTATTATGGAGAATTAAATCAGCTTGTAAATACTTTATTCATAGGCTGTACCATACGTTTTCTCTGTTAAAATCAGCTTTTCAAATACTTTAATATACTTCAGGTTTATATGAAACACTATGGCCAATGGTCTCATTTTATTTAGCCTGTCTGTTGGAAGTGGTGAGTATCAAACTGCTGCTCCACCAAAGAGGGCATTTTGGAATGCAAAGGCAATAATTAATTTTAGTTTTGTAGTGAAATGGGGAGAACAGCTACACACACAGATCAGTAGACTTGTTCTGAAGCTGTAGAGATGGATGATGGCCAAATCCTGGAAGGCTAGGTACATTCTGCAGTACTACCCCCACTGGATCCATTAGGTGCAGCAACTCTGTATGATACTTGTTCTATTTTAATTAAAATTGATTACATTGTACATAACAAGGTGGTCTTTTCAGACAGTTTCAGGGATCAAAGCTATCATAGGCGATCAAAGGGATTAGTCAGAGTCAACCCAGCTCTTCTTTCTTAATCTTGCCATGGCAATTAAATGTCTTAAAAAAAAAATGTTGAATTACTTGGTGTAGTTTGTTTGTTTGTTCATTCTTTTTCCTATTATAATTGGGGGAATCTAGTGAATCTTTTACCTGCAGCTTGGACTTTGCTGAGGAATATTTTTGACAGTAAGGTCTGTAACATCATGGAAAGTATGATTGATGGCTTTGCAAATGCCTTACTGCAGCAAATCTCACATCTGGATCATTTCAGCTGTGTTAATAAGCAGATGTCTAAGAATAAGAATGAAGTACAAATAGTGTTCCTTTTTCTGATTCTTAAATGGTTTGAATGTTTCTCTCTCTTGCAAATACTTGCTTTCCTTCCTGAGAAGGCAGTAACTGTGCAGTATTGCACTCCACTGTGGTCGGTGTATTAATTTTAACCATGACACCAGGGATGCTCAGGCTGCAGGAAGCAATACCACCTCATAGATACCCTTCAGATTATAAAGGTGAAATACTCTGGTATTGCTTTAAAATGCTAACTGGGAAAGTAAATTCCCTGCTATACACAAATTTAACCTTCATTGTGTTGATGCTGCCACTCCTGTGTCTTGTTTAACTCTGTTAGGGCAATTGGTCTGCATTTAGTTTTCATTGTTTTCCTGGGAAGAAAGAAAACAGAAATTCTGGTGTCGATTTGGTCGTGAGGTTTTCATCTTCACAGAGCTACAAAGTCTATTTAAAGAAATGTGGCAATAATTGTCTAACCCTAAGATGTTTCACAAGCCAGGTGGCAGCATCCATGTGCTTTTTCTGAATCACATGAGTATGTCCCAGCTGATGATTTCAGGTTCCTGAAAGTCTTGGTCTTGATCCCTGCCCTTTAAGAAATCATAAAATCATTTTGGTTGGAAAAGACCTTTAAGATCATTGACTCCAACTTTAAGTAAAGATGATGGATTGCCAGGGAACTGGAGCAGGATGGGCAGCGACTGTGAAAGAAGATGGGTCTGTTTTTGGGAGTCCAGAATTATGTCTCAGATCTGTGATGATGAAAACTGTAGTGTTTTGATTCATAGGAGAAACATTTAAATAAAGAAAAGGAAAAACTCCAAGGGGTATTTCCATGGATAATGTGTCATTAGACTTTTATTTAGTTATATGTTTATTTATTATAAATATGTTTATGAAAATAACCTTCCACTTCTAATTTAAGTTGTCCAGACTATGCCAATGTTTGTAAGATTATGATTGGGTTCAGTGATACTGTAACAACTGTGCCAGGCTAGGGAATCTGTGGATGATTTACAAATTCCTGTTAGTTACCAGTTGTTTTTTTTAATTACTCTGTTGGCTTGAACATGTTGGAATTCTCCATTTTACCAGGTCTTTCTCTGCTGAGGTTCAAGGGGGAGATTTTAACCTTATTAGCTGTTTACTAACATCTGTTTATTCATTATAGTGAGTTAGTAAAAGTTTTGAGGATGGCAGCTTGTTCTGGATATCTCTGAAGAGAATAAAACCACAAGTAAAAAAACCAACCCTGTTTTGTGGGAGTGCTGTGTAAACTCACTTAGGGAGTCATGCAGTAGATTTGGCTTGGAGGAAGGAACAGCACTGTACTCAGTGTCTGAACTGCAACCCTAGATGCTTTCCAGTATCTGCTGGGCTTGCTGTCATTGCACCAGAAATCCCAGGTTTAGCAAAACAATTTTTGGCCCATACTGAATCCAAGCAAAAGTTACTTATTTGGAAAAGCTTCTCTCTTTATCTCAGCTATTTTCTTTGCAAAATGAAGCTTGACTGAAAATAAAACTTGTTTAGGACTCAGATGCTGCAATAGGCTGCATTTTCTTCTGCATATGTATTACTGGTTGGTGTGTGTCATTAGTAAAGTTTCTCTTTTTCTGTTTTCTTTCAGGAGTGATAAGCATTTTCAGTAACATCGTCGTGTTAGGCATCTTTGTTAAGTACAAAGAGCTTCGGACAGCGACCAATGCAATTATTATCAACTTGGCTTTTACTGACATTGGTGTTAGTGGCATTGGTTACCCTATGTCAGCTGCATCAGACCTGCACGGAAGCTGGAAATTTGGATATACTGGATGCCAGGTATTGTAGTTCAGGCAGAGAGGAAGCTTTGAGCATTGAAAGCGATCTGAGAAACAAGTAGGAGCTCTACCTCACATGAGTTCTTTTAAGAGATAAGTTGGAGATGCAAAATTTGACTTCAGACCTGAAGCTGATGTTCTGTAATGGCAACAATTTCCAGGTGTAGGATTTTGTGTGAATCTTTGTGGCTACTGAGTGATGATGAGCTTGCCAGATCTTAATGAGTTCAGATCTTAATGAGCTGTGCTTGGCAAGTGCATGTTCTTTGGATGGGACTGTTAGGACACCCAAAACGAAGGCCTGCAAGGTTATTGGTCTCCATTAAAGATTCAGTCTGGTTTTAATGTCTGCCTTTTTGAAAAGATAGACTCACTGAATAATTATACTGGCATAGCAGTATAATTATTATAATTATTATTATATATAATACCTTTTAATATACCTTTCTTTAAGGTATATTGAAAACATGAACTGATCCCCCTCAAACTCCAAACTCTTTCTCTCTGAATCTCAGAATTTACGTACTGGCTATGGTGCTGGTTTGCTTTTTAGACTACTATCTTCAGGATTTCTTCTGTGCATACAAGCAGGTTGCTTTTGAAATGCTTAATATTATATGAGCCAGCTCCAGATTGCCTGCATTGAATTAGTTCCTTCAGTACCTTGCTTATAGAGGAGAGCACTGGCTGAATGTGATGTATCACCAGGTTTCTCAGAGAGGTTGTTTTTGTGTTGGTTTGTTTGTTTGTCTGGTTTTAAATTTTATTTTTTATTTTGCTTTCATTTCAGATCTATGCTGCCTTAAATATCTTTTTTGGGATGGCCAGTATTGGTTTGCTCACTGTTGTTGCAATTGACCGTTACCTGACAATCTGCAGGCCTGATATAGGTACTGTTCTTAGGGTCCAAAACTGCTCACTGCTGGGCTTCTATGAAATGAGTGGAATTGCATTGGTTTCTCATGATGCCTCCATAACTCCTGAGCCTAATTTGAATTGAGGGGCACAATTCGAGAGTATTTGGTGAAGCTTTTGAGTTGGCATGGATGGTACAGCTTGTGAGAGTGAAAATTTCCCAATTAGGCTGCTACTCTGTTTAGAAATTATATTTCTGGGGCTGTTTCCAGTCCTTAGAGGGACACGTCCTTATACAGAAGCACACGAAAAGCCTCTGGCTCTGGGATGTTTTGATCTCTGCCAAATGGTTTTGTGCCTCTAGCATTGTGTTCACACTGCACTGGATGTTTTTCTCTCCTCTCTGTTACAGCTGCACTGTAACAGTTAATTCCTCTGCCTGAAATCATGCAAAGATGAACTCGAATGCTCTGTTGCATAACGAGCTTTTTGGTGTGGTGTTAGGATCAGGTATTGCCTGTGTTCTGCCAGTTGGAATTGGTATTTACGTGGTGTTTAAAGGCTGGAAAGCTTGGGGTATCCTTCAGCAGTACGACACAGGTACGCTGCAGTGCTGGGGAGCCCAGATCATTGCTGACCTGCTATGTGCTTGCTGGAAGCCACTTGCCATTGAAGTTCCACTCTGGAAAGACAAAAGCTGGCAACAGTTTGTGATTGTATGTGCTTGGCTACAGGAAGAAGAATGACCACCCGTAGCTACACCACTCTAATCCTCGCTGCTTGGATCAATGCTGCCTTTTGGGCTTCCATGCCTACTGTGGGCTGGGCCAGCTACGCTCCGGATCCCACCGGAGCCACGTGCACAGTAAACTGGAGGAAAAATGATGTGTAAGATTCCCCTTCACCTTTTTCTTTTCAATTTGCTGTCTCGTTGAAGGCTAAGCTTATTAAATTCACATACTGTTTAATTGATTTTATTTAATAATATGCACATAGCTTCTTTCTGAAGTATGAAGACTCATTTATAAAAATAATATGGAGCAAGTCAAGAAAAAAATATAGGAAATGAGCCATGCCTGAAACCAGCAAGACTTGTAATTGCTATCATAAAAAAAAAGCTAAAGAAAATTCTTCTAATTCTTTAAAGCTTGTTTTAAAATTTCATAATCAGATCAAAATATCAAATGCTTTAGTAACTTTTCCTGGATGACTATTTGTAAGTTACTGTGTTTTGTTTTTCTGTCTTATCAGGTCCTTTGTTTCCTACACAATGAGTGTAATTGCTGTTAATTTTGTTGTGCCCTTAACAGTCATGTTTTACTGTTATTACAATGTTTCCCGGACAATGAAACAATATACCAGCAGCAACTGCCTGGAGAGCATCAACGCAGACTGGTCTGACCAAGTGGATGTGACAAAGGTATGGCAAACGAGAGCATGTTTTGTTTTAATCCTCTTCTTTTGTGCTCAAGTCTTGGGGCCAGAGGAACGGTGCAGCCTTTCCTACATTCCCCTTTTCCCTTGCTTAATGGAAGTTTAGCCTTGGTGGAAACCCTTGGCTTAATTTACAGCACTAAATTCTTTACTTGTGGCTTAATACTCGTTCCAGATTAATAGCTGCTTGGCAGACTGAGAACCATGTAGATTTTCCTTGCCTCTGCCTCTGTTGTTACACAGAAATGTACTCCAGAGGTGTCCCAGGAGGACTTTTCCCCTTTGTGTCCTTAGGCTTTCCTCTAGGTTCACACACGTATCTGGTCTGGAATGAATGGATTGGCCAACTCTGATTTGAACTCATGAAAACAAAGTGTATTTCCAAGCTCCCAAGCTGTGTGATTTCAATCCCTTGTTCTTTTCACTCTGTTGAGCTTATCTGTTTCTTAGGTAAACAGTAGCAAAAGTGAGTTATGGCATAAAAATTATATATCCTTCCTGGAAGGTTGACATTCTTTTAATGATAAAAGTCCTTGAGAAAGCTTGAAGCTCACTAGCTCCTTTGATTTTTACTTTTTTTCCTTTGGTAAATACATGATTTGTGTTTGGGCATGATAAAAGTGAGAGAGGATTGGACAGAAGATTCTGTCACTATGATTTTGAATTACTTATCAATGCAAGCTTCACATTCCTTGGGAAATCTTCTCATTGCTAACTTCTGAAAAATGATATTTTAACCTAAAAATAATTGAGCATTTTGCCCTTCTAAAGAACTTTCAGAATGCTTGAAACTGAGATTTCAGTTATAAATTTAGACTCGCATTTTTGAAGCAAATTCATTTTTCCTGATTTGCAGTTGCTGATACCAAGGTATATTTTAAAAAAATATTAAATGGAAGCTTTAGATTTAAGCAGAACCCTTCTCTAGAACTGGACTGCTTGCTTTTTCAGAAATCAGCATTTTCTAAGCTTTCTACACACCAAATCAACTGCTAAAGCAAAGGGCTCTTTCTTTACATGATTATCAGTATCTATTGTGTTTGTATTTAAATAAGAGTCTCCCGAGAGAGTCTCTGCGTCTTTATGGATCATACTCTGGAACAGCTCATACAAAGTAGCCATTTACTTCTTGTTTCTTGCTTTGTTCTTCCCTGAAAGGATGACCAGAGGTGTAGGTTAACACCAGTAGGGAATCCTGTACGTACGAAGTGCCTGCAGGTTTGTTGGTTCGTCCTCTTGATTAATTTGAGATTTCAATTCCAGTTTTCATTACTGATTCTTGTCCCTGGCAAAAGCCAGAAAAGTGTCCCAGTTGATTGCTTGCCTACCCTCTGTCTACCCCAGTTTGTCAGTGTTCAGTTCTAGCTGTGCTCTGGTCAGGGCTGTTAGCCACAACGTGCCCAGGTTGTTCCCTCTGAGAGGCAGGCAGAGGAGACACAGCTGCTCAGATACCTCCTCAGGATGATGCTTGACCTGACTATCATGCTCCATTAAACCAAGCATGTGCTCGGGGTTGCTTAAGTATATGGCCTTTGTGTCCTAGAAAATGTCCTTTCTTTTATTTCACTGTATTACAGTTAGCTCTTAGGAAGGTTTTTTATTAACAGCCCTGTGTGGATTAGATTGTTCTCTCTGCTGATATTTTCCGTTTGTACTAGCATCCCAGGGTTACCTGTTACAGTGGTCACAATTCCTCTGTGAAGTCCTCTTTGGCCACTTAAACATCTAATGGAGGGATTTAACACAGCCTGTGGTGCTGCCTGTGAAGGAAGGTTGTACACAGTGAAATAAGAGTGCCAAAATACACAGCAGGGCCACGTGCTGCTGAATCCCCCAGTGAAAGTTCATTATAACCCATCAACATTTGTCTGCTTGTTTGCGTGGTGGTGTTTGGTTCTGGAAAGCTCCATTTTCACACAGGTTCAACATGCTTTTGAGGTTAGGTTCTGAGGTCTTCATCTTCAGGTACTACAGGATATGTGTCTGTTCCTCTTGTTTTACAGATGTCTGTTGTGATGATCATGATGTTCTTGGTGGCGTGGTCTCCATATTCTGTTGTCTGTTTATGGTCTTCCTTTGGAGACCCAAAGAAAATTTCTCCTGCAATGGCCATCGTAGCTCCTTTGTTTGCAAAATCTTCCACATTCTATAATCCCTGCATTTATGTCATTGCAAACAAAAAGTAAGTGTTCTTAATTTGGTAGCAGTCTACTTCATGATTTTAACACATCATTAACTGTAGAAAGATCGTCTGTTAATTATGACAAACAGAATAGCAAAGAGGTTAAAGGGTAAGACACTGTTGCAAGCACAGCAGATGCTCTAACCAGGCCAGTGCCTCTGGCTGAGAACTGCCTTCTGCAAAGGGGCCTCCAGCCAACCTAGAAGCAGGAGCTGTGACTTCTGTCTAGCTGAACTTGTCTGATCCTGATGAGTCAATGCAAAAACATCCTGGTTTTCCCCATTCTGTAAGTTTACCTTGGTCATGGCCATACTCTGTCCTGGGATAAGCAACCCCTGTTGCTGTGACCCCTGTTATAGAAGAAACAAGGAAGGGAGGAGTTACTCCTGTACCTGGAAGTGAAAGAGACTCTGGTTCTTTTCAATTCCAAATGCACTCTTTTTGATTAACTAAATTTAATAAAATTGAAAACTGTTGTAATGTTTAAGGCCAGCTTATCCAGTTTTCCTTTGCATTGATTCTCCAGCTAACAACCTTTCCCTCTCTTGTCCTTTGCAGGTTCCGGAGGGCGATCCTGGCAATGGTGCGATGTCAGACAAGACAGGAGATAACTATAAACAACGCCTTGCCCATGAGTGTATCTCAAAGTGCACTGACATCATAGAACTCAAGTCCTTTGCCTGCATAAGTTACATGGAAAGGAGTGAAATCTGGGTTAAAGTTAATTAATCTTTTGGAAGATTAATGCTTTGGAATAATAATCTGCCCCAGCAAGCCAGCTGTTTTCTGTTAAACTCAGTGATCTTTATAGATAGGTTAAGGAGATAAAGAAGTCCAATGCCCCCATCCCTGAGAGTGAGATTTTTTTGGCCCAATATGTCTGTCCCACACTAAAAAAGGCTAGTGAAGTGGCCACAGTGACTCTGACAGGGTTGGCCAAGGTGACACAGGGGAAGGGAGAGACTGGAGCAGGAAGCGTTGGGTTCAGTAACATAGACTTTGCACCTCTAATTCCTTTCATGAATTGCTTTCCTTCAGCTTCCCTGGAAATTTTTCCAGACTTGAAACATTTTGGGTTCTCCCTGTGTGTATTTCTATACCCCGTGTCCATGTTGATAAGCTTTGCAAAGTTCTGTTTCTGTGACTATGTTATCAAAATATCTAGCCAAACCCTACAGAACCTGGTATCAGCTTTTAGGATTTTGAAGGAGTTTCAGGATGTTAATGTATTTTTAGAAGTTTTGGCTCACATAACCAAATGAATTTGTAGGAAGAGCAGCTTTTGTTTTAGTCGTAGTACATTTCTAGTGCTTGTGACTGCACAGCAAATCCTGAAAATGAGACAAGAAGACCTTTGGTGATGTGAGCAATGGGTTTATTTAGGATGGAAAAGATGACTGTATAGATTATTTATGAATGGTAGTACGTACACCCTTGATTCTTCTCAGATCTTGAGAATAAATATCTCCTGTTATTACCTATACATGCACCTGAAGTTTGGCTTTGCAGTGTGTAACTTATTTAAGATATATGTGGGTTTTTTTTTGGTTAAAAACCTGTTTTGACAGGATTTTTTTTAAAGCTCTGGAATATAGGCTTCCTATTAATTTGTAATTTTTAGTATTTAAAAAAAAATGCTGTGTAATATCCTCCTGCTGTACTAGATTTCTTTCAGGAACCTTGGAACATTCCATGGACAGTAATTCATTGCCTCTTAGAAGGAGCAGAGATATTTTATTATATATTAACCCTACAAGCTACGTATTAAAATAGCCCTGAAACCTGTTGGATATGATTTGAAACCGTGTGTTCTGACAGAATAAAGAAGGAGCTGGGTTAACTGATCCCTTTCAGGATACATTTGAAGGTTAAGCAACTCCAGATCTCAGCTAATCTGATGTAATCTGCTGTTACTAAATGGATGTCTACATTCACATTTGTAGCACACTGCACATGAGTGCCTAGGAATAAAGTTTTCGAGTCTTTTCCTAGCAGTTCTGCTGGGAGGAAGCCATGTATCTGTTTCTTTACTTCTACCTCCTAATGGGCTTTTTTGAAGAGGTGCATGGGTTTTGTCCTTCACAATGCACTTGCGTTTACCACGGCAGAAGTGATGGCACTGGAACAAGGTACATGTTTGATTCTTTGTTATACGAGGCAATTTATAAGGAAAAGGGTTGAAGAAATTGGAACTGGCATTCTCATCCATTGCAAATGAGTTCTAGCATAGCTGAAATAAAGGCATATTTTCCAGGGGGGTTCTATGGTTAGCAGCCTTCCTGAATAGGAGCAGATGGTGATTATAGCTTTGTACGTAGCAAATAGCTCCTCTAAATCTGCTGCTTTTGCAGAAGGCAATTTCTTTCTACTCTATGATTTTCCTACTATTGTAATATCCTTTCTGTTTCTAGTTGTCTACTGTAGGGTGATTCTGGTTTAAGTAAATCCAGTAGTTTCTTCTTTTTTTTTATTATTTATTCTGCAGGAAAATTGCAATTTTTGGTCATAAAAAGCTTGATTTGAAATTTGATGATCATGCAAATTTTGGGAGATACTGTTTGTCATTGCTACTGGTTGTTGCAATGTGTAAAGCTGCACGAGGAGAAAGTAAAATAGAGGAAGAATATAGAGAAAAGAGGGGGGGGAAATTAAAGATAGGCTTATTGAGGAGAGGGGAATCTTCAAGCATATATGTGCAAACAACATACCCCCAAAGAATTGAAAAGATACCCATTCTTGAAAATGCTGACTGAACCCATTTCACTGAAATCAACTGGAGCAGAAAGTTCTTAGCACCCCTAAAAAGCAGTTCAGTTCCACAAAGACACCAGAAAGAGGGCTAGAAGCTCTCCTTTAGAGAAATATTCAGATTTCAGTCTATTCTAAGAAGCAGACAAATACTCTGAATCTTGATCCTGCAGCAAAATGAGAAATTAGTAATTGTGAATTTTAACAGGAGAGGTGGCGTGCAGTCCCTGCTTGTCCTTGAGATACACTCCTCCATTATTCCCTATACAATCCCTTCTGGTTTCAGTTGTCAGGAGGATGATGGGCAGAAGATGGCACTTGCACACTTTATAATAAAGCAAATCTAGTTTTCATGTGGAAGTATAATGGCTATTTTATCTTTTTCTTTAGAAACTCTTCATTTGTCTTTCCCTCTAAGTGCAGAGGACTGTTCTTGATTTGTCGTCCTCTATTCTGCTAGTAGCAATGCAGAAAGTAATAACAGCTGCATTTCAATCTGAAATACAAATACCTGCTGAAGAAATGCTGCTCTCTCCCCTCTAGGTCTGTGCTCTGCAATGATCCTGACATGTACGAGATCCCTGTGAACGTTCCCGTGGATACTGTAAAGCTTCGCATAGAGAAAACTGTCATACGAAGGATTCCCACCGAAGCCTTTTACTACCTGGTAGATCTCAAATACCTGTGGGTAACTTACAACTGTGTGGCCAACATTGATATCAGCAGTTTCTACAACTTGAAACAACTGCACGAGCTACGGCTGGATGGTAATCTGCTCTCAACTTTCCCTTGGGAATCCCTGGCGGAGATGCCCAGTCTGCGGACTCTTGATCTGCACAACAACAAGATGACCAACATTCCTGCTGATGCTGGCCGCTACCTGAGAAACCTCACCTACCTGGACATATCCAGCAACAAACTCACCACCTTGCCATCAGACCTGATGGACATTTGGCCCCCCTTCTCAGAAGCTGTCCTGTCCAGGAACACGGACATTCTGGCAACCCAGAGAGTCATTCTGGGTATGTTATAAAGCCTGGCTCTTTCCTTATGAAAATGTACCTAAATACATTCAGTTGCAAGTGAGAGCAGGGAGGGGACCAGCCTGGGAGTCAGGAGAGTGGGTTTTATCCAGGTCAGACTTCTGTTTTGCTCTGTGATTGTAGATTTTATTTTCTGTTGGTGGCAGAAAACCATAACATGAAAATCGTGGTCTCCAGGTATGTTGTTATCTCAAGGTTATAAATCTGAAGTAAAATCTAAAAACAAAATAAAACAACCAAACAAAAGAAGCAAACAAAAGCCAAACCCCCAAAAAACCCCCAAACTACACACATACTTCTCTCCTCCCCTTCCTTCTGGCAACACCTGCAGGCTTTGCTGGTGCAGGCACTTTGCCAGCCTCCTCTAATCCTGGCAAGCCCTCTGGTGCCAGCATTGTGCTCCCTAGAGACTTGGGATGTGACCTTTGGATCGTTTTTCTTTATGAACTACAACTGGATTTGAACAGAGATCTCCAGAGGAGAACACATTGGATTTGAACTGCACCTTGCTTCCTTTTTTATTGCTATGTGGTGAGGGAATCTCTGTGCAGTCGTTAGAGACTTGGATTGGAGGATGCAAAATGCCAGGTGGTACTTTCATTGTGTTCTGCTGAGTAAATCTGCCTTAGGGGAGCTGTGAATGATTAGCTGAATTTTCTTTCATTGATATCATAGCCTTGTGATGGGAATATCCCAGTGCAGGCAGACAGGGCTTGCTATAGAAAAAACTCCCTAGTGATTCAAAACCCACCCCCTTCCTCTGGAGATTAGAAAGTGCAGTGCTCTTTGTCATCCCTTCTTTTGCCAGGTTTCCTTAGTCTCCACTAAGAGTTAGTTTTACTACTGATGTTACTAGAGCTTGTGAAGCGGTAGCTGTGCCACCCACCCTCACTGCCAGAGGCTCCTATTTGGGTTGCTGTTGAAGGGCTGTTTCAAAGCAGTTGTTTGTCAGGAATGACCTGTTGATAGAAACTCTCTGGCTAGAAATAGGACCTAGAAGTTGAGATGTGTCAATAATGCTCCAGCCATAGATGTTGGCTTAGAAGGAGAGGAACAAGACACGCTCTGTGGCAGTGCTTCCTTTCTGACACCCCTCGGGTCTCTGCCAGGACTGCTGGAGCCAGAGGGAGCAGAAATGTATCTCACAGATGTTCTCTTCCTCCTCTGAGGCAGAGCTACGAAGCACAGAGAGATGAGATCAGGAGGGATTGTGAAAAGGCCTCAAGTCTGCTGGGGTGCAGGTGCAGATGAACTAAACTGTTCTTGTTAAGTCAGTGCTGCTCTTAAAGCCTGTGGACAGAGCGTTCCAGAGTCTTCTCTGGTAACCTCTTCAGTGCTTATCTATCAGGATAGTGAGAAAGTTTCTCTTAATATCTAACCTCAATCTCCCTTACTGCAAACTAAGCTGATTACCTCCTGTCCTATATGAGATGGACATACAGAAACACTAACTACCATCTTTAGTAGTAACCTTTCATACATACCCTGCTGCATTAACTCACCACACAATTTCTTTCACCAGTTTCTTACAGACTCTCAGGGTTTAGTTTTGGTTTGGTGTTTTTTTTTCCATTTTCTACCATAGCAACTACTTCCTTTGGACCCCTTTAGGTTTTTTTTTTAAAAAGAATTATCTTAAAATGTGATGCCTGCAATTGCACACTTTGATTCCTCTGTACTCCTGCTCTTCTCTGTGCATTCAGCCTTACTTATGGGGTAACTTCTGCAGCCAGAGATCTCCTAGAGGCTGGAACCCTGAGCAAAGAAATGCTGCTTCTGTCAGGAAAACAGCAGATTCCACTTAGTGTAAGCAATTTCAGCTTGAGATGGCTTCACTGGGAGGCAACTTTTTCTTCAGTGTCTTGACTGAGCATCAAGAAGGTTGCATGTGAGAGAAGGTTCAGGTTCCCCATGTTTACTTTAAGGAGTCTTGGAGGAGCCGTGGCTTACTTTTGCCAGGGGACTTGCAGGTTGTCATCTTCTTATTCCAGTTCATCATCTCAGTACTTAAGGGTTTGGGGTTTGTTTGTATGATGTTCCTCTGTGTGACACCATCCAAAGTGAAAGAGGGTCAGGGAATGATTCCTGGCCAAGTGGCTCTCCCTGAATCTCATCCACACAGTTCAGGGCCATCTCTCCTCAAAGATGCTTGGACGTTCCACGCTGTGTAATATTTCACCCTTGGCTTTCTGTGGTCTCTATGGGATGCTGTGGTGACCCTACAATGTAACTGTGTGGATGGGGTTGTTTTTCTTCAGTTCAGACTACCTGAAGTGATGTGAGATTGGCATTGCAAGCCATAGAATTGTGCTTTTGTATTATAAAATAGCAAGGGTAGGTTGTATGCCTGATGGGCATGCAGCGTAGTTTGAAGGTGCAAAGCCTGCTGCTTTTACACTGGGGGTAAGAGGAGAGCTGACCTTGGTTTGGTCTCATCCATATGAGAGCAATCCTGTCTCTGAAGCCACATCTGGCTTTGTGTTGGAAAGTGCCTTTGGAACAGTTAAAAACGAAGCTGTGGAGTGAGCTCACAATTAAGCAGTGGAAATGATTGAGGGACCAGTCTGAGTTCATCTGGTCCTCTCTCTCTAGCCTAAGACTTTGATCCAAATCACAGCTAAGTTTCAGCCTTGGCTGCTGTACAGAGATTGAAACTTCTGGCGTGAATGATGGCAGTAGCATTTTCCATATGGAAAATTACATCCAGTGAGTCACCAAGAGGAACAGAGGAACCTAGGATTTGACAGAGTGGCAGTTAGAAGATCTCTTGCCTCTGTTGCATGTAGAGGTGCCAAGAATTTGAGATGCTGCAGGTCCCTCAGACTCCCAGCTGTTATGCCAGGCCATCGGGTAGGCTCTGCTTTTCCTGAAATTCCTCCCCTGGCAATTACTGTGTGTGGGAAGCACTGGGACACAGTGGGGGAAGTGGGCTTTACTCTTCAGAACCATGGGTCAAAGAGTTCCTAGCTTCAGCTGGAAGAGACCCTTGTGTAGGTTGGCCTGAGTAGTTCACATCCTGTCCTTTTACAGCACCTGACAAGCAGCATATGGCACAAGCTAAGGGCTGAGACTGGTTACTGATTTACCAAGGAAATGGCATTTGTAGTTATTTTGAATACTAAAGTCTATATTGACCCAGCCTGGGGAACCCCTGCTTGCTGAGAAGACTGCAAAATCTTCATGCACAGACACACAGATATGTGTATTTGCCATTGTACACCCAAGACTACATATAAATATGCTAAACCTCGAATAAAGAAAGGTTTTTAGAGCAATTTATAATCCTTATTTAATGTTAAAATACACTGCATTGCTAGATTGGGATGCATAAATATTTATCAATGTTGGTTTTCCCTTGGCTGGTATTTCTCAGGTCAACAAGCTGCCTTAATATTTCTGCACAAGAATGCAGAGTTTATAAAGACTTCTTCCAGCAGATACACATGCCATTGGAGACATTGTTATTTTCATTTTCTCTTCTTATGAAATTATTTTCCTGAGAGGATTCCATCTCATTCCTTTCCTCAATCTCCCCAGTTTTTCTGATTTCTTAATTATTTCCTTTTTTAAAAACCTTTTCTTTATTCTTTCATGTCTGTGTTCTCACTTGTGCCATCTCGTAAACACAAGCTGCTAAATTCCAGAATGCCCTTTGTAGTCTGGAAACCAGGTTTACATTCCCATTTCTGCTCTCTTCAAAAGTTAACCCAAGTATAATCAAATTCAGTGTTTACCCTCGATTCCAACTCAATAGGGCTTTCATCTTTTCATTTTAGGAGTTCAAATGACTTAATGATGGCTTAAAATGGCTGTGCAGGTTTACTGAAAATAATGTGAATACTGCCAGATATTGGCAAGACACAGATAAACAGAAGGGAATGAGGAGGCAAGGAAGGAAGTCCTGTAGCTGTATATATTTTATTTATATAAGTCTTGCTTCTTGAGCCAGTTCCATTGGGAAGCATGATGGATGGGGGAGATGAGGTCACTAACTGAAATAACTCATTTTGTTTTTACTGAAGCACATAAGTGCAGAGCCTTCTGGGACTCAGCTTTGTTCTGAAGCTGAAATTAGCCCTTCAGAATGATCTGAGATGGTCAAACCTGTTTCCCAGACTGGACCAATTAACCACCCCATCTAAGGACTATCCATCTTTGCTTCATCATTTCTTCTATTTTGTCAATATCTGATACTTGTTGTAGCATTTGGGTCTTCTTTGGGACACTGGGACCATTTTTCCTGATTTTATTTATATATATATAGCTACCAGCAAAAATTTCTTCCCCCAAAGTCTGTCAGGCACAGGCTGCCCAGGGAAGTGGCTGAGCTGCCACCCCTGGAGGTATTTCAGAGATGTGTAGATGTGGTGCTTGGGTACATGGTGTAGTGATGAGCTTGGCAGTGTTAGGTTTACAGCCAGCCTCCATTATCTGAAAGTTCATTTCCAAACTAAATAATTCTCTGATTCTCTTTGAAAGGCCTTTGGCACTGTCAGTAGTATGAGAAACACTACTAAACCCCATCCTTGGCTGGGGTAAAACTTGCAGGATGAAGAAAGGTTGCAGCAGGATTTTCAGTAGTGTTGAATGTAAGGGAGAATCTGTTGCATGCCATGTGGGATGAGAACCCTACTGATGCTGCAGATCCATCCTGATTAATGCTGTGGACTCAGTTCTTGCTCCCTGCTGGTACCACAGCTGCCCTGTGCTTCTGTCCTGTAGGTAGCACAATGGCCATGCAGCAACTGCACTTATGGGAATGATAAAAAGAAATCTACAGGAATATTGTAGGAAAAAAGTTTATATTTTGGGGATTATTTTTCTCTGTTTTTAAATGAAAAGCATTTGCTGATACAGTTCCCTTGGTTTCTCCTTCTCTCTGTTCCAATGGACAATAAGTAGTGAAGAGATGTCAAATCGCCTCTGTCTGCAAGGGGTGAAATTGGATTGTGATGTCAAAGTCATGGAATCTCTTCAGGTCAAGTCTCGTTTTAAAGAGCAGGGATTAATTGAGGTTTACCACAGTTTTAACCAATCACTGCCATTGTGCTTAAAATAACTTAATCTTGGTCAGGTGATAAAAGGAAGCAGTAGTTAATTATTCATGTAGTCCTTCATCTACAGGTTTCTTCCAGAACAAAAAGCAGAATTTTTGTTAGAATTTTTGTTTTTTTTTTGATAATTTCCAAAAAATACAGCAAGAACAATATTAGGAGATATTTCAGCTCATGTTATGCTTTTTTTCTTTTGTTTTTGATTTAATTAATATAACTTCTCTGTTGCACCATCAGTAGCTTCATAGCGAGGGGTTCTAGCTTACCACCCCTCATTTCAGAGTGCATTCAGTTTATTATTAGTACTCAAAACCAAAATTAAAGAGGCACCAGTCAAATGAAAAGTGTAAGTCAGATGAGAAAATACTGGAACTCACGAGTGCTACGCTGTGTGGTGTTTGACCTGGTGAAGCTGCTGTTGCTCCATGAAGGGCAACACAGCAGAATAATCAATGCCAACTGAGGTTTTAGACTTCTGTTCCTCCTTCACCATAATAAGTCCACCAAAAGGGAGAAGCCTCTGATTGAAAGGCTTTGGATATTCAGATATCTAAGAGAAGATGATGGCTTTCTTGTGTGCCATCATAAAAATATTGTAGTCATCAGCTTTTTTTTCAAGGTCCTTCCCATTTTCTATTCTTTTGCTGTTCTTTTTGAATGTATTTCAGAGGTTATCTGAAATTGAAGCCAGGTTTTTGAGGATATTAGTATAGTTCAGAGCCAGATTAGAATTTTATTTCCCTAAAGATTTTTCTGCTTAGCCTTTATCCTTTTTTCAAGGGGCAGAGATGTTGGTGTAAGCCCTAAACTCTTAAATCATCATGTTCTCTGTAAGCATTGAGAAAGGGTCTGAGCAGATCAAAGTGTAAGAGCCCTAAGAAGGACTAAGAGAGTGCCAGGACACAGTAGCCCTGAGAAGCTGTCTTTCCAAAGGCACAAGCAGGTGAAAATGTATCATCAGCCTTAAGACATCTTTTCAAGGGGTTTTCCCCAAGATAAATAGCAAAGTAAGCAAAGCCAATGCCAGTATATTACTAAGTTTCTGTGAACTTCTGTGCAGAAAAAGTTTAGCTTAATAAACCAACATTCCTGCTATTCTGCCTCACCCTGCAGAACCATCTGAACAAAAGGGACAAACCCTACAGAAAAGATCAACTCAGAAGAGGTCCATTGTTCACTTTGATCATACCTGGCTGTGCTATGTACTTGCATCACACTGTAATCACAATAGCCATGCATTTCCTGATAACATCTTTGGGGTTTTTTTTTCCTTTCCCCTCTCTTCCCTCCCTGCTTCAGGTTTCCAGGACAACCCGTGGTTTTGTGACTGCCGCATTTCAAAGCTCATTGAATTCTCCAAAATCGTGGACAACTCAGTTGTACTTCTTGATCCCTTGGTTTCGTGCAGTGGACCTGAGAGCCTGGCAGGAATCTTGTTCCAGAGAGCTGAGTTAGAGCAGTGTCTTAAACCCTCTGTGATGACCTCAGCAACAAAAATCACTTCCCCACTGGGAAGCAACGTTCTGCTACGCTGTGATGCAACGGGGTACCCCACACCCCAGCTTACCTGGACTAGGTCAGACAATATCCCAGTGAACTATACAGGTATAATAGCTCTTTTATGGGAAAGGGGAGAGCCTGAAACTGTCGGGTTGCTTGTGCTTTTATTCACTACATTGAGTAAGAGCGGGTATTGCACCATGCTGCAGCTGAATCTGTGCAGCAGCTGGTAGGAAATTCTCTGTCTAAGTCTTGCTCTGAACAGGTCCAACAGACTCTTCTGCTTCTGGATGTGCTCTGTAGTAAAACAGTGTGCGTGGAGGGGGGAAGTGGGTAAAGTGTGGGAAGGATAAAGGAAAATGGAGATTGGGATAGCTGGGCCCTAACTCAGAAGTTGAAAAGAAGAAAGGAGAATTTGTTACTGGAATCTTCAGTTTGGCTCAAAATGTTCATGTTAAAAAGCCAGCGAGGCCATAACTGAGCCACCTAAAACTCAGCAGTAACCACAGGATTTTCCAAAATCCTGTTTTCTGTGTTATTTGCAAATGTTTATTTCCAACATTCATCCTGAAAGCTAAAGTGGCTGCATGGCCAATATCTGATACTCCAGCTGCTCTGGCAGATCTTTATGCAGTAACTTAAATGTAAAAAAGAATCCTAGTTAATGCCAAATAGTTAGCAGTTATTTTAAATCATAGGTCTGAAGAAGATAATGGTCCAAAGTATGAAATATCTTCAGACTTCCAAAGCTGTTTCAAATGGCCAGTGTGTTCAGTGCCACTCAAAGTGGGTGAGACTGTTATTTCCTAGATACCTAGCACCTTTGAGACATCTGATTTCTCTTTATGTGGATCTGGTTTACTTGGTGATACTGCAAATTACGTTGTCATTCTAGCAGACACTCAATTACAGTGTGACCCGAGCTGAGCACTTTTCTGCACTCCTATGATTTGGCAGGGAGTTCTGCAAATTACGGGTTTGGTTTGTTTTTTTCCAGGGGGATTTGTTTGTTTGTTTGTTTTGTTTGTTTGTTGCTTTTTTTTCCTTAAGTTTAATATGCGCGATTCTTTCTGGGAGAAATAATTTAAGGGAAGAGGTAGGTCTAATAATGTTTACTTTCTTGTTAGCTCCCTTTTATAATGTTTTACTCTTTGCATTTTCCTGTAGTAATTCAAGAAACACCTGGAGAGGGTGTCCGATGGTCCATAATGAGCTTGACAGGGATTTCATACAAGGATGCAGGAGAATACAGATGCAAAGCCAAAAACTTAGCAGGAGCATCAGAAGCTGCTGTTACTGTCACAGTGGTTGGTGTGGTTACTACAACTGTGTCACCACAGAAGTATGGAAGGAAGCAAGAGGCAGAGAGGCAAAATACCACCCAGGAGGAACCCAAGCAGGAACCTGAGGGGACAACCCCACCTCTTCCCACCACACCGACCACCACAGCACTGGCTAGCACTGAAAGCTCAACGAGCATCAGGTCTACTGACAAGAAGCAATCCAGGGCTGTGTTTGATGGAAAGAAAAATTCAAAGGCAGTGACAAACGTCAACAAAAAGCAGATTGGGGAGATAAGCAAGAAAGGTGAGGAGACTCCACTGAATACATCTGGCATGGCTGAGCAAAATGTGACTGTCAAGAACCTAAGAGTGATCAGTGAAACTGATGAAAGAGTCACCTTAACTTGGAAAACTGTCAATGCCACCAGCAACTCTGCAGTGACTGTGTTCTACTCGAAGTATGGCGAAAAAGATATGCTGCCTCTGAGCACTGATTCTAGCAAAAACAAAGTGACAATTGATGGTTTGCAACCTAGTACTCAATACATGGCGTGTGTCTCACCCAAAGGAGTGCCACCTACGAAAGAGCAGTGCATCATTTTCTCCACTGATGGGTTAAACGATGAAAGCAGCTCTCAGTTTTCAATTCTGATACTGGGCAGCAGTGCAGCATGTGTGGTTATTTTACCTTTGATATTTTTCTTACTCTACAAAGTTTTAAAACTTCATGTGAAACCCAAAACATCAAAGGAGGCTGACCTTGCAAAAGAGACCTATGTGAAATTTGAAACTCTGTCTCTGAAGCCTCGAACAGTAAATGCAGAACAGCTCTGGGCACGAAGGTACACCAATGAGTCAGAAAGACTTCTCCTTTGCTCTAGGTCAAGCATGGATTCTCAAATGACCTTTAAAAGCGAGGGCTCTAGGTCAGAGTATCTGTGTTGAACGTGAGGGTTGAGGAGATGGAATATGCAGTAGGTAAAACTAATCCAAAATGCTGCTGCTGCATCTTGAAGAAGGTTGGTGCTGGTCAGAATGTGTTCCCTGATGTAATGCAGTCTACTGGATGGGTTGCCTGTTTATTTTCTTTTTTATGATGTTTGTGACTTTGGATGTGCAGGAAAGATATTCTTCCAAAGCTAAATACATGTTTGCCTGGTTAAAGTTCTTCTATTATTTGTTTTCATTAAAACATCATTCTGCTTTCTCTTCTCTCTTTTTACTGTATGGCATGCTAGTGGCATGTATCAAACACTAACCACAACCTTCATAACAAACTATGTACCTATATTGAATAGGAAACCAGCTGAAACTGCTTCTGTTGAGGTGAAAACTTTATAGGAGAAGTTTTCATCTGACATCAGCCTTTGCTTTGAGATGTCACACAGCTCTGGTTGTACAGTCTCGGACTGGAAGTGATCTCAGCCCATTCAAGACTGACTCTAGGTAGCTCTAGCTTCTGAGCTCTGGAGAGGCACAGTACACATCATGTCATTTTGCAGATGCTGTGGCAAAGGAGCTTCTCTAGTATTCTGAAGCTCAGGTAAGATACCATGAAGAACTCTGTGAGAGATACTAGATCTTAACAACATTAATTCACAGCAAAAGATCTTGTTGCAAAATCTCAGCCTTAGAATTTACTTGGATGCATATGTCTATATACCTCAATTTCAGAGCTCTCTGTACAGAAAATGTTGTGGTACTGTGTAATACAGCACACACTCTTGGGTAGCTGTCTGTTCCATAGATGTGGCAGGATATTGTGTATTACACTGTAGCAATAGGATACAGTTTGAGATCCAGGAAGAGGAGATCTTGTCCTCAGGTCTTACTGGATGTATAAAGAAGTTCAAAGAGCTTAGTGAAAGGTGAATTGTGAGCATGCTTTCCAATGTTTAAAAAAGCCAGTTATTAATGGTAGTAGTGATGATGAATGCAGAATTGCCTATAAATGATAATAATGAGATTTGCTTTTGTTATTGCCTGAAGTAAAACACTGAGTTTTTATGGTTTTAGATTGAAATATTATGATTAGGAATATGTATGAATTGAGAACCACAGTTTTTCCTAAAGATTACAACTGAATTGTTTTCTTGGACCTTTCTATGCCTAGAAGAACTGTTTTGCTAGGAAATGTGGAATCTTCTCTTCCCAGAGGAAGAAAAGTTACTCAAAGCTACAAACCAAAGATTAATTAGTTTACTTTAAAATAGTGGCATTGCTCATGTCTCTAGTGCAGGATTCAGTTTTGCCTGCTGGAATGCTAGAGAGTGTATCTTATAAGACAAAAGCTTGGTGAGAGGAAAACACTTGGTCAAAAAACCTCCAACATAAAATCATGGCAGGAAAGGAACGTGTTGAAAAATCTCCATAGCATCTACATGATGGTGCTCAGTGGTCAGGAATGATGGAATGAGTATTTGAGACCATGGGGGCTGTAGAAAGGAAGCAAGAGAGATGTTCATGAAGTACAAAATTAGCTTGTCTGCGTATGCTTTGAGAACTAACCTTGGTGTTCCTTGCTCTGTTATTAGTATATGTGGTTAAAAAGTGTTTGTTCTTCTTTTTCCACTGGTAATTTTGATTGCAGTGAAAATGTTTTTAGTTTCCTGAGTAGAATATTTTTACTTTGGCAGGTTTGGGGTTTTTTTAATATGTTATTTTTTAGGGGAAGCAGGTTCTTTTTGTATGAAAATCAAGGTTCATCTGACAAAGCAGTTTAGGAGAAACTGAATTTATAACAGAACCTGAAGTGTTACAAGATTTGCCTTCTCTTTTCCATACAGATCGTGTAGCCAGTAGCTGTTGCTGAAGGTTCAAATTCAAACCACCATGCTTGTCATTAAGGAGAGCAATTATTTCAACATTCATTTTTCAATTCCTACAGAATATTTGATTTCAGGTTTCAAAGCTTTGCAAGAAACTTGATCTAATTCTAGAGTTCAAAAGTGCTGTCACCTGCCTTGTGGATGATACATCGATGGGTTGGACTGAGGTGGTGCAAAGCTCCTTTGAGAGTCCTCACTTGCAAAAGTGAGACCTTTAGATTTGACTAATCCTTGTGGAATTAGCATGTCCTCAAGTTAGAAATTAATCTCTCTAACCACGTATCTATCAAGATGTCAAAGAAGCAACATATTATAAAGGGCATATACTTTCAAGAAAACAGGAGATAAATTATTTTTCCCCAGTTCTTGAGACAACAGAATTATATAGCCTGGGCATGCTTCTGTACCTCGTGTCAAACCAGCAAATGTACTGAGCAGTTTTGGTAGGAATTTGATACAAGACCAAACAACACAATCTATTTGTGTGCCCTGCATCACCCAGGATTGATTTGATTGAAGAGCTGGAGAAGTAATAGATGGAAATGGTGATCCTGTCAATTGTTAATATTAATGACAGAATGATGATGAGAGAGGTTTTTGTCACCCATAATCAATTTGTATAATAGCTTCTGAGATGCAGTTCTGAATCGATCATCTCTATGAGCAGTGATGACTGTAATGTGTGCTTGCCTGGTAGGAGGATTGGGAGAGGATTTACTCACTGTTTATACGTCGCCTTTCATGGATTTTGCACTTTGTTAGCCAAATCCATCCTCCATTTCACCAAAAAGGTCAGACCTCTTTTTACACATTACCTACAATGGGTGTGTCAAAATTGCACGGTTAGTGAAATCACTGAGGCATGTGAGCTGAATTCCAAACAGACCTCATTGCTCTTAAAGACTTAGTGGGCCCCAGCCCTTGGCATAGTTAACCACAGTTCCTGGCTTCCACGTGCACTTACTAAGCCAAACTTTAGGCATTCCCTCATGTATTTCAATCCTTGCTCACAGTGGACTTTCTATTCCTTGCACTATCATCAGATTCTCATACTTTACTCATGCAGGGAATTAAGAGAGAAAACTCTTTTATTCTGTGTGTCATGAAAATATCTGTAATAGCAAAAACATTCAGCCATGGATCGTACCTAAGAGGCTAAACAAAGGACATTTTCAGCTTATTACCTTTTCAATTCTCATAGAAGTTGTTTTGATGTGAAAATAAAAGATTGGTTTTATACATGAGAGTGTGTTTGCCTGACCCTTTCATCTTCATTTATAGCTTTAGACAATATGTGATGAGTGTAGCTGTGGTGACAAGGAAATCTGAGAAGAAATGAGAGAACACACAAATAGAAGGCTGAGAAACAATGGAAGGGAAACGTCCTAGAGACTGCTGAGGCTGCATGCCACAGCATCTTTTGCTGGCTGTTCTGGTGTGTACATGGCAAGGGTGCTGGGTTTGCAGACCTAAAAGGATGGATGGAGATGCTGCTGGCTTATTGCAGTGCCTGGACATGCCCAGTTTGACAAGGTGGGAGTTGCTATAAAATTGAAGTGTGAAACAAAGGCACTAGGGGAATTTGAGGAATGCACTTTTAGCTGGTGTCCCAGTGAAAGTCCTGAGAGCTTTCTGAAGAATGTTGCCTATAAACTGAAAAGGTGAGAGTGGGAAGGTTATGCTTTTATAGCAAGATTGAGGGGTGTGCATCAGTAGCAATGCTGGCTCGGGTATAAATCCTAGATATATCCTACACAGATACTACAGTAATCCATCATGATCTATGATTTTCTTTTCAACCAATGCTTTACATTTGTGGGAGGTGAAGCAACTTAAATTTCCTTCATGAGCAGAGGTGAGATTTCAGAATGAGGCTTTTATAAATTATTTAACTGGTTGTAGACTGAAAACATGCTGACCTGACAGAATTAATTGCATTCTTCTAGGTGTTGTATTCAGCCACAGATGCTCCACTCTCCCTTTCCTTTGTTGAGCATCAGACATTTTCAATAGAACAGGTGGTTTCTCTTTTTTTACATCACTGAAAAAATGTTCCTCTGAATTTCAGATGATCAAAGTTCACATCAGACTGGAGAGTAATGTGTCAGTTTTAGAATCTATTTTTTAAATAAATCTGAAAGGCTCCCTTGTCTTCAGATGGGATGGGAAGGCATCAGGATGGGAATCCTGATGGGATTCAGGATGGGAAGCTTTACAGTCAGTAAGGCAGAAAGCAGCTATGAAAAAAAAGAATGTATTGTGTTTTCCAAGTGCAAAAGATGCACTTTTTTTGCAAGTTTTCAGTTTTTATAAAATAAGATCCTAACTCTGGGTTTAGAAAAGAATGTGAAATTGCTCCAATTATTGCAGCAAGTTCAGTAGCACCTGTCAGGTAGGTATTTCAGATATACTTGGTCTACCTTAAGGTCTGGTATTTCTGAAAGATGCTTGACTGGCTTAGGAGTGCTGTGGAAGGAGCTGACTGCACAACCAACCCCAACTTTAACCTCTCATCAGAGTGGAATACCAGTTGCTGACAATGTGTGAATTACTACGTTTTGGAGGAGATACTCTGACAAGAAAATACTTTGTTCTGAAACTTGATGAGCAGTCAAGTGTTTGGCACATCTTTTTAAGGAGCAGTTGAAGGAATTTGGTAGTGGTGTGGAGTGTTTTGTTTTTAATGGAGCTAAGGTGACTGAGAGAGGACTTGCTGAAATACTTCATGTCCAGAGGAGGATAGAATTAAATGTGTTTTCTTCTCTCTTAATTCAGCAGAAAGGAGCTTTATGTATGTGTGAACTGAGGGCAGGAATAGAGTATTCCAGTGGTGACTCAGACTGAGACTCAGGTAGGTTCTTCTGAGACCTCTGGTGCTGGCTGCTGGCACTTGAGACATCCTACTGACTGAATGAAAAGGAAGAACAACCCAAAGTAACAATTACTAGTAGATTCAGTGCAACTATCATTTAAATTCAACTGCTTGTTCAGTCAACTAAACAAGTGCCTTGTTGATAATATTTTTAGTCGTTTAGCCATACAGTTGTAGGAAACAGAGTCCTCAAACCAACTGTTTCTTTCATCAAATCTCCAGATCATGCTCTTGCTTAACTCTTTCCTGCTTATTCCTCCCAGTTTAATATTGTTTTGGAAAACAGGAGAAAACAATATGTAGAGACTGCTTTGTGATATTTTCCAGTCTCTAAAACAATTACACCCTTGTCAAAGAAAAAGGAAATTATGTCCAATACCCATAAGTACCTTGTTTTGTAAGAACCTGATTTAATTAATGACGTTGAGCTCTAATGCTGATCGGATGGACTTTGGAGTCATGTGTCTTGAATTTTATGCAGCTAAGGTTTGGCCAAACCTTTGAGCCTCCAAAAATAACTCGTACCAATTATATTTTTTGTTTCATAGGACGGTCTCTTGTGTTTATGATCGTGTGGGAGTTAAATCACAGCGGGAGAAAGGACAATATAAGAGGAGGGTAAGCAGCAAGCTGTAGAGCATTGCAAAGTAAATTCAGAATAATACTGTTTTCTATTCTAATGTTACTGTTACTTTTTTTTTCCCCTTTTAAATATTACCCTTACTTGACTTTGGGTAGAACCTTCTTCTATGTTAGACTAATCCTACAGCGTACTGCTCGCTTCAGATGACACATGAATGACATGGGTGGTGCATGGTCTTGGCTCTTGAGCAGCCTCTTCTGTTTTTCACTGATTGGTCTTAAAGAAAGAAAATTACTTGGCATTTCTTGTTCTCTAGCACAGAAGTGACATGGTGGAGTGATATCCTTCCTGCTGAAGCAGGATTGTGAAAACTGAAGTCGTAACAGTCCTCTTGGTTCCTGAGCAAAAACTTCATAGCTGAGAATCTCTTACACCTTGCAATTGTAGTGTTTGCCATCACGTCTGCCTTGTATCAATATCCACAAAGCACTCAGTTCCAGGAGTTCTGTGCCAATCATTCTGAGTTCAGCCTAAAACCTGAGCAGTAGAAGAATACCCCAAATCATTGCTCAACATTCCGAAAGAATCTCTAGAATGGCAGAGGCATGTTTTCATGCACAAAAGTGCTGCTTATTTGTTCCTTAGCTTGCTTGAGCATTCTGTAGTCTTTGACAGAGCAGCAGACATTCCCTTTGGATAGAGTAATCAGCAGCAGAAACAATGCAAGCCACGTTTTTCACGAGCCAGAAAAATAACGGTCTTTGTTCTGGTCAGGCACAATGACTGAATAGCTATTATGTCCAATATCCATATGAAATATTTCTTTGAAATAGTAACAGGGACTTTATGAAGAGAGGTAACTAATAAAGTTCCTTGTTTATTGACAGGAAAAAAAAGATAAAAAAGACATTTTCTTGTGTCTTTAACAATGACTTAGCTGTAGAGATGTCCTGAATGTGAATTGATCCAGACAAAAGTTCAGCCTGTCACAAGATGATTAAGTTTTCAGTTTCTTACTGCTGAACATTCCCAGAGAAATGAAGTCTGGATCAAATGATAGGAGAGAAAAATTAGGGGTTCTTAAAGATCATTGACCTTTATAAAGAAATTAGAAGAATAGTCAAGGAAATTCTTTTAAGGGGTGATCAGCCAAATATGATGCCAAAGAAAAAAGGAATAATGGCTAAAAAATGGCTTTTTAAAAAAATATATATATCAAAGACTGGAAAGTCCTAGAATCATTGGATAGACATTTGGAAAAGTGCTCAGTACAAGCAGAACACATAAATAATACTTTGGTGGCTGGGACTTGAAACAAGAATTTTCAATGTAACTATTTATGTCTGTCTTGGAAGAGAGCATTAAATTGGCAATCTGATCAAACACGGATTCTGAACAAGCAAACCGGTTGTGATGAAGGGGAATACCTGAGTAGCAAAAAGAAATCCTTACAGGAAACACAGAAGGAAGATTAAATAAAGAATAAAAGCACCCTGCTGAACAAGACCTGCTGTGGAAAGACCTCCTTCACCAATCTTTTGGCTTATCATGGACAAGAACTGCAAGCAGGAGGAATAGTGAGAAATTGCCAGTTTCAACCAATGCATCCAGGAAAAATCATCAGCAAAGACAACCTCATACGGGGGACAAATGACCATATTCTTGTACATGACTTCTTCATGATTTAATATGAAAATTTGGGAGTAGAGGTAACTGCTTTGTAGCAAGACTTGTGACAGTCTTAGGCTGAAGGGAAGAAAAAGATTGGCTGAGTCTGATAAGAGTATACAGGCAAGGAGCCATGTGGTTGACAGCTTTGCCATGAAAGGAGTCTAACTGAACTGCAGAAAGGAGACAGTAGGAAAAGCTAGGATGGTATTTGATGCCAGCTGCCAGCTAGAAAGATAGCTGGAGTGAAGTTGGACAGCACTGCTGAATGGTTTTCAGTCTCACTGAGAATGCTGAAACAGAAGAGCAATGAGAAGCGATGAAGATGATGGAGTTTTGTAGGTTCTGTTATAGTCAAAACTCATCCTTGCCTGTCGGTCTGATCCGTCACAGTCGTAGGAAGCTATGGGCAGAATGAATTGACAAAACCTAAACTATAGGAAGCTCATTACTGTACAAATAACTTGTGACTCATCAAAAGGGCAGGGGGACAGTCCTGGAGGAAGTTCAAGTCAAATGTCACCACCTAAAAATATATCTGAAATGATGTGGTTTCTTCCTCTGATGAATATTTGGAGTAAATTCCACAAAAGGCCATGCTCTTTATGAACAATGTGATGCTGACCATGCGTAGGCTGGGAATAAAATATAGGAATGGGTTCTGAAAAGATGCTCTAAATAATTTATTGACCACATCCTGAGAATTGGCATTGGACGAAGTTTCCAAGCCCACAGCCATTTCATCAAATGCCAGTAGCTCAAGACTTAGTGGAGTGGTACTCCAGTTACAGGGAGATGAAACCTGTCACACATGGCTTCAGGCAGCTTTCAGATGCCAAGAATAAGTGTGCAGGAATAGCGAGAGAGTCTGGCGAGAGGTTGGGCCATGGGAGGGATTCAGAAGATGCTTCCTTATTGTGATAGTTTCAACAGTGTGACAGGTAGATTGTAATCCAGTAGTGCAACTGAATGGCCTCCTTCCACCCCTGTATGACCCTAGGGGGTGTAAATAACCACTGATGGCCACAAACACACAAAAACTATCCATGTTTTTTTGAGTTGGCTTCAATAGCCATCAGGGACCTGTGCTGGAACAGCTTCTTAAGTGAAGAAAAGGGGAAAAGGAATGTTGATGACAATTGCTAGTTAATGTTTGCTGTTGGAACCTCGCTTTGTTTTAAGATTGGGGAAAGAAATGTCCATTTCATATGCTCAGAAAACAGCAGTTTGTGGTTGGTATGGGTGTGGAAGTGCATAGTGTGAAAATCACATCCTGAAGCCTTAACCAGATTGTCCTCTCACTTTGCCTTTAATTCTGCTAATATTTTCTGAAAGATTAGAAATATTTTTCAATATTTCTCTTATTTCCGAGTATCAGGCCTCAGTTAAATTATGCAGGCTAAAAAAAACAATTTAGTAGTGGTATGGAGAGCACATGATACAGATACTTTCTTAACCCTGGACCTAATCTCTTAATTTCTCTTGGAGAAAAACCCCAGCAGTGTTGCTGGTTAAGACAAGAATCTGTCCCTTCCTTAAGACAAGGCTTAGTGCAGTGTTTTTAATGCAGTCAATGGAGTCTGATACTGACTTCAGTGAGCTCAGGATCAGTTTCCCCTTCATGTCTGGAAGCCAAGAGCTGTCACTCTGGGTATTTCTTCTTGGAACGTGAAGAAGAGCCTGTGATCCACCAACATTCGAGGGGAGTCCCTGCCCTTGGTCCCCATGTTTTGCAGCAATGAGCAGCTCTGAGTATTGAGACTGTGCAGGAATGAGGACCTTTGACTTCTATGCCAACATACCTGGGTAGGTCCTTGTGTAAGTCTCTCTAGGGATATAGAGATGCTATTAGAATTTTGCTGTTGGCCCAGATAGTTTAGGGATTTAGGTTTCTTCTTATGACGTGTTCTGCCTTGCCTGGCAGCCCAGTTCTAAATAAGGCAGCCAAAGGCAAACGTGCAAATGAGGAGGTTTCTTTAGCATTGGAAAACACATGCAAACTCTCAGAATAGATTCCCTGTGCCCCTCTCCCCTTACTAGAGTCTTGTTTCATTTTGGAAAACAGGGCACCTCTGGCTAATTTTCAGAGCACAGCCCAAGAGGTCCAGCAAGCCCCCTGCCCTGGGCATTGCTGAGGACTGGGGTGGGTACTCCCTGTTACAATTTTCTCCTACTGCCCACTTGATCTCAACAGCAATAGGCTTGCAATATTATGCAGAATAGCCTGAAGTACTCTGGTTTTTATTGAAGATGCTGTAAGAGGTTGGGGTGTATCTTCTAGGCAGTGATTTTGGATTAGCTACTGTGTTTGTTGTTACTGTGGTTTTAGTTTGGTAACTTGTCAAGTGACTTGGGTGTGTGAAGCTTGGGGTTTTTAATAGAGTTTATAAAGCAACGAGTCTCAGAAATGCCCTCTAATCACTTTAAGCTAGCTGGTGTATTCCTGCTGATGGTGTGTGTTAGCTTTAGTAGTGTCACAGAAGGCTCCTGTCTGTTTTCTCTCATAGCACTAATAGGAATTTTATTAGAATAAACTTTGTATGTTGAGAAATAAAAGTTTATACAATGCAGTGTAATGATTTTGTGTAGAAATGCAGTATAAACATTACCATATCTCCTTTGAAGGAGTGTATTTTTATTGTGCTTTTGTGTATAGAAGTAAATGTGTTGCATTCTGAGCATGACAAATGATACTTGAAACTCTTCAGTGCTTTGTAACACCGCTTGGCTAGGAGATTGTTTTGTATCTCTGATGCAACTGAGGTACAAACCCAAACTAATTTTCTCTTTTTCCTTCTATTTCGTGGCCTAACTTGTTCTCTGTAAGTGATTTTAGCAGTAATAACAATTAGTTTTCAATTTTGAATACTTCCTTAGATAAAAGGATCTCAGTGCACTTTGTCACAGCTATTAAATTAAGCACCTCTCCTTCATGCAAAAGGGAATTATTCATCCTTTTTATTATAACAAGGTGAACAGAGAGGCTCAGAGATCTGCCAAGAGCAAGCAGGAGGCCTGTGATGGGGCTGTAGATGGGCTGAAGGATGGCCCTATTACTCTCTGCATGTGGTGATAGCAGCCACAGAATTTGTCTGTCCATCCATCCCCAGACATTTGAATTTACAAAGCCTAACTGTGCCCGCTTTCACTGTTGCTTTTCCTAGTCTGTAAACTGCCAGCCTAGCATAAGGCCATGAACACACACTGGTGGCTACAGAGGAGGTGGCTGTGTCTTTCAGGAATCTGTTTGCTCACTCTCCAGCTAGAGATGGACGGTGCTTGTTGCTGTGCAGCTGGGTGGTTGTGTTGTAGGAATGTCTGTGCCTGTGAACCACTGTGTTGCTTGCTGTTCCTTCATTATACAGTCACTTGTACACTGCTGCTCTGTTACAACATGGTTTTCCCTGCTCCTTAGTGCCTAACCTGGTGCTTAGTCCTTGCTTGGTCAGTCCCTGAGACCAAGCCTTTGTTTCATCTTTTTCCAAAGCACCATGGCAGTGGTACTGTTTCTCCAGGGAATCTCCGGGGATCCCTGTAGTGTTGTACAGGGCTCCAGAGGCAAAGATGCTACAGCAAAGAACTGCTTCTCCCCTTTCTGAAATCACCAGTGTCACCGAGTCTGAACTGGACCCTCTGCATCCTCCCCCCAGTGATACAGGATCTGTCTGAAGCTTTGGAGTGTGCAGAACCATTATCTGCAAGTTAACTATAATACAGGCTATCTCTTGTACTTAATATGCCTGCCTTTTTACCCACTGCTCCTCTCTCCTTGCCCCTGTCTAGATGGAGAATTGACAGCTGTGGCCTCAGGCAGGGTGTGTTTGGTAGCTGCAGGATTGGGATGCCAAGCTCTGGGGTATCACGCTCACAGTGGCATTTGGGTCTGTGATAGGCTCTGGCACTGCACTGCCTGCAGCTGCGAGGTGGTGTTGGGTCAAGCTGCCTCCTCCATGGCAAAGCCCCTGGCTGATCACTTGCCACTTTCTGTACCAGTTACTTCCTGATATGGTCTAAGAAATTCCCACATAGGACTCTTACTGGTTTGCTTTAGATCTCTACTGTGGCTGTAAAATTACAGTAAATGAAAAAAACCCTGTGTTTCCTGGGCAAGCTTATTTTCAGCATCTCTGGGCAAATTCATCAGGAGATTCTCAATGCTCAGATATTTATTAATTAGGATGTATTTGCTTCTGGACATCTTGATTCTGTTGTACAAATTGTAGGGAAATGAACATTCCCAGCAGTTAGTAATGTCTTTTATTACCTCTGCCCTTGGTTGCCCATCAATTCACTGACAAATCCCCCTGGCACCAGCTGCATGACCATGTTACAGCAAAATGTTAAATGTCCATGAAGAAAATGTAACTCAGGAAGTCATCGCCTCCTTCAGAGTGTTTGAGTCTGGCTGCAACTGGGAGCATCCTACAGTCTGCTCACGGGAGCTCAGTACCAGGCACTGACAACATCTCTGGTAATTCCAGTCTTCTGAGTTCATCTCGGGTGCTTTTGCTGTGGAAAGCTGACTACAACAATGCCTGTTTCTATTTCTACTCCTCTTTATTGTCCATCTTGTTTGATTCTGCCTTTGGGATGTGACACAGCTGTAAGCTTATGCAGGTGTGTGTTTGTGTAGGTACCCCAAGCTGCTGTAAGAGATGCACCCGATGAAATGGGGTTCATCTGGCAAAGTGAATTCCATTGGAAAATGCAGTGATTCTGTTCCCTGTAGCCAACGAGGTGGCCGTAAAACTGAAACATTAAATGTTCCCTGGTGTTTATTTTCTAAAGGGCATCAAGGTCAGCACAAGAATGAACCAGCAGAAAAGGTCTGCAGTGCGGAGGCAGAAGCCATCTAACAAAGTTATTTTAATTATTAATCTTCCAAGACCAGAATTCATGGGATAAAAGGAGTAAAAAAGTAGCAATACCTGTGATAGATGGACTCCAAAGGAGAACCTACAGGCTGATATTTAAAATCCAATCTTTCACAGTTATCAGTGGAAAGGGCGAGCACTCTGCAGCTCTGAAAATCAGTGAAATCAGATTTCAGCCAGTGCCTTTGTTCGGAGAGAGCTGCGAGAGAGGCTGTTCTAATCTAAATCATTCTGCTGTGGGTGAAACAAAGCCACCCCTGGGATGGAAACACAGAACAAAACCCTGGGGAGGATACATTTTTCTGACCCTTACAATGAAGTAACACCATACTTTCAGAGACCACTGGAATACGTCACTTTCTCACGCTGTGCCTCCTCCTGCTCTGTCTGACAGGGAATTCAGTGTCACATAATGTCCCTTTTGTCAGCATTACACATGATGCAGCCTCAACCTGCTGAAATGACATTAGCAGTCCTGAATCAAACCCTGTCACATCAGAGGAAATATGGGGAACCCCATCAGCCACAGTGACCCTGTGGCATCTGAGGGTTCCTGGGTGCTCTGTGCTCTCTGTACTAGTGGTACCCACTGCAGATTTCCCTCACTAGTTCACCAACCCTTGCATGTAGTTATTGACCTGTATTGGCAGTAATTAGAGTTATGAGGAGTATAAAATATAATTTTAACCAGATTAGAATATGCCTAGGGCTGGAATAAAACTTTGTGAGACTGATAGGAAAAGAACTCAAAGTGCCGAGAAGCTGGCGTAATGTAATAAGCAAGAATAAAAATAATATATGATTTAAACAATGTGCTAATTAATCCAGCATACATATTGAAAGGCCTGGGAAACTGATGGAGGGCTCTATTTCCTTCACAGTTCAGAAACACCCAGAACATACTGTCCTTGAAGTAGGTAACAGCAGCTCTTTGTCAAAGCAGGAGAGAAGAACCTTTCCATTTGAATCTCTAGCTGGTCTTTCCCAACTTAGGCAAAGAAAGCTTTCTGAAGGTAACTGAGAAAGTGAGAAGTCCAAAAGAAAGGAATAAAATGTTTATTTGCTGTTAATTCATCAATCTCTTGAGTCAGAAGGTCAAGTTAAACCAAGTCAGTTCTTTGCATTTGACGTACTGAGACAGAGTTCTAAGATCATTTGGTCTGATTCTGAGGTGACCCCTACAAATAAAGACTCCTCTGCTACTGTAGTTGAATTTGTCATACGAGTGCTAGGCTAAAGTAAATTACTGTACTTAATACCTCTAGGTGAGCACCATAGTTTGCTCTGGAGAAAAATGTTTGAACAACTTCTTAAATGCTAAATGACTTTAGGTGTGAAGGAATTGCTTGCGTGTGATATGCTCAGGCACTTGGTTCGTGGTGTGTTTGAGAAGTTTAGGTGTGGTGCAGCCTGATGTGTTTCATATTTAATTGAGAACTTCTGATTTGGCCTAAGTGGAGATGATTGTTTCTATCCATTTTCAAGTAATTTATTTACATCCTCATTGTAAAAAAAAATAATCCCACTATTAAAAGATTTTTTTTTTCCTTCTGTTTTTAAACCAAGAAAAAAGAAATTCTGGGACATGCCTTCTACTGTGTTTTAAGTGAAGGCAAAAGGAGGAAAAGGAGCAGGGAGTGTGTAATCTTTGGGAAGATTAGGGGAGATGTTCAGAAAAGACAACGTGTGGAAATGACAGACTAAAAGAAAGACAGAAATTGCTTCTGAGCTTTAATAGGAAAGGGAGAACTTACTCATTTTGTCTCCTCCAGAGAGTTTGAGCCTGCCCTGGAAGAGGTCAGGGCTGTGTTGGGATGGCCACCCTTAGGTCTAGCAAACACTCTGCTGGTGGTTGCTCACAAAGAAGTGACACATTCCTTCTGAGCTGTTCAGGTTGCGTGCCCCCAGCTTGAGCACTGAAGAGAATGGGGTGAGGAGGAACCAACGGCTGCAGAGTTAGTAAAGGAGGCTCATGGGGAAGGTACCAGAGTTCCCGGGCAGGATTCTGTAATCCTAGATGGGATGGCATTATACTGTGCTTTCACATTGGTTGCCCTTTTGTATTCCAGGGGACTATTTGCAGAAGCAAATACTGTTTGGCATGAGGCTGGCCCTGCATAATTTGCATTGCTGTTATTGTATTCTATAGCATACAGAAAAGAGACTGGGTTCTGAGCAGAGCACATGGAAACGTGGCTGCCATTGTCAGTCTGGGTTTAATTCGTTCCATTAGCTCTAGCAGTGAAGACTGAGTGAGCAGAATGTGTGTACACCCAGGCAGAAACAACAAGAAACTGTTGCTTTTAATGGTGAGTGGCCCAATTTGTAATCAGGTTTCAATGCTTCTTATTTTCTGGACTCTTATTGATTGAGACAAATATGAGGTGGTGTGGAATTCCCAGGTGGAACTCAGAGCTGGAGGTTACTGCCTGGGGCCGTTGCTGTATCCAGCTGCTATGTTGGTATTTATTCTAGCACAGCACTGCAAAATTAAAGGGAAAGTTTAAAGAAAAAAAAAAGAAAATAAGGAAAAAGAACAAAAAAGAGGAGAAAAAAAAAGAAAAGGGAAGGAAATCAAAAAGTGGTAGAACCAGAATGCCTCACAGTAGTTAGCTCAGCAAAGCCTGGTGCAGTCAACCATTTAAACACCTGCTTAAATCTCAGCACTTTCAAAGTTCAGCAAATCAGTTTTGCTGGTCTGGGCCAAAGGACTGTGAAAAAAGAGATTTTTGGTTTCAGTTTTGGAGGATTTATCAGCTTGATGGCCTGGTAATTTCTTTAGTTAATATACCTCAGCAAAATAGGTGTAAAAGAGCACTGCAGCACAACAGTAGCCTCTTAGATCACTGATGGGTGCTTCGAAATGACTGCAACACATGGGAGAGCTGCAGGCTCAGAACATGTTTCCCTGGGCTCTGATTTTCCTGGAAATACAGAAGGGCCACATTCAGACTTGAGAAAGATGATTGCAGCCTCTTGGAAATCAGAACTACAAACACACACCCTAGAGCTGAACTTGACTTTAAGCCAATTTGTATTTCCAGGTGAAATCGGAGTAACCAGAGGGATTTTATTTATTGGTTTACTCCCACCCCCTGACCCCCCCACCTTTGCAAGAAATCTTTTGACGACACACTTTGTTTCTGGTGGTAAAACACAGGATAATATTAAAATGAATGAACTAATCATGATTGAACAAGCATGGTATAAAACCTGCCCACAATCTCTGAGACCTAAAACTCAGCTGGCATGCGGCAGGTATTTCTCAAGCAGGAGGGGCTGCTTTTCTAAATAGCCTGTATTTATTATGGGTGGCTGGGTATCTGCATTCTGGCTCAGTTCCCTGTAGTAAGGAACTGACCACATTACTATTTGCAAACACAGGGTTCACTCAAGTGGTACTAAAAAGAGAAGAGGTGGGGCAAGCAGAGCTTTAAAAAGAAAAGAAGAGTCCGTCCAAGTTTGTGTGTAAAAAGCAGCTGAGCTTTGGAGGACGGTACCTGGACATCTCACTCCCTGGGCTCCACTGAAGGCTGGGGTGAAGTTTTCCAAAGTTGCTGCTTTTAAGACTTAAACAGCAGCTTTGCCTGTCGGGGGGGAATTCACAGGGATCCTTGCAAGCTTTACTTCTAAGCTGTGTTAAATTTGTGGCAAGAGTGTCAGGCATTTCATACTTGGCTTCTAAAAAAGAAAAAAAAAAAAACAACAAAAGCAGAGAGAGAGGAAAAAAAGCCCGACGTGTGTGTGGAAGAAATCTCCCAGGAATTTCTACAGGGTTGCAGTCAGACACAGTAGGGGCTAAAGTGACAAGCAAAGCAAGGCAAAGATAAAACTTGGTATTGTGATAAGATGTCAGAGTTTAAAGTGGGAGACTGCCGAAACCTGTTTGGATTACACAGGCTCATCTTGTCCTGGATATGACCGAATACAAGCTAGTTTTTCTTGAGTGACAGTTCCAAAACCCCTCAAGATTATGTTTCTCTTCCTTGTTGCTTTTTTACCAGTGGTTTTTAAAATTGGTTTTGTCAGCCTCTCAGCTCTGCAGCACTGGAACTGTCCTAATGGATACAGGTTGAGGACGGAAAACTCGGCTTGCGTGGGTAAGTTCTGACTGTTAAGAGAGTGAGAAAAATGCATTTGTATTCTCTTGATTGAGCTTGAGCATTTTCTGAGAGCTTTTTGTAGTTTGCTTGTGCGTTGTACTGGCAGAATTGATAAATCAGCTTCTCACTCTCTTTTGCTTTTCGTCATGAACACAACACATTTTATTTCGTTTCTTTTTCAGTTTAATTATCAGAAAACAGGATAAATTTTGATAAGATCATTAAGAAATCTGAACTGTTCCCTGGTTACCAAAATTCCTTGCCATAGCATTAGTGTCTCCTTATTTTCATGACACAGACATGTTTGTGCTGCTTCTGTACATTAGAAGTCTGGGTCTAGGTGTATTTCTCTTTGTATATCCATATATAAAGAGCATGTTGATGGTTATGTATTGCTATATACTTAGATGTGGGCTTGATAACTTTAAAAACTACTCTTCCTATGTTTATTGGTGCATGTAGATATGTGTGCTTATATTTGATAATGTGTTGTTTCATCCAGTACATGAATTGCAGGTTTATTTGGTACTGTGATGCTACTGTCTGTGTGAGATACATGACATTAATATTAGTGTGATTTGGAACGTGTAAAATACAGATTTCCTTTACAAAGTGTGAGACAAAGGAATGAGAGATCCCTTCTCCCCACCCTGCTACCTTGAAGTCTAATTTTATTTTTTTTAAGAAAAAAGAAAAATCAACAAAACCCAGAGCCAATGAAGTCATGGACTTTGCAGTAAGGAGATGAGGAAACACTCTGTAAGGATTCAGGCAAACAGACCTAATACTTGAAGTTAATGCTTTTGCCTTAGATTGCTTCAGAGGCTCTGACTCAGTTCTTGACATGATTCCAGTGATTTAATAACAGGTGCCTCCTCTGTACCTTCTGCCAAGAAATACCATCTTGTAAGCAGAAAATAGAAGTCTGTGTGTTAAATGCTCTTGTTCTGAGGGAGGAGGAGCTAGGTGTTTTTTGTGTACAAATGATAAACCTGACCGAAGGTCAATCTGAGAGCCAGACACAACCTAGGGTACTGGCACTTCCATGCTGGTGTTTGAATTCAAAAGAGAATTATACTTCTGAAATGAATCTCCATGCTGCCACCTCTTACTATGCTCGTCTTTACATTGCAAAGCACTCTCAAAGTGCACCAGCTGGATTCCCTTTGGGCCAACATAAACCAGAAAGTGTTGTGGTAGGAGAGCATCTCTCCTCTCTGCTGTTGATGGCTACTGAGTCCATGGGACCAGAGCAAACCTGGTTCTCCATAACCTTTACCTGAAGCCTGTGTGGTGTGTATGTCACGTCCTCAGCACTGCTGCACTTTACACAGCCCATCCACACTGTTTGCTTCTGTGTTTGTAGCTTCCCCGTGCTAACTAGGATGTACATTAGTTATGACTTCTGTATTCCTTAGCTGCCCAGTTAAGAGCTCATGTATCACGGGAGAATCCTGCTGACATGAAGGGAGTTGCTTGGCTATTGTTTAATGAGTCAAAAAGCGCTCTAAATATTCACATTCCGAAGGCTGTGAAGATGTTGTTTTGGTTGATCTTTAAATTTCACTTGACATATTCCACATATTGATGTACATCACTCTTCCATTGCTGGAGACACAACATAGCCTGTCTTGTGTCTCCTCTGTTGAAAAGGAGATCTGTTCAGCTGCACGGGGAATGGGGGTCTCTAGGTAAAGAACCAAAACCCTGCAAGAAACAGTAACAGAACATGTCTACGTTGTATGACATACTCTGAGCTATTCCTTGCAATATAGAATAAATGAATAATGAGATGTGCTAGGGTATCTTTTCAATTAGAAACCACTGGATTACAGCGGATTAAATGAAGGTGAAAATTTGACATGAAATCTAAGACTGCAGGATGCTTCAGTGAAATGGATTGCCTCTGTTCTTTTCTCTGGGTGCTGGAAACACAAGTCACCCTGGCCAGAAGAACGGATTTATGATATCCTAGTTCATCAGTTATGTGAGACAGAGGGTGCAGTGGAAGCCAGTGGCAGGAAGCTGGAGGCAGGCTTTGAAGGTGGTAGAGAGGATAAAAGTGGTGAGTGGGAGACATGACTCATCCCCCTGACCTGTGAACAATGACAGCCAGCTGAACTCTGTGGTTTGCTGACCATTCTTGGGGAGCTGGAATAAATATACCAATTGTAAAATGTTCTTCATCGTCTGTGGCCATGGTGGCATCCTGCCAGCCATAAGGACTACCCTCAGCTGAGAAGGTGCCTGCTCTCTGTTACTGCCCTGTTGCAAGCAGCTCTTACTGGGAAGTGCGTAGGCTTTTCTAGATTTGTTTTCCATGCTGCCACTACAGATGAAGGTCTGGGTTGTTCCTTCATTGCTAAATAGCTCGCTTCTTAATTAGTTCCTTTTATTCCTAGGGATATTCAAAGATCAAAGACCTTCTCATCCTGTGGAAGGATAATGAAATTTAACCCTAAATGTCTCACATAATTTTATACAGTTATTTTAAGAGACATTATTTGAATCCTGACTTGGTATGCCAAGAGAGGAGAGGCCTTTCAGGGGGACTGTGTGTCCCACAACATCGAGGTTTCTAAGAGAGAGAGTATGGGAGAAGGAATCATGAGGTCAGAACAAGGCTGGTCTGAGGAAAGAACATATCAATTTATCAGCAACTTATGGTAGAGCTGGAGCATATCTGCAGTTTTTGACATTGGTGTGTTCATTTAATGACTTATGAGTGGCTGATGTCAGCACTGGGGACTCAGCTGCCTTTAAATAACTCATCTTTCTTAGACCCCAGTGAAAACACAGAACCTTCTGCCTCTAAAGAAAAATGGCCATGCTGTAGAGATGCTTTCCCAACTCAAGACCAAAAAGTTTCCCCCATGGCACTGTGTATCTGAAAAAGCCCCTAGAGCAGCCCCTGCATTATCAATTTTAGACTAGACAGCAGTGCCCTGGGCTACCCTGGGTAAATATATTGTGCTCTGGACACTGCAAGGTGGAAGGTGTATTTTGGCTTCAGGGCCAGCTTTCAATATTCACTTTGCAAGTTTTAAGAGAGAAGGAAGGTAGCTATCTAAACCCAAACCAATAGTTAAAAAGTTCTTGAGGAAGGCAAAACACAACCCATTTTTTACTGAATTGTAGGCTCCTAAATTCTGTTGTTATTCCTTTTTGTATTACATCTTTACATTGGATGTGGATGGCACCTTTAAAGTCACCTTAATTAGCTACGTCCTCGCTTCAGTTTGCTCCACAGAGCCTTCTGAAGACACACTGTTAAAGCTTCTTTTCTCAGAAATAGGAAATGCCAAATCCTCCTAATTCACAGCTCTCCTTTCTTTGCAAGCATTGCATGAGGAGCAGTACAAGCCAGGGAAATGGGGACAGGGAGAGACTTGCTGAGACCCCACTGTATGCCTGTGCATTTCAGAACTGCTGCAGTCAAGCCGTGCTTCTTTCCTGGGGATGCTGTCCTGGGGAAAACCACTTGAAAATATCATTGCCAAATAGTCAGAAATTCTTGAACCCATGTCTGAACCCACAGACCAGTTCACAAGGAGATTCCTATTGAATTCTCTGGAAACTGGATCCAGCTGAATGGGGACCAATATGATCTTTAGTTGTAAAAACTCATCGGCATGGGCTGGAGGTGAATATGTTACAAGTGACAGAAATGTCACACATCACATGAAAGCTTAATCCTGATGAGAGCTGCGGGGCACTCCAGGGTCAGTGACTGGTGCTGCAAACCTTACTGTTTTGATCAGTGGGGATTAATACATATTAATTTTGTGTTCTCTTTTAAACAAAACTGACTACTTTCTGTATTGAATTTGAGACCTGATTTTAAAGGGAGCAGAATGACAGCATTTGCTGCTGCCTTTCCCAGAGGGCCAGATGACAGCCTCAAGAACTTCATCGTTGAAAGGCAGGCCAATAACATGATGGTGAAAGTTGCATGATTGGGAAAGGAGAGGTTCATTCTGCCGTTACTAATTTATACAGGGAATTTGTTTCAAAGACAAACCCCAGATGTATTTTATTTCCATTCTAGTGCCCAAACCCTTGAGA
Organism: Chloroceryle aenea; assembly: GCA_013399075.1. Classification (NCBI taxonomy): domain Eukaryota; kingdom Metazoa; phylum Chordata; class Aves; order Coraciiformes; family Cerylidae; genus Chloroceryle; species Chloroceryle aenea. Next base: position 14,356 of record VWZY01011872.1, on the reverse strand, counting down.
TCTGCATCCAAAAAGGTAGAAAATGAAAGATATTGTAGCTCCTTGAGATCTTTTTTCTCCATTCTCTTCAAGATGTCTATAAGTAGTTTCTGAATGTTATTTAAATTATAGATTTGATTCTACTTTGTACTTGGTTCAATTACATGATTGCTCTTGCTGCCATATCTGTGGTATGATCACCTCTGTGACTCTAGACTGGCAAGGTCCAGGAGCTGATCACATAGTGATCATATCTATATCATAACCACCTTACTGTGTTCACCTTGTATTTCCTACCGTGGTATTTGGGCACTTCACAGCCTCTATCCTCTGGAAAATTGTGAGTGATCAGACTGTACTTTAAACCTCATTTAGAATTAGAGAGAGGACACTGAGCTGTGCCTGACCAGCTGCATTGTGACCTCCTGACAGCTGGAGTATCTTTTTCCATTTCTGCCTATCTTCTGGGGTTTGAGCTGTATGTTTGTAACAAAATAGGTAAAAGGGATGGGCTGCTGTCTTTCTAACCCAGAAAGATTATGCTGGTGGCTAGATCTAGCAGATTGAATTACTCTCAGTCCAACTCCATAGGAACCAAATTTTGAGTGAGTGTCTATCTGGTTTGGTTTTTTCTTTAATGTATATAATGTATGCATTTGAGGCCAGAATGAAACCAAGTTCTGGCTCACTGTGGTTTCTCTGTGTCCCTGCCAGGCATACTAATGCTTCACCTTCTGCAATCAGAGCATTTCTCAGGACTCTCAATAAAGTAGCATATTTGTATGCAAAGTCATTGAGAGCTGCCAGCAGCATGATGACATGATTCATCGTTTTTGCTGATTCTCAAGGCATTTTTTTGCATAAAGAAGCCTTTGAGAACCAAGCAGAACCTCATTCTTCCTTTCAGGGCTGGCTGTCAGGGCACTGCAGACAGCTTTTGTGTTCACTAAGCCGATTTCTTTCACAGGGTAAAGTTCCCACTGGGGGATGTGGTTGCCAGGACACGTAAAGCAGCTACAGCAGGATGCGGTTCCATGCTTTGCTCTGGCACTGAGGGTGCAGGTGAAGGCACTGCTGGCTGTACCCCATGGGTGGCTTCACAATCAAGTTCCCCTAAACCTTAAAAATCTGCCTTTTTTCATGTTGATTTTATTTTTTTTTGTTTGGTTTTGTGTTGTTGGGGTTTTTGTGTGTTTGTGGGTTTGTTTTTGCTTTTCTACTTGAAGTAAAGAAGAGAACATGTTAAGCACAGGACTTTCTCCCGTTGTAAGCACCATACAAGCTGCAGGTTCACAGCACAGTGGTTTACAACAGTGCAGTGTCTGTGGGTGCTTCCCATGCACTGCTGGAAGGGACACTCTCTGGTGACTGAGCTGCCTGTCACTGCTGTGTCTCTCATCTTTTATTGGGTGGCTTTCCTTCCATTAAAGCCTTTCTTCAGCTGGGGTGATTGTATGCTTTTCAGTCTGGGTAGGATTTGCTTTATTATGTGCACTTTGGTGGTGATGAGAATGGGCAGACTGATAACCCTGAAATCCTCTCTTCATGTACAATTATTGGGGAGGCAGTGGAAATTCTTGCAGCCTGATCAATCAATGTGCTCATTCTTGGAAAGTCAGTTTTGTACACTCACATAGAGCTGGAAAATCCAGCCTGTAGATAGCAGGTCACTGTTCAGCTACCTTGGTACAGAGTTCAGTAACCTGTGCTTGTCTAACCACTCTGATCTCCACTTGAGAGTATACACTGATGTTTCTCACACATTCCTTTCTTCCTGCATGTGCAAAGTCAGATGATAAAATGCAGAACAAAAGCTACTGACATCAAATAGATCTTGGGCAGGGAAAAAAGTGGCTCCTCGGAGCAACCCTCAGAGTGGTTATGCAGGGAATACACCAGGATATGGTACTGCCACACGCCAAGCACTTTGGGAAGTTACTAAGAGATGCATTTGTTTTCAGGAGGAACTGTAGTTTTTCTAAAGTTCTTGGAACAATCATCCATGATACTGTCAAAGGGGGTAATTTTTCCTCCCCCCTTAGTGTAAAATTTGCTCCTCAGTGGTGACCTTTTTTTTAGGGAAATATAAAGTCGTAGTTACTGCCTCAAGCCCTCCTGAAACACCATAAATACATCAAATATCTTTTAATTCCTGAAGCCTCTAGCCTGATCTGCCTGTTAAAAGCCTGGTTTCTAATTAGTTTGCTTGCTGCCTGGACTTGGGATTGTTGTTGTCAGACTACAGAGGGAGATTCTGTGTTTTGTATGTGTTTTTGAACTTTGACTCAAACCAAAATGAGCTCAATGTGGAACTTGGTGCTGTGGCAGCCTGTTGACTGCTTTGCTTTTTTACAACCTTTGTTAATTTGCTGGCAAAATTATTACTGTGGAAAGAGGGATAGAGATAGAAGGAAGCAGCTGCAGGCAGCTTTTGCATAGCAAATGATAACACAAATCACAGAAATGGAGCATGAGACAAATCTATTCCCTGTGTTTGGGCAATCGGAGCCCAGAGTGCCCAGACACTGGGGACAATGGCAATGTCCCTGCTAATAAAATAAAAATAATAATAAAATCACTGTGCATGTGACAATGGACAAAACATAATTCTGAAACCAATGCACGAAGCAATACAACCACCCTCTTCCTTTTTAATAATGGGATATTAAATTTTGGGACCAGTTTATTAGGTAACTATGTCAAGGGTGTTCTTTCTGTATTCTGCTTTTGCTAGCTGAGTTTTCCTGATCTGTTCGAAATCATGTTTCAGATATTGATGAATGCCTTGAAGGTGGTTTGGGAACCTGTGGCCAAACCTGTATCAATGTTCCAGGGTCCTACCTCTGCTCCTGTTTGCCTGGCTACACGTTGGACATTGACAAACGGTCTTGCTATGTGAATGGTAAGGTCCTTTTCTTTTTTGATGACTAAAAAAGAGCTTTAGAGATTCAGTTAACATGATTTTTCAAAGTGAACCATGCCCAGCTGGTCCCTAACTGGACAGTGACTGGAGAGCTCTGGTCCACTGATGAAAACACTGTCTTTGCTACTGTGTGGGTACTCCAAGGCCAACTGATGCTACCTAGTGAAGAAAATCTAGTTGGGTTTTCTTGACTGGTTTAATGCTATGTTGCATCTAGAGTGTAGGTGAGAGTGCTCTGGTGCTCATCTCTCACCTCTATTTCCTGAATGTCTGATTTTGGTTCCTGTCTGGGATCCTTCCAGTCCAGGAGCTGAGGTATTCTTTTCCTCACTCATGTTTGCCTGTGATTCTTGCTAATTCAGACATGGGATGTGACAGGCCATGTTTCTGGCATGAGAAATAGGAGATATACACGAGTGCCTGTCCATGCAGCTTTTGGGACTGTGAACATAACCAGAAGTATTCTGTGTATCTCCCAATCTGGCACCAACACAAGTACTTCAGTCATCTCCTAGAATCATCATTACTGACAGCAACACATGACTCAGAGTGTCCCAAGATGGTCTTCTGTAGTCCTACCTAAACATCTCTAGCCCCTTAAATAGACCTGATTTTTTAAAAATTGAATGTTGTGTAGACTCTTCACTTCTGAATTCAAGAGAAGTGAAAACAAACACGTGACCTGCTGGTGCTATCAGGGTGTAGGTATCCTTCAAAGAACAATCCCACCCTAATATTGGAGGACTACATTTTTCTTTAATGTTCTTACTAATAGTTATAGTACCAGTAGAAAGTGACAGTGGTTCAGGAGCTACTGTGATGGCAAAGGAACCCTTGTGCTAGGGAGTACACTAAGTGGAACTCCCTCAGCTTTTAAAGACAGGAAGCTCTGCAGAGCTGGTGATGTTTACAAGCTCATGAATCTCCTGATGAAATTCAGTCCCAAATCTGCAACCCAAATTGGTTTTGTTCAGCCCTTGTTCCATTTACAGCCTCCATTCACAGGCACCTGATAGGAAATTCAGAGAGTGGAACAAAACAGATAAATGCTCTTGGTCAACTAATTTGCAAAACTTCAGGCAGTACAGCTGTCAGATTCCTGAGATAAATCAACCTTGCTGCACTTCACTGCTCATCTACCATTTACGTAGAGCAAGTCCTCATAGTTTAAATATTCTCACATGGGGTTGCTCAGTGAAAGAGCAGCAGAAAAAGGGAGTCACTAAAATCCCAGAAGCAGCCGTTATAACAGGGTGATGTCTTGAAAACTTGAGATACAAACCAGTTTGCTAATAGAGGAACAGAGTGTTGATCATTGTCTTTGTGACCAGAAGAAAATTGCATCTTGGGTACTTGTCAGAACTTTCTTCACACAGAGAACTCAAAGTTGGTTTCATTCCTTTGCTGTGAAAGGGGTTGAATCAAACAACTTTGCAACCATGATGAAGGTGGAGCATCTGGTTAAGATTTGCCTGTTGAGTTTAAAGTCTGTGGTCTGTTGGATGTCTGTTGAGTTTAAAGCTTGAGGTTTTGTGCTAACAGTAAAGATATTTAGTTAAAAGGTTGTAAAACTGGTCAATATATCCAGTTTAAATTTAAAAGTACGGGTGGAAGAAACTGATGATAGTGCATCTTTGATGATATCCATCCCTGATAGAAGGAGAGTCGCTTCTGCATTGCAGGAAGATCAATTCAACAAGTGGTTAGAAGGCTTTAATGCTGCCATTCTGTTGGATTTATAGCAGTAATATCATTCCAGACACTTGCTTAGAGCATTACTTATATGCCATAATCTGCTGTTTCAGGCAACCGTGTTCTAAATCCCCACTATTACCACCACAATGGGCTTCCTTCTTTGAATGTTGATTTAGTGGTAAATTAAAGACTAAGATGTATACCCCTTGATTTTTATTTCCCTTTTTTTTAGATTAGAAAAAGTTTTATTTTCAAATGATGGCTAAAATATGGCTGGTTACATAAAACCTCCTTTCCTCTGCTACACACTTGATAAACATCCATAACATGCAAATTGCCTAAATGAATTGTAGTTTGGAAACACAGATAACATTCTCTGGGCAACCTTAACCCTGCCCTGTGGCAATACCCTAAAATTAACAAAGAGGACTCGATAAAACTGGGGGTGTAGTCTGCAGCCCTAAACGTTATGTCCTCCTAATTTTACTTCCATACTTATCACTTCATTTTAAGGCTGCATTAAGACTTTTTGGACCATCCTAGTTTCTCATAAATTTCAACTTTAATTGGATTTCTGGATTCCGGGACATAATTGGAATGCCTTTCATTTTAACATATCTGATGTTAAGTTACTGATCTACTCTTACCCTTCACTCAGTACAAATCAGTTTTTCTCTGGAAGAGGTTGTTGCTGTTGAGCAGTAGGAGTTTTAAGTACAGATCTTTTGCTTCCTTCAGCCATCGGCATCACGAGAAACCTCTGCAGTCTGTAGCTTCTTCCTTTGCCCTGTCTTGGGATCCTCAGGTTCTCTGTTTGGATGGTTAAAGTGAGACTCCAGACCACAACTCTGTGATAAATCCTTGCTTACAGCACAAGAGTTGGAAGAGGTCTTCAGCTTGGAGATGCATCCGTGGCATAATTCTTCCAACCTCTGGTGGTTCTGACATCTGTCTAGACTGTAGGATTTGGGAACAGTGGTAAAACCACTGCAATCTTAGCTTTTGTACCTAATTTCAGCCTTAAGTGTCAAAGGACCATCATATTTATATCACTTTGGTACTCTGTGATATTCCTAGAAATATGAGAGAGCTGGTTAGATCCTGAACTTTCTCTTTGGTTGATATAATCCTAGTGAGAATTTAATGCAGAAACCCCACAATGTTTATCTCTATTTTCTCCACACCAGACCCTGCACCATTCCTACTTTTTAGCCATGGAAATGCCATATTTAGAATTGACACTGAAGGGACCAATCATGAAAGATTAGTGGCTGATACTGGTCAGTCAACACTTATGGATTTTCATTATGCAGAAGAGAAAGTGTATTGGGTGGACTCTGAACGGCGACTACTTCAAAGAATTCACCTGAATGGCACAAAACAAGAGGTAAAGTAATAATTTCCCTGGCATTCTCCAATTTAATGGCCATAAAACCCTCTGTGGAAACCACCTGCTCTTTAGGTACAGTTCTGCCCTTCCTGTTCATTGAGTAGCACTTCACATTTTACTTCCTAGTTTCTTGCTGTCATAATAGTTATGGTCCTGAGTCCAGGCTGCTTCGCTGACATTCACAGCACAGTTGGTATTTTCAAGCAAAAGAGACTTAAAAATGAAGGAGAGGAAATTCAGACAAACTAGAGCTTTGAAGACAATAATGTTTCTATCAGTTTTAAATTAATCCCTGGCATTAGGGAAGTTTGTCTTCCAGATTAATGGAACTCAAACTGACGCAAACGGTATGAGAAGAATGTGCTTGAATTCCTCCTCATTTTTTATCAGACCTTTTATTGGTTTCTATGGTTGCATAAATGCTTCTTTTCGCACTTCAGCCTTTGTCCAGAAAGAGCTGAGCAGTTCATTGCATCTGGCTGATTAAGGAGGGCAGACAGACTGTTGTGGCTGAACTTTAATGCTGTGAGAGCCTTCTTTTGTTTGAGAGAGATTGCCATTGTTTGTGTACCCATGTGGAGTCTTCACTGATGTGTTTTACCCTGATTCTTAAGGATCAGGGTCCAGGAACAGTGTGTTAGGAAGCCTTCCATCTGTGACTGTACAGGGCTGGCTGCTTCACAGTGTGCAAAATACACTTGAAGCTAAAAGGTTAGTGCAGCAGATTTCTGGCTGAGAATAGTTTTCCTTTTTGCAGGGGGTCACTCCATGTAGAACAAAGTGAATAAAGAGTAAGAAAGAGAAATATCTACAGATCTGAGAGACAATGAAGCAGGTGAAGGAATGAAATGTGACACTTCAGTGTGGCATTATCCCCTACACTCAAAGTCCCATTGAGGGTAATCGTTAGGATGCTTCTTGTTGTCAATGTTGGTTTTTTTTTGTTTACAGAGACTATGTTACATAGACAAAGGCATTTCAGGATTTGCTATTGACTGGATAAATCAAGACATTCTCTGGGCCAACAGACAGAAAGCAACCATAGAAGCAACAGACATGAATGGGAAGAAACGCCGAGTTCTTCTAAGGGATGTTGGTCGTCCCACGAGGATTGCCATTGATGCTGAACAAAGGTAATTTTAACTAGGTTAGTAATTCCATTCAAATGGACTCAATATGTGCAAAGTGCTGTTTGTAGGCTACCGTGCTAGGCTGTGCACAGTGTATTAGTCCAGCACCTCCCTGAACGTGGAAAAAAGAGGATAAAAGATTAATAAGTGTACAAGAGGTAAACAGAGAAGTGCACGAGAAAAGCCCACTGCAGAATCCATACTTCTTGTTTGTCAGGGAAGTTTTTGCTAGGGAGGAGAGCTGAGGGAGAAGAGGCATTGCTGGTCCTTTCTCAAAGACAGCAGTTTCAGGGCAGCAGGAGTATAGGAGCACTAAGGGGAATGCTGCCTGCAAATGCTGGGAGTCCCTTGTGCTCCAAACCTGGCATGCTCAGAATATTAATTGGTATGTTTTTGGAAGAAAGGTCTGAACTTTTGCAGGCTAGTTCCAGTTTCCATGGTCTCTTTGTCAGGTGCTCTAAATATTGGTTCTGAATCTACCATTGCTACTTTGTGCTACTGGTAATTTGGCCTTCATAAGGATGTTCCTTCCAGCTTCAAGCCATTTACACTCAGAACTATGCTCACGTAAGAGGTTTGGCCTCCTTGAGTTATCAATGTGAATTATCTCAGTGGTCTCTCTCCATGTCCATTTCCCTTTACACATAAATCTTTCCTATTCAAGTTGCAAGAATAAAAACTTGAGGAGACTGAGATGCTTCTGGTTTGTACAGCAAAAGCATGTTTTTGTTGTCACCTTAGATTTGCCGTAAAGTTGCTCAGCAGTGTGTGAAACTTATTTTAATATTAAGGTTTATGTGTCATTTCTTAGTACCTTTATTCATAAACCAACCTTCTGATGCTAATAGCATTGCTACTGTTCTTTGGAGTCTTGTCAGTTGGTTAGGATTTAAAGGCCTGAACATCAGCCTGAATAAATATTTTTTTTTTCCCCATTTGCTTTTGAATGTAGTATTTACCAGTCTCGGAAATACCCACAGGTTCTGAAACCCACTATCAAATACCATCGAAACCTGTTACAAATGGCATTAGAGGGATTTATTTGCTGAACTGATGTGAAAGTTTGGGGAGACTCAAGTGTGTATATTCACCTAGGTGTGATTGACCATGCATAAAAGCTGTATTCATCTGCTGACATGGAGACTGGGGAGCCAGTAATAAACTGTAAGGAAAGCAGACTCCAAGAAGCCCAGCATCATTTTTATGCCCTGTGGCAATTTGCTTGTGTGAAAACTCTAAGGGCTCTATTTTTAATATGAAGTGAATTAAAACCCCCAGTCTGTTTACATGCACAGGCATGAACATGAACTAAAGATGATGTTTAACAATTACTTCCTTCAAATGTGTGCAACTCCTCAGTATGATGCTGAATAATAGAGGTTTTTCTGAAAGACCTGTCTGGATATTAGCAGAGACAGGATTATTTTAGTAGTAATAGTACAACTACTGCTGTAGAATTGATTTAGTTTTTAAATGGTGGTTAGAAATGCTGAAAAATAAGGACTAAAATTGAAGAAAAGTAGAGGGGAAATACAGTAAAGGCTGGAAATTACCCAAACTGTTTTCTAATCTTAATTCTTCCTCTGTATTCCTGTTTGTTCCTATCATACCCCATCCCTATACTGATTTGAAGGAATTGTGCATAGAGGCTGTAACCACCTTTGTTTCTTTATGTGTAAACCTGAATCCTAGCATTTCTCCAAACTTCCAGAGTAGTGATGGTTCTTAAATAGCAGGTGCTCTAGAAATGCAGGCAGATATTAATAAAGTGTTTAAAAATGGCAGCATAAAATTGGTCTGTCTTTCTGGGAAGCTATTTTCACCCAGACATTAATAACCTATGATAACCACAGCCCATCTAACAGGGAGGAAAAGCTGTGAAGCAGGAGCTGATTCTTCCTCCTGCTTTAGAGTAGTCCCTTGCTAGTGAGATCCAATCCACTCTGGAGCCTTTAGCAAATTATAAACATAGTAAAGATGGCTTTGTGCTGTGGTGTTTTGGACATAGGAAGTTCCCAGTTTTGTGAAAAGAAGGCAAAATGATGATTTTTCTTGGAATTTTTCTGCATAAGAAACCCAAGCAAAGAATTGAAACACAAACGTCAAAAAAACTATTTATGTGAGTGAGGGATAACTCACTGTTTTGGAAGAGCTGTTAACCATAGTCACCTTGGTAAATCTGGGTTCTGATCCATCAATAACTCCACACACAAGTAGCTTCAACTGCTTGGAGTATTGGAGCTGTATTTTGACTGTCTTAATTTAACAACAATGTAATCTGATTGGTATAACCAGCAGGAAGGTAGAAAGAAATGAGAGCAGTGGTAGAAATGGTATTTTTATGTTAAGAACTTAAGCAATGTGTTCAGCTAGAGTTTCTGGAGACAGATCCCTCCCCAGGGGCTGGGGGCAATGCGGATCTGCCTCCAGGAGATACCTTTCCCCAAGTTTGCAGGAGCTCCCTGTTGATTTCCAGTTTTCTTCTCTGGCTGCATGGCCAAACAAAGCAGGGAGACAGACAATAGTGCTTTGTGGTTAAGCTGTGCTGATTCCTGCTTGACCTACATGAGAGAAATTTCCAGCATCTCCTTGCTGCCTGAACAGAGCCATACAATCTCTAAGAGAAACACGGTTATTAAAAATAAGACAAGAAAACCTGTAACAAAACTTCAGTTTTAACATTGCTTCCGTTAAACAGGAATTATTATAAAATTATTTTCATTCTTAAGAGAGCTTTGTTAGGGGGAGATGCCAGGGCTTTCCCGAAACAGATGAGTTCCTTGCTTTATGACTAGCTTTGATTCTGAAAGCACTGTGAGAAGACTGAAAAATTCTCTATCCAGGAGCAACTAAGCAAGGAGTGTGCAGCAGTAATGGGTTTTCTTGCTGTTTTTCTGTAGTTTGTTTGTTTTCCTTTTCAAAACACACCTCTCTTGTCTGCAGGATCCTATTTTGGTCTTCAGATGGTACAGTTTCCAGCATACAGCGAGTGTCCCTCAGCGGAAGCAATGTGAGAAATATTTTAAGTACCACAGAAAAAATAAAAGCCATCTCTCTAGATTTGGTTGACACAAGGCTCTACTGGATCCAACATGACCACGGGAAAGAGATTTCCCATGTTGGATCATGTGACTATGATGGTGGAGCTGTTCGTTTGCTCAAGAATTCTGTCCGGTGAGTTGTCCTGAGCTTGTCCAGGAAGAAATCAAGCACTCGTTTCCCAGGGATGCAGTTAAGATCTCTTCCTCATTCTCTCTTTTATTTTGTCAGTTTATAACACTATAAGGTGTATAAAGTGTAGTGGAAATGGCCTGTATCTGTAAGTTGAAAAATACTGATAGGAAATGGAAAAAGTTAGTGTTGTAAGGACAATAGTGCACCCAGTGCTGTTACTCAGTAATATTCAGTACTCTCCATCCTCCAAGCTTTTAGCAAATGGTAACTACTGAATGCATAGAAATCCTCTCTGAATGTTTAGCAGGGGCCTTTTCTACATATAGAGAAGCCAAAAGCAGAGATTAAATGGTTTGCTCAAGGTTACAATGGGTGAGCTCAGGTGTCTGAGCTGTGCTCAAGAGACTGAGCAAGATCAGGTCCTCCCTATCCCCCTCTAAGCCTGTTGCCCTGGCTGGGGGGGCTCAGTCCTGTGCTCAGGCTCTCCAGTGAGCATCACCAGATGCTGTGAGAACCATGTTCCTCCCTGTTGCCTGGTGCCAGGGCTGACCATGGCTGAGGAAAACACCCACGTGCTTTCGAGTGCCTTTAGTACTTGGCCTTCGTGCTCTGCGGTGGAACAGATGCTCCATGGTGGGCACTCAGGAAGAGCTTACCCTGTATCTGGCAGTGTGGAAGGATCAGCACGTGCATAATAGGAATAGCCAACTGCAAAATGAGAAAAATACCTGGTTTTGCTGGCCTGCTGACTGAAATATGCAACACACCATTTGCATATGATGGACACAAAGCTGAGTTCTTCCTACATTGCCAACTGTCACACTGTGGTTTTCCTTACCCTTTTTTCTCCCTTCTCCCTTGAGTTTGCTGGTGTTCACCAGCACATCAACCCTTTCCTTTTGAACCTATGTGTTATGGATTCTCCTTTTTCCACCTGGAATATGTACTGGAAAGTGGAGGCAAAAAAAAAATCCCTTTTTCAGTACTTCTTCTGCTTTCCCTCTTATTGAAAACTGGGCCCCTTTGTGATTCATGCTGGCTGTTGTAAATGAGCAGTGAATGGAAGCTAAATTCCTGTGCTGGGAGAAACAACAAGATGGATTTTGAGGAACACTCTACTCCTAACCCTCCATCTCCACTGTGACTTCCTGGGAGAGTTGGAAGTGTCATACCATGCACTCAAAACTGGGAATGGGGGAACTACATGGTCGACAACCTATAACAAAGCAAGTGTCTGTTTTGGTTGCTGGGTTCACCAGAAGCAGGGTGATACCCAGGCTTTCTCTGGCAGTTGGCTCAGTCCTGAACAACCACTCACATATAACTAATGCAAAATGCAATTTATTCACTTTGCATCTATTTCCTGCTAATCTGCAGGATTCCATGTGCTGGGTTATTTGGGAAGGTCTCTGGCCACTGATTCTCTCATATATAATAAGATAATGTAAGATAGAGAGAAGAATACAAAGAGAAGTTATTTATAGTGAACCTGACTGAACCAGATGCTCAGAAAATGATGGACTAGGAAATGTTTCAGTGAGTAAAATATATAGGGATCAAGTAATGTGACCCTTTGTGTTATCTTCTTTGTTTGTAGACATCAATTGCTTGGTATGTCGCTCTTTGCTGAGCACCTGTACTATTCAGAGTTGAAATCTGGGATGATATGGAGAGCCAACAAGTATACTGGAAAAGTCATTGTCACAATTAGCCTGAAGCCATCTTTCTTCCCACCACTGGAAATAAAAGTGGTGCATCCATTTAAACAGCCAGGTGCAAGAACGGATTCTCAGGATTTTGGTAAGTAAACTGTAGTGGTACAGTTGTATGTGTGAGAATAATAATGTCATACACTCTGAATTTTCACAGTAATCATTTCCTCTGCAAAATTCCAGGCCTTGCTGAAGTCAAGGAAAAAATTAACTTAAGTGATCCACAGATCCACTTGGTGTGTGTAACACCAGCTGGAGTATCAGGCTGGAAGTGTGCTGAGCATGAGCTGCTCCTTTTGTTAACCCAAACACACATGCAGATGCCCTGGCAGACCAAAAAACCCAACTGTGTTCTGGGCTGCGTCAAAAGAAGCGTGGTCAGCAGGTTGAGGGAGGTGATTCTGCCCCTCTGCTCTGCTCTGGTTGGATCCCACCTCGAGCACTCTGCTCAGCT
>VWZY01011871.1:123300-133606 GCA_013399075.1 Chloroceryle aenea | reverse complement strand
TGAGTCCCTCGCTGTTTTTTTTTCTTTTTCAAGCCATTACAACTAGAAAGGTGTGACTTGATGGTCCTCTTTTTAAAATTTTTTTATTTCTCACATATGGTTATTAAATGGTCAACTACTAGATTAGACAATTACCTAAATATAAACTATTATCAAAACATCTGGCAACTTTCTGTTCTTTTATTGTGTTACCAGGTTTACAAGTGTAAATAACATACAGCAATTTGTTCAAGGAGTAGCTACATCTCTTACTAAGATAATATTGATTAAAACATAATTAAATTTCAAAATACCTAGGAAGAACCAGATTGAAATTAACACTGAGCATCTGCACTTCAAAATTATAAGAAAATTAGTCCAAAAGAAAAAAAAAAATCTTCATATCAAGATGTGGCGAATTAAAGTCTTTAACCCTCAGCTGGTAGGGTTCTTACTTCTCACACACCTACATCTCACAGACCTACATCTCAGATTTAAAGGTTGAGAGTTACTCTAAGAAACAGACATTGCTAAAGAAACAGGCATTGCAATAAAAGCAGGTGTAGTAAATTAGCAACTCAATGGAAAACAGGTCATTGATACTAGCTAATATTCATCCAAGAAGTAGTGTAGAAGTAAGGAAATTTGTAAGAAAGGTAATAGGAAAAAAAAATAAAAATTAATTACAGTTCATAGATGTGAAGATTTTAAAACCAGAGACTTCTGTGATGAACTGGTCTGATCCTTGAAAAATGTTAAAGATTTTTATAAAATGTTTGCTCTGCCACATTCCTATCGTTTGAGTGAGACATAGTTTATCTATCAGAATGCAGTAGCCAGCCTTCAAATGTATTTTATATAAGATACTAGCAATTAGACTTAAAAACAACAGGTATTAGAATAACACAAAAGAAATTGCCCTATTCTTGTACTTCTGTCACATTACGGGAAAAGCATATAAAATACCATAATAATGAAAAGTGATGCTGGAAATAATGAAAAACTTAGTTCAAGACATAGAATATAGATGTTAAACAAGGTATTTGTTTAGACAACGGAAGTTGCCTCCACACAATGCCCCAGATGTGAAAAGCTTAAAGGATTCAAGAGCATTAATGGCACTCCTCTGGATAGTGAGAATAGTCTCAATTCCATTATAGATCATAAAATTTATTAAGTAAATACATTAGCAGTGTAAGCATTTATACTTTGAGTCAAAAGGGAGTGAGGAAACACTTGGAATGGAAATATACTTGTGGCAGATTGTTAGATAATTTTCTTCTATCGGGTTTCTTGTACCTTCTTCTGATTTCTCTGCTATAGAACTGTGCTAGATCTGGATCAAATGCACAGCTGTAGTCCAATGTAGAAATTGGTATGTTCCTAACTGAGAAATAAGTCATATCAATTTCAACTTTGAGGATCTAATAGTGAAAGAAGATGTAGAAATTTATAAATGCAAAATAATTATGATGCATATGAAAAGCTTTTTTAATATAACCATTGCAGACATGAGGCAATCATGATACTCTTTGCGGTTTGGGTCATGAGTTGGAACCTTTCAGAAATACAAAATACTCTTGTTTATCCTTTATTTGTTTTTGTTGCTTTTTATGTCTTGATATAGCATCATAGGAAATTCATTTATTTACTTTTCAATATAAGTAAGGGGTTATTTTGGATCTAAATGTTGCATTGTAAATTGGTATTTCCTCATGGCACAAACCCCCAGAATTGACTATAACAGTCATTGTCAGCTGAAATCCTGTCTGGAGTAAAGGGTCTTTTGAGCACTTGAAGGTGTGTGAGAAACAGTATAGGAAAGGCAAATTCATCTAAGTGATAGACAGCAGTTGTCTGTGTGACAATTGAATAGGGTTCAGGCCTGCATAAGAAAAAAAACGTTTTCCCGCCCTGAGGAAGGCGATAACCAGTGCTCGAAAAACACTAAGGTAGGAAAGCTAAATTAACTAAAACTAAAACTATTTTCACTGTAGCAGAAAGTCAGGAAATAAACATCTAAAGATAGACATGTGTTTATGCAATCTATGTTTTCTCAGAAACCACTCACCTGAGGTAGTTCCACTTTCTGCAGTCACTACCCACATATTCAAAGTTAGCGTGTTGATGTTGATGTACCTTACTCGGCTTCAGTGGCAAATCTGAATTCAAAAGGTTGATCTTTCATAAGTTAATTTGGTGTAAAGCTGTTTTCATCCTCTCTTTGTGCTAGTGGGGAAAGAGGTGGGGAAGAGAGGCTGGGTGTGAGATTGGCTGCTCATTTGCATCTTATCAAACTCATTGATGAGCCCTGGGATGACCCAAGGCCAGACAGCCAGTGTCCTGTAGAACCAAACCATGCCAGTCCTACAGCCCCTGACCTAAATCCAGTTCAAACCACTATCATACCAGTGGAGTTTCACGTGTTGTCAAGGCAAGACAGATAAAAATGCCCATGTATCTGGGCTACAGCAAAATTTAAAGATAAAAGAATGTAATTTTTCATCATCAATCAAGAAGATCCACAAAATTACACTAGGTTTGCTGTCAGCAGCCAGGTTTAAAACCTAACTTTCCCTGCAAGTGTTAAGGCAATTTCTGTGCCTTAAGGCACTTGAGCTACCTGCTGCTCTGAATTCCATGGTGTGCACTAAATTAATTAACTTTAGAAATCCCAGAACACTGTACAACTTTACCTCAGAGGCTCCCCACCTAAAAGACTCCCAGGTTCCACAATCATCATAAATGCTTGTAATGAAGAGATTTCTCTGTATCTTTTGTTCATGCAGACTTACTACTTCAGTGTCAGAGCCTGATCCTGCTTACATTCAAATTAATAGGAGTTTTGCCATTCTCTCTAATGAAAGTAGCCCCTAGCATTGTGTTACATTTGACTGATGATGGGTAACTAACTATTCCTTCCTTGCAAGAACAATAGTTTAGCAACCATACCAACAAATATGCATGTGCTTAGCTGCAAGTACCTGAATAGTATTACTGGTTCTAGTGGAATTACTAAGTTCTTAAAGTTAAATGCTCTTTTGTTTGTTTTAATCTATCCAACTCCTGGAATCCTCCTCTGTTAAGTAAACATGTTTTCCACTGGAATACACACTAACCTGTTATATTCTAGATACTATCAGCAATCATATGGCTGATCTGGCTTAATACAAGTCCTGTAACTGATTATGTGAAAAATAAAAGTGCAAACATATTCAATCTATTTGCAGTATACCCAGATTTATGTTTTGGAACTTTTACAGTAGAAAAAATAAAGCTAGTGGTGTTTATATGGATTATAGTTCTGAATGAAAGTACAATGTATTAAGTCATCTACCAAATATAGTAAACATATGTTATTCAACATTGTGACTCACACTATGAGTGACTAGTCTAAAGTGTGTATTTTCCGTCATGAGCAGGAATAAGTCTAAAGAATGCTGATGAACCCATAAATCCCAAAAGACCTCATCTAGCTGAAAGTATCTGCAGCCTCATGAACTGAGCGGACTGTGCAGGGAAAGAGATGTCATCTTCTCATCACCAGCCCAGCTCTTCCCACCCCCGCTTGCTCCAGGAGAGTAGTGGTTCAGTGGCAAGCAGCTGCAGAGCTGCCCAAGAGCAAAGCCCATGATGGAGCTTCCCTCAAGTGGTTTTACAGGAGGCTTGATGTTACTGGTTCCTGTACTCTGACTCTGTAGTGCTCCTTGAGGATGTGACATCAGCCTGGACATTGACTACAAAGCCTGTCTGAAGATGAGCTGTCTGCTTAAGAAACCTGTCCTGATTGGTGTGGAGGGATTCCATCTCCTTGATATATATTTGAGGATGAGACAGGTGTTTGTCATTGCCATTGCAGGTGATTCTGGATAACAACGAGTGACATTCTAGGACTATATTGACCTCTTCAGACTTGGCTACATTTTTGATTGAAGCTTCCTGCTGAGGAAAGCAGAATTGTATGTATGGACTAGGGAGCACCAAACTTCAGCAAGTTACTCATGAAACTACCTGGAACTGGGCTTCCTTCGAAAGAAGCAAATATTGTGGTATATGCCAGAACTCAAGCAATGCCTTCTAGAAGGGGAATATTTTTCCCTTTTGAAATACAGAATAACTACAGCCCCAGTTCTGGAGTGGTAGAAGACTACAAGCCAATGTGTAACCTCAGATGACAGGTAGAAATCAAGGAAACCTACCATGCAAGATTTTGCACTCTCCCTTAGCTATAGGGTACACTGATGTTGTCTTTTTTTCTGGGTCAGAAGTCCTCAGAAGTTATGGAACTCCTGTAAAAAAAAACAGCAAGTGGAATTGGAGTGATCTGATTTTAGCCACATTTCCCAGGAAAATGAGATATATGTTCATACGCACACTTCTCTGGAGCTGCCTCTCAGTCTGATCTCAGCAATCTTTTATTCAGTCTTGACAAAACAGTGAATTTATCAAAAACACCCTGCAACTTCTGTGAAATTAGGTCGTTTTTCAGAGAGAGGAAAGGCTTATTCATGGGTCAGCTGTGAACTTTTACACAATACGTGGAAAACTACATGAGATATACACTTCAGCCATATTGCTAGAAGAGGTCTATGAAAAGAACTTAGCCTCCACATACTTGCCCATCCACAGGGCTTATTTCTTCACTCACCCCTTAGCTTTGCTTTATATGTCTCCAAACAGATTTCTCCAACAGAATGCCCAGCCTTGGCTGGGAAATATTTTAGCCAGGTACAGTTCCAAGGAGGTAGTATGAATGAGTTCTTCTTACTACACTCGTTTCCTCTGAGCCTACAAGTCCTTCAACCCTATCCCAGAGGCATTGAATCATCTGTCTATATGCTCTACCCCAGAGCATTCAAGACATATACAGTTTAATAGTATAAAAACCTCATTTATGTGATCTACAACAAAGTCTGACCTCTATTTTTGAACACTTTAAAAAAAGCCACAACACGATAAGAATTATAATTGTTTCTTAGGGTCCCCATGCTATGCTGGCATGACAGTTCTGCTCCAGAAGCAGCTGGTTGTGTAGAGTGAGTCACTTGTCTTTACTTGTCCTCAGGACTGGGAATCAATTGCTGGCTTTCTTTATTCAGTATTGTAGACCTCAAAACTCAGCCCCTATTAGCTCTGTTGCTCATGGGAGTTATTAGCTTGTTTTGTTTTTTCAGAAGACCTTCATGTTACCCCAGAGAACTCACCCTACTGGCGGAGAAACCTCTTGCCAGTCTTGGACTCTTGGCATTGTTAGCTCACCATTTTTGAAGATTTCTGTCTGTGGAAAGAGCTAGAATCTTCATCCTGAGTGCTGAAATTAAGACAATGCCAAAAGAGCCTGTCTGAACCCAAGGAGATGTGCCAGGACCTGCTGGCTGCCTTTCAGTTCTACCTCTCATTCAGTGTTAGCATCAAGTATTCCCAGGAGTCCCTGCCTCACGCACAGTAC
This sequence comes from Chloroceryle aenea, assembly GCA_013399075.1. Taxonomy (NCBI): domain Eukaryota; kingdom Metazoa; phylum Chordata; class Aves; order Coraciiformes; family Cerylidae; genus Chloroceryle; species Chloroceryle aenea. Next base: position 128,178 of record VWZY01011871.1, on the reverse strand, counting down.
AAATCATTTGATCAAATAAGTTGGGCAATAATGTGGACAATTAATTGAAACCCTTTCCTTCCTTGGGCCTTTCCAACACCTAAAGCCTGGCGAGAGGCATCTGGAGCGTACAACATGATGCTGCTCAGGATCCTCCACCAAACTAGCAAAGCAGCTGCAATGCCCAGTGGGCATCTGCCCAATTCTGAGAACAGCTTTCATTCTGGGTGTTTTGGGGAGCAAAAATGCCTCTGAAGGTGGTTTCTTGTGCTTATTTTAACTTACTGAGAACTTAAAAGAGACATTCCAGCATTAGCTAGAATGTTGATTATAAACTCTCAATTTTCTGTAATTGGGTCTCATTAAAAAATTCCTTAAGTGTTCCTAAAGGCAGGAGAGGTAAAACAAGAGCCACAGGGATCAGAGCACCAGGGAATTGTGAGGATTCTGACCATGTTGTTAATTCCATTTAATCAGCTCAGAGAATCTCGGTATTCAAAAGAAAATAACCATGACTCACAAAATACCCCTGCCAACAGAGAATAAGATTCTGTCCATTTATAGTAATATTTTCTCCAGTTTTTGTTCTTTCCTTCATTCTGGCTTTGATTAGGGGAAATGACCCTCCCTTGGGTCAACCTGAGCACCATTCTTGTTCTGGGGCCTTGGTGCAGGCTGGAAGAGCTGTGCTTCCAGGGAAAGTGCATTGTGGTTTCCTTGGGGGTTCTCAGAGACCTGCTGTGAAATCTGAATGTGCCAGAGGGTCTTTCCATCAGAGCAATACTGAAAAAAAGTTTGCAGTTGTCTCAGAGGCATCGCGAGGCAGATTCTAGATTTACTGCAGTTTAAAGAGGATGCCAATAGTAGCAAATTTCCAGAGACAGAGCAAGCCCTATTCCCTGCTCTAAACTGCTTCCACAAAAGGTAGACAAATCAAAGAAAGACAAGACAAATTACTGGGATAATAATTCGGGTCACGAGAAAAGCAGGGATTATGGAGTATGAGAAGGCAGGAGGGTTTGCCAGGAGAAGGGAACTTTCTGAAGAGGCACAAAGGAGCGTCTAGGGGGCATGAAGGAACATCTGAAGGTGTAGATTCCATGAAGTTCTACAGAAAGCCGTAAGTGCTGGATCTTAATTTGAAAAACAAAAGGCAGAATGAGGGTCAAGAAAGGAAGTAGAAAGCTTTTGAGAAAATAAAAAAATAGAAGTAGGGAAGAAAAGAGTTGTTGGGAGAAGGAAGATGCATAAAAATTTGAGAGCATAGGAGTCTGCAAGGAGATGAAAAGCAAGGGAGGTTGTGAAGCTCTCAGAGCTACTACTCAGGTTGCTCATCACCTTGTAGCTGCACTCTTCCTTCCCCTTCCTTCTTAAAATGGAAGATGGAGAGTGAAGGTACTGGGCACTGCTCTGTCTTGTATGGCCTGAAGGGTTGGCTGAATGTGCCTGTGTGTAGTCTGATGCCTTGGCATGTTTAGCTAACCAAGGATCACATGCATATCTGCAAGGGAAGCTCCTTGGTTCTCTTAGCACTTCAGTATGTGATTCATTCAGTAAACACATTGGAAGGAGTCATCAGGACAGCCTTCAAGGGGGAAAATCCTCCCTCAAAACACACACCATCTCTTCGGAAGCCAGCATGGCTAAGGAAAACTTCTGAGGCCATGGGCAAAAGGCACCATTTGAGGGTTTTCTGCATAAAAATCTTCCTTGTTATGCAGTTTTGATGTCCTGACAAGCAGCAGGAGGGGAAATAGATATTGCAAATGAAAACAGCTCCAACCACTGACGGCTATTTTTTAATCTTTCCCACTTGCAGACTTTCTCTCTTACTTCATATTTGGGAATGCTTTACTCTTAGCATCTATTTATTTTATTTTTATGAGTGTACTTGAATGTAATGGAAGAATAAACATTTCAGTTTTCACAGCCTTATGGATTTTCATGAGAGCTTAGCTGCGTCCACTCTGTTTACAAAACAGAGCTGAGTCATTGCGTTTGTTAATTTGATGCTTTTTGTACTATCCATATTTTTGACTGCCAAGCTCCCATTTAAGTGTAGAATTTCTTATGTTTTCTTAGTCCCCAAGAGGAATTTCTTGATCAAAGTTTTAGAGTCAAACAGATCTAACCAGTTTTATAGCTCACAGAATTATCAAGTTGTCAATGGTTGTAGACCACTGTTGGAAACTCTGTCAAAGAAAGGACCCAGCCCTGTGTATCCCCTCCTGAATTTACACCAGCCTCCTGGGGTTTGTACTCTGACAGTGGAAATTCCAGCAGGCTGAAGCCCTTACCCTTGTGCAGCTGTTTCTGTGCTGGAAATGGGAGAACCATGACTGTGGTTGGGGTGAAAGTCCCTCTTTTTAATCTTAATAATGTGAGGCAGAATCTTGGAGGAGGCTTGATGACATTACAGTCCTAAATCTTTAAAAATCTGTGAGTGATGAATTAAGATAACACACATTACAGCTCTGGGTAGGCAGGCCATACAGTATCTCCAAGCATTAAAGAACTGGGGAATAACTGCACTGGCATGAGAAGAAAGACATACTAGAATGTGATGAGGGGACCATGGATATGTCAGGGAAGTTTACAGGAGATTAAGGAGGAGAGTATTTGGCTTGGTGTGCAGCTCTTCAACTGACATTTGTACATATATAAACAACATCAAGCAAGCAGTTCTGTGTGTACTGTGGCTTCTAGAGAGTTAATGGCTTGCATAAGAGTTAAGATGGAAGTTAACATAACGGATATATGTTGCAAGATGTGGTGGAAGCAGTACTGATGAGAGGGAGAGAACTATGTCTAACCATTGCATGGGAGTTGCTGCGACCAGCAAGAATGGAGCTGTCAAGGGGTTTTGGTTAATGCTGCTTTTGATCTGCAAACAGTTTTACCCTGTAGATAAAGTTTTAGTCTTGTAAAGTAGAAAGTAAAAATGAAAGATTTCCACAGAACTTCAGCAGGTCCTTTACCTACAATTAGGCGCAAAATCATGCCATCTCCACAACCTGGAAGTAATGACAGATGCCTAAATGCTATTAAGGAGAAAATAGCTTGTTCTTTTAATTGCTAAGCAATTTACTGTCAAAGATATGATTAATGCAGTACCAAGAATGTGTATTTCACATTGCTGAGCTAAGCAAAACTTAAAACCTCTGAAAAACAGGACACATGCTAAGAGTCTTAAGTCTGTCCCCTTTGAGCAATGCCTCAACTTGCTCTTAGTGCACAGCCTGCCTTTGCACCATTGCTAAGCTCCAAGGCCATGGCCACAGGAAGCGAAGAGAGGAGAGCTGTGCCTCAGCAGTGGGAGGTACCCACACCTGTCCTCTCCTCAAGCACTGAACCTGCTTCCCTGAAATAACATCAAACCTTATGCATTTTAGAANAACAACAACAAAAAAGCTGTCCAAGGCCCTACTCTCAGTTAAATATTTTTAACTTACAGATCTGTGTTGTATCCCACCTTGCTCTTGATTCTGTCCATGGCAAGAAGACCTTTGTACATCACAAAGTGGTAAAAACTGTTTTAATGTATCTCATACAGCAATTCAGAGTTTTACCATTTAAAGAATATCATCCTTTGTTTTAAAATGTAATGTTCTGATAAAGCTAATTCAGGAGAATAGAAACCTGTGATAGCTTTTGGCATGCTCAGATGTGTGACAGCGATACCTCAAGGCTCTTGTCAATGAAGAGTCCCATCACATCTTGTGCTCTTCATCCTTTAGCCCTGCAAAAGTGATACTTCAGTCTTTGGTCTCAGAAATAACCATCAGCAGAAGAACCACCAGGTCATAACTCAGCCCCTGGCTTGTTCCACCATGAAGCATTGTGTCTTTATTCCACATTGTAATGACCTGGGCATAATAGTGCACCCTTATGTTTAGGAAAAAAAGCCATTCTTCCTGAATCCTAATGAACAGCTTATAGAATAAGGAAAGAGTAAGGAAATTTCATCTTTGTGCTTTTTTACCATAATACAAAAGTGCAGGTTAGGCATAGCTCTCCTTCATGCATTTATTTGCTATTAGGAAAAAAAACCAAACCAACAGTGAAAAATCCATTGATGTTAACTAGGAAATGCAGAATAACAGAAACTATCACCTAGAAATATTTTCTTCACCTTCAAGCCATGACTATGAGTACATTATCTAGGAAAAGACACAAAATCCATACTAAGTTGTGTAAGGAGTCACTTAAGACACAGAACTTAAATAATTAAACAAGTATCCTGAAAGCACAGTATTAGCACCATATTTTTTGACAAATGCAGTGCTTGCTTTAATCTGCACACTTTTGGTATACGTCTGCCTCTTGAAAATGCTCAGGACTGCTGTGCCTTAAAAGAAGGTGACAGTGAAAAGTGATGGAAATGTCAGAAAGAGAGTTTCTAAATCAAATTCCTGCCTTATCTGCAGGGATTATGTCTCTGCTTGAGTGTTAAAAATATATTTTACCTCCTGGTTTTACACCAGGAGGAAAGTGGTCAGTTCTGTGGAGATGCAGTTCTCAGGCTGGGTTCTTTCCCACCAGATGTAGGTAAGTGCTACACCCATCCTCTAATTAGTGACTACTCTGGGCCTCTTGTGGAGGAGGATTGCAGTTTGTCAGCATATTTGAAACAGCTTTCCATGTGATTAGGAGTGCTCCCATGAAAGCATTCTGGCTTGTAAAAACATCCAAAATCAAATATGTGCCTGCCAGATAGGGGATCATCCCATCTAGAGATGAAAAACACCTTAGATCAGAGAATCCATCCTAATGCTAAGGTAGGATATAGCTCTCAACAGACTCTCATAGCTCTGCAGGAAATCTTCTTGATTTCTCTGCAGGATGCATGCCAAAGGTTTTTATCATCAAACCAAAGGAAGATCTACACAAGAGAATTAC
>VWZY01011871.1:96954-119846 GCA_013399075.1 Chloroceryle aenea | reverse complement strand
GTATGATTGTATTGCTCAATGCTGTGTTGTGGGTTTTATTTTTGTTTGGTTTGGGGTTTTTGTTTGTTTGGGGTTTTTTGTTTACTTGTTTTTTGTGGGGGGGGTGTTTGTGTTTGGATTTTCTTTTCTTTGTGGGTTTGTTTTTAGGTTTGTTTGTCTGATTGTTTGTTTGTTTGTTTTACTGATAAGTTCTGGACACAAATTGTAAAGTTCACACACAAAAAATATTTCCTTGCAAAACTGGGAAACAGAAGACTTTGACCCTGAGCTGCAACACTAGACCTGGAGACTGAAGCTTACTGAAAGAACAGAAATGGGAAGAAAAGAAGGCTTCCTGCTATGAGAATTATTTCCACATAGAGGAGTGTGTGTTTATGGGGAAAGTACATAAACTATCTGGAAGGAAAAAAGGATGATCAAAAAAAAACCCCAGGTAGAAATAATAATAAACTGATGGAAAATACTAAACTAATATCAGCAAGTACCAGTCTGCCCAGTTCAAGACAGTTTTGAGGAAAATGACTGAACCATCTGATGGAATTGATACATTACTAATTTTGACATATTTTGAATCATTCTGAGGTATACAGTTTGTTTTTACTGCTGGCTCTCTGGCTCTCCTGCCCCTGACTGCCCCAAGTACCTGCCTCCTTTACAGTGCATGCCTTGTACTCAAGGACCAGTGCAAGTTTGGTTCCTGTCTGTGTTAGCATGGAGTTCATGGCCTGCCAAGGTTTCACACACTTCAGTTGAGTGCTGCACCAAAACCAAGCCAATAAAATTGGTACAAGATGTTTACATCCATTCTTCAGTCACTGTAACTCCACCGGAAAGGGGAAAGCACTTTTATTCCCCTTATTGATACAGCAAGCTGGTCCTTTCCAGGCTTCTTGCTCTGCACACATTATGAAAGAAATCCAGAGGTGGATATCTTTTCTGTTTAATATTTTTGTTTCTGGACAAGGTCTCTGGGTTATTCTTTCAACAGAACAAAATGAACAATGTAGGCTCATAATATCAAGATTATACAGCAAAAGGCTTAATGTTTGCTTATCTCGGGACATATTCTGAGGACGTGTTTTATCCCAAGTATGTTTCCACTTTCTAGACAGGGACTAGGCAGTGTGGGATGGTTGGAGAGATCCTCAGATCAACCATATCCTGCCCTATCCCCATCCTGGTATGGTATTGTATATTAAAAGAGAAACCAAAGTGAGGTTTTTTTCTGTTTATTTTAAGTGTATACTGTGAGACAAGTTGGGTAGAAATTTGAGAATAATAACTGTTAAAACATCAATACAATAAAATTATCTTGTATCTTTTCTCCTTAGTGAACTTCAGTTTCTTGTGAAGTATTTCAAACCAGCAATCCAGATGTGATCTCCCAGACCACTGGAAGTCTTTGCTCATTAATCTTGCTGAATGAGAAGTCAAGATCTGTTACAGTCATTGAGTAAGTCCTAACACTTATCTTTGTGAGGATAACCATTGCACCTGGAAAAGACTGTATCAGTTGAGGGCAAAAATCTGTTATGTTAGTAGATGAGGAATTCAATACCCTTGCCTAAGCAATAGATTGACAAACACTGTGGTTGGCCATCACTTTTGGTACTCTTACTGCTTGCTTCCTTTGCTTTCAATCATGAACATACTACACACTCCAACTACTTCTCTAAAAGGTATCCGGTGCCAGGAGTAACCCAGAACAGCTTTGATGATCCTCATGAACTTAAGCAGCAGACCAACTTTTGTACCTAGTAGTTTTACTTTTTGATTTAAGTTTCAACATCATTATCTGTTGTCAATACCAGGACTACTGTACTGAAAACAGAGTAAGCACTGAAAAGAGTAAGCATGGCAGAATCAAACCTTTGGGAGTAAATTCTTAAGCTCTATCAACTTGTCTTGTACACCACACTATCTGTACAATGGAAACAATAACCAGGTGATGAATCCTACAACCAAAATAATTTGCTTTCTCAGTGAGAAGAGGCAATGCGGATTATTGACAGTGGTGAACTGCCAACTTCGTTGTCATCAGCATGAAATTCTGACATAAATAAATGCTGATATGAAACCTCCCTGTCATGGCAACCACAAGCCAGCCACAACTTCTGTCTGTTCTACAGGGTATTCAAAAGCATGTGAGAAGCAGCTGCATTTTATTCTCATGAATGACCCAAAGCCCAGGCTTCAGGCAAATCAGGCTTAGCTGGCTGTCAGGCTAGTGGCTCCATAGCTTCATAGCTAGCTGAAAAGCGTTTGGATTAGATTTGAAAAGTGATAGACCTTGACAAAACTCTGTTGTCTTCTTTGATTCCTGATCCCTTTCTTCAAGTTTGCTGATGAAGCTCCCATCTGGGTGGGATCTGAAGACAGTGCCCTGCCCTGACAGCACTGGAGATTTCTCCCAGGCCACTGGGGATGGGGCTTGGTGCCTCACCTCTCCTAGAAGATTCATCTTTCCCTTTCATGCCTTCCTAGAAATTTAAATGGAAAAGTATGCTCATGGGTGTTGACCTAGCTGCAGCCCCAAGGCTCACCTAGTATTGCCCTGTACCTGTGCTACACTATCCAGACATACCTATGGCATTGCAGTGGGAACATCCAAAATTGGATTCATTACATTCAACTGTACCCTCCCTGCCTCAGTCCCCCTTTCCCCCCCACCTTGTTTATAATGGTGTTACTACCTCCCACAACGTGCTGTTGTGATTGATGAGTGAACATCTCTGACATGGTTTCCGAAGGAAAGGCTCTCTGTGCTTTCAGAACTCAGTATATGTATTTCTTAGAACAAAGCTGCTGTAAGAATACTGAACTTGCATCATGTACAGTAGACATTTCTGGCATAGCTTTTACTGAGGTTAATATAGTATTCATAATACTGCTAAAGGACTATTTGTTGGACAAAAGGATTTGCTACTGGCATTAATCTATAGAAAAGTTTTTCTGTTTTATGCCCACATACTAGCATATAATTACAGTAATAAAGTCTAGTCCCTCACTTGAAGTGACTGCTGCCAGTATTATGAAATCATGGCAATGGTTGTAAAAATAAAAGAGGTCATAACCCCTCCACACACACCCACCCCCACTCTGTAGCTGATATCAAATAGCTTTGGTGGGAAAATGCAGACCTTTAAACTTTCTCTACCAAACTCAATGCATTCTGTATTTAACTTATCCTCTAAAATAGTTTGTGTTATAGGAATTTGAAAACTGCATATAACAATGGAAAAAGTCTGTACTTAATTAGCTACCGAGTCCAGCTTGATTTAAGCAAAATAACAATCATTTCTTTGTACTAAGTATTTTTAATTATATGCATTACATGCATCTTCCTGTCCTTATGCCAAGGCTATTCGAGTATCAGGAAATGTCTGCATGGAGATAGTTTTTCCTGTCTACCAGGGCAAGAACTTTTCTTTCTCACAGTTAGTTATTGCAGTGGTTTCAAGCACAATTCATTACAAGCCCACAAGTGCCTCCTGGGGAGCAGCACAGGGAGATGGAGGAAAGGCAAGAAAAGATAGGAAAGACTACTGCCAGTATTATTTGCAAACCTTTTATAAACGTTTCTGCAGTAAATGCCCCTTTTANTATTAGTTGTGGAAAAAGGAAAAGCAGAGTGGGCACAACTTGAGCCTCTGTGTGTCACAGCAAAACACAGAAGGCAGCACCAGTGTGCAGCACCCAGGACTGAACAAGGCTGGCTTTGGCTGCAGAACATCTCCAGATACAAAGCTGCTCAGAGAGCTTTTTTGAGCCTTCCTTTTGAGAAGTTTATACTGAGGCCCTGGTTTCACAAAGTATTTGAGCTGCCCCACTGAAGGAGCTTGAACTTCCTTAGGTATTGAAAATGAATCTCCAAAAGTCTTGCCTTGCATGTGAGTCTTACTTGAGCACCTGATGTCACATGTTACTCTCAAAAAATCACAGCTTCAGGTTTGGCTCTGGCCAAAATAATTGAAGTTGTATTCAGAAAGTAAGAAGAGGAGTTACAGATAATCAAACAAGCATGAGACTGCTACATTTGACAGCCTCTTCCTGTTCCATAAACTGTTCATAGGCTGAGGAGTGTCAAGCAAACAGTGGAGACAGTTGAGAAGTAGAATTCCCAGAACAGCCCTGAGTGAGCTGCCTTGTTTTGTTTTCTTAGCTGAGGCTTTTGGAGCCAATGGGAAAAGCAAAACAACAACAAAACTCTTAGTTGTTCATTCTTCTTTACTGGATGTGAAAAGTAAAGAATAATAAGCAATGCAGGGGAGGAGGAAGGTAGTAGGAGTAATTTACAAGTTGTCAAGTCTCCAAGGGGAGAAAGGATGCTCAGAAAGACTGATACAGGACAGAGGTCTGAGGAATGCTAATAATGATGAAAAACTCACTTAAATGAAAGACTAGAGACTTCTTAGATTGTCCCTTCTGCTCCTGTGTCTCATTCAGGAAGACAAAAATTCAGAAAATGAGTGCAAGCTGAGCACGAACAGGTTAAACTTAGAGAGCAAAGCAGTAAAGACAAGAGTGGTGACAGATCCTGCTCTTATTTATCCTAAGGTAAATCTTGAATTGTTCCATTGGTGGACAGCTCTGGGTTTGCCTCAAAAGAACTGAAAGCAGAATGTGGTCCTTGCACAATATATCCAGATAGTCTTTTTTTTTTTTTTCCCTACTATGAAAATGTGAAAGATTCAAAGAGATCTCTCAGACTGATGAAATTCACAACCTCCACCCTATCCCAATGCAGCTATACTTCATTCAGCTGAGTTATACTAGAAACAACTAGACTTTTGACTCATGAAATACTTTTTAAAAAATGTTTTACATTGCAAACCTAGTACACTGGTTTGTTGGTGCCCATAATTCAACAAATCAAAGGCATTATGGTGCTTTTACAAAGAAGGATACTCCAAGGAAACCTTTCTCATGCCTAGGACAACAACATTTTTATTTGCTTATTTTCTTGTCTGCAGAGGTTACCAACAACCTGCAGAAAGAAATATTCCCCTTATCGCTCTTGGGCATTATGCCAGCAGCAGATAATCAGCAGGCAGAGAGGTAATTATTCATTATTTGCTGCTGAACTGCCTGGTTCAGGTGTATATCCTTTACTTCAGATGTTACTCATGGTGTCTCTGGCTGAATGGTCTCATTTTGCAGATTCCATGCACTTTGTAAAGAAGCCCAGAGATATAGAAGAGATCCATCATTTTACACTCCCATGCCAAATTCTGGCATGCTTATATGCAGGTGCTCAGACATGCTGGAGATCCAAAATATAAAGGTAATTACAAAAAAAGATGGATAGTGGGCTTAACTCTCTGTCCTTCCACAGATGCACTCAGGCTTATTGCAAGACCCAAATACTGCCCCAGTGAAACAATGCACAGGATCTGGGGAGGGCAAAGGGCTGGAGGTGGGGGGAAGCTGGGAGGAATAAATGTGTAGCACCCTGCCTTTTTCCTTCCCCAGAAATCCCTCCACATTGTGAGGCTGAGGGGTTCATGGGTAGGGAACAAAAGTACCTTGTCCTCCCTGGCAGTGCAAGAATCTATCTTCTCTACCTTGTAGTTAAATGCTGAGGCTTGTCAGGCTCTGCTTGAGGCCAGCTGGAGCTACTCACAACTCAGAGCTTGTCCATTGCAGTGGTGCTGGTTGAGGAGACTGCAAGACTAGGGTGACTCTATGATAAAGATGTTAAGATGTCCCTGTTCCCTGCAGGGGGTTTAGACTAGGTGACATTCAAAGGTCTGTTCCAGCCCAAAGCTTTCTATGATTCTATAGTATTTGCAATCAGCCCTTGCCTTCTTTCTCTGACAGTATCCTATTGACCATTCACAGAAGGTAAGTCAGATCCAACACAAGAGATGCAATTTTATCTGGGCAGCATACATTGCTGCCTTCTCGAAAGAAGCTGAGCTATGGGTGTGTTGTCCTTCATGAGTCTAGCTGAAGAAAGAAAGGAATTAGTCATCATGGCCAAGGAGCCACCTTCTTTCTGTCTCTACCTTCATTTAAATCATACAACTACTATCCCATTCTGATAGAGTCCCCTTTGCTCTCTCAACCTGTCTTAGCCATGCAAAATTCTCTGTACTTTGTCATCTGCTATTGCAGCTGTAGAGACTGAGCCTGACATATGTGGAGTCCTTTATGGCCCTCAAAATGTCTTTGCATTCCACACGCAGCCCCACAACTGCTCATACTACACCCAGGTTTGGGCAAGTGAAGACAAAACACGCAGATGGGCTGTGGCCATAAGGTTCAGCCCCATTTCCATGGAAGTCCACAACAGATTCCTGTCATTTCACTGTGTGTCAATGCAGTCTGATGCCAATTCTTACAATAAGATACATCTTCCAAAGAAGTTTAGCTCAGCAATTAAGGGCATTTTTATAATTAATAATAGTTGTAAAAAAATAAAGCATGTTGGTGCATCAGTGAAATAATTTACCTTCTTTCTGCTGCTGAAACAAGAGTTCTTTCAGGCTCTCTGGTGGCTTCTTCCCTGGAGAATGATGACATTGCCTCCAGCTGCTGAAAGAGTAACCTTTTGGTTTGACATGGTGGACCTGGGCTGCAGCAAGGTTGCTTTGTCATTTGCAGCCTGGGCAGCTAGGAGGAGTAAGGCAAGCAGCAGGTCTCCCTTCAACATTTCCCCCTCCCACACCAAATCCCATGAGGAGACAGAGGCATCACTGGGCCAGTGGGACCAGAGGTCCAGGACAAGGACCCCTGGCTTGAGGGCTTGGGGCTCTTGGATGTCCCTTGTTCATCAAGGACCATCTCTCAGTTAATTCTATTCTATTCTATTCTAGTCATTTCTAGTCTATTCTATTCATTTCTAGTCTAGTCTAGTCTAGTCTAATGAGCTTGGGCGTGGTATGTTGCACATCAGTCTGGGTGCCCTGCTAGAGGCAGAATATCTGTATATGAAGTCTCTGCTTTAACCTCCCTTAAGGGATGTGACCTTACTACAGTCCAACATGTCCCAGCAAAACTGACACCATTTGGGTCTGCTATTCTGAGACTCACTGTTTCAGGTAAATTAACTTAAATCAGCCCTTATCTGACTATGCTTCATCTCTTGTCTTTTTTTTTTAATCTGTAGAACCAAAGGTCCTCAAGAAAAATACTCTTTCTGGCTCCGTTCTTTCATGGTGCCTACCACAACATGATTGCCTGTACACAGGTTTCAGTAACACACTTGAGCAGACTGACCAACAGAGCTCCCCAGTGAGTACACAGACAGCTGAAGTTAAGTCCCCCTCGCCATTGCTACCACCCTTTTTAACTGCCTGATCAGGGCATCGCAGCAGCAGTCAGAATTGCTTAATACCTTTTTCCCAGCATGGAACACACAGAAATATCCAGATACCCAGGAAGAAAGGAGTTGCCCTTGGGCACAGCCTTTACATGCACAACAGTGAGGCACAGGAGGGGGTACAACATATGACATTCACTCTGGCCCAAATCTGTTTCTCAGGGAAGTGTTCAGCAAAACAACAACCATCACCACCACAGAGCATTCTAGGTCCTCACAGGAGAAGATTACACTGATTAGCTTGAAGTTAAAATCGAGAAAGAAATACTTGGATCGATTCTTACTAACAACTGAAAAGAGAGACTCATACTGCCCTATATGGTAAAAGTGCAGCTCGCATTCAGTGAGAAAATGTGGATTTTATTTTCTTCAGTTACAGTGGTTAATCCTGTCATCTAATTTTAATACCGCTTTGATCCAGATGTGGTATGTTGCTGTGTTCTTCTTGGGGATGCTGGGTATTTAGTCTGGATTTACATCACATTAATGATTCTCACGTAAAAGAAGAAGGGATTCAAAAGCTACGGTCCGGTAATTATTTCTAACATTTTCCAGTATCTTTTTCAAAATGTCTAAATTCACTTTATTTCTACAGGATGAAGCTTGTCCACATACCAGGTTCGAAAAAAAAGATAAAAGATTCTGGCTTGACCTGGGGCTGACCTTTCTGTACACAAGCTCTGCTATTGTAGAGGAACTGAAAGCAGCAGTGCTTAGCAAAACCAAATCAAACAAGCCCCGAGAAGCAGACAGGAGGAGGGCTGAAGCGGTTGCCCTGAAGAGAGGAGTGGGGTAAAGCTCCAGCCACTGCCTCTGTGCACTGCATGGGTGCCTGAAAGCCAGACTTTGGAGAGCATTTATCAACAGTGAACCCCAATAGACCACGTTCCTCACTGACTTTGGAAAGCTCATGTCTAAAAAAGCAGATCCAGACAAGAGTGGTGTTTGCTTACATCCACTGTTCTGAAGAAAAGTACATCTTTTTTTTTGAGTCAAATTTGCTGTAAGCCATCTTGTTTTCATCATCCTGAGCAAGGCATGTTCAAAGCATGTTGCAACTGCTCAGAGGCTGCAGAAGAATTTGGACTTGCAGTTACTTGCAGGAATTTGGTTTATTACTCATCGTTTAAATCTGAGACACTTTATACTCATGCAACTCCTAATTACAGAAGCTACATCAAATTTGCAGTTCTCTCTAGATTTTTTTTAATGATCCTAACTAAGTGATATGGGGATTTTTCACATGAACATGGACCATACTTTGGTCTTCCTGGACTAGTTCCCTCATTTGAACTATTGGTGCTTTGACTTTGCTGCAGGAAGTTGCTGACCGTGCTCTTACTTTGCAGATGTCTGCTGTGCTTTGCATATCCCTGCTGCTTAGCAGAACAAATTGGGAAGTGGTATTTCCCCTAAGAGAAAATTTCCTCCAACTGAAAAGTAAACCACTTTTTAAAGAACTGCTTTGATAAGAATTTATCATGGTTTTGATGGAAAAATCTGAAAAGTGAATGTCTGTGTAAAAGCTTAGAGACAAGGGAGTCACAGCATAGGTGGGTACTGTATGGTATGGGGACCTTCAGGGATGACTCTGAGATGAGACTCATCTCCCTTTTTCTATGCTGTGAGCCTGGCAGTAGGGCTTCGATGATGCACTCTAGGGTACATGAGTCTGGCAGCATTTCTCAGTACTCCCCACCCAGATCTACTACCACACATGGTCAGACTGCCAAGAGGAGCTGAGACACCCCTTGCACCTCAACAAGAAACCCAAGAGGATCATGCTGCAGGACACTCTGGGGCCACGCTTTCCCAGAACCGTGCAAGTAGCTGGACAGTCACACTGATTTTAATAAACTGCTCATGAGTGATGTAATCAGGATCAGGCCTAAGGAGTCCCATTCCTGCTGCTAGCTATATAAAGATCCCTCTGTGAAAAAGTTTTCCTACGTATTCAGTGCTTCCTTTCCCAGTTCTGGCCATCTCCCAGCCTCCCAAGGTATCAAGAGATTGCAGATAAAGAGGCTGAGATGAGCAACCTGACCCTCTCAGAACTCACAAGAGCTGTGGCACAGCTTGTGCTCCAGACCAAAGTAAGGGTCTTACTGTAACAGAAATAGTGCAGCCACCCAACCCTCTGAAATATTAACATGCTGCATCAATTTATGCGCTTCCTGAATGAAATGTATTTTACTTTTATCAGCCCTCTGGTTTTCAGGCTTCACATTGGTGGTTTCAGTTCTGCTGCTAAAATGCATCTTGCACTCAGGAAAATATTTCCTGTTCTTATTCCTTCCCAGTAGCTTACAGATCAGACAGTGATGGAAACTATGACCGTGTCCTCTTGCAGCTGCTCAGCAGCAGTAGAACAGATGCAGCTGGATACTGTTTCTGAGTGGAGGCATGGATGGTGAAACCACTGCCTGCCCTGGTCCTCCTGCAGAAAAGGAGCATGTCCTACATGGAGGAAGGAGTGACACCTGTCTCTGTGAGACTTTGCTACAACCATCTCCCTTACCTTTGTGCTTACTCCCTGCATCATCTCTCTGAGCAGATCCACTATTCTTCATCCATTAACAGGGCCAGCAGGAACATGTCTGCCAGGACATGTGTGCCCAGACACAGCTGAACCTGAGAAGTCCTGTGGTGCCTAGGTCCCAGCATGTGCCCTTGCTGCCCCAAGGTATAGCACCCTACCACATTCCCTGCCCTCCTCTTTTTCTTGGCATTCCCCGAGCTAGTCCCAAGGCTTAGGAAGCAATAGGGTGTCCTGCAGGAGAAACACTTGATAAATCCAGACATACACCTATTGAAAGCAGAGGGACATTTTCCTTCACCTAAATAAATAAACGCTGATCTAAGCAGTGTCAGGCAATTTTACACTTTAAATTGGTTTACAATTAGATTGTCTTGTGATTAGACAAGTGATCTTGTGATCATATGTAAACTCTGGTTGATTTCATACTTATATCACATTTAGTTCTTGCTAATATTTAGATCATTTGTAAAATTTCATAAATGAGTATGGAAAACAACAATAGGTTTCTCATAAAGCATTAATGACAAACCAGGGAAGGTGAAGTCTGAGAAGTCAATGCTCTTGACAGCAGGACCACCAGATGTTGTGAACCAAATACCATCAGAAAATTTCATCACATGGGACTGGGGCATGTATAGTGGTACACTGTTATGATACCAGTGGGGGCAAAGTTAGTCAGACCAACACCTTAGGTGCTTTATTAAAGCTGAGTGAATAATGTAGAAAAAAAAAACATTAATAATGTAACCACATATTCCCTGAAATACTGAGGGATTTGAATTATTTAATAAATGCTCTTTGACTAATTTATAAAGCTGGATCTATAATGTGAAAAATTATTACTCAAACAATTTGAGTGACATATTATGGATATTATCGGACTGCAGTTAAACAGTACACAAATGTGTCATTTGTTTCTTAGACATATTTATGCCCATCACTGAAGCTCTTCTGCTGTGGGCATATTCACAGCTGCCCTGCACACTCCAGTACGCATAAATGCCATCTGCATGGCATACCACCTCCTGCTGCCATAAACACTGAAATCTGTCAAATCGGTCTAAATGTTGCTGGTACTTTTAGGCTTCTCTTTCCCTTCATATTGTGTCGATCCATATTTATGGTAATCTTGCTATTAGCAACACCACAAGTAATAGGTGTGAACATGGCTTTACTGCCATTCCAAAGGCTGTTTATCCTGACTAATGCATTTGGGTTTAGCTGTCACAGTCTGCTCTGACACCTCTAGGAAGGCAGGATGTAGGCAGGTTCTAATGGGTTGCTTAATAATGTACTATATTGCCATCTTTTCTTATGGACAGTTTTTTTCTGAAGCATTGAGCAAATCATTGCAACTAGAAGACTGAAGCAATTGTTCTTTGGACTCTCTGCAATTACTTATTCTAGATTGTGGTATATATCTGTTTTTAAAATTTTGTCAAGCACAGGTTGCTTGCAATTTATATAGAAAGAAGGGAAGAAGGAGAAGAAGATAGAGGGAAGGGAAAGTGTCATGGTAAGTGTCACTGGAGTAGAGCCTAAGCTTTTGGATATATGAAGAATATCCATCATGAAGACGCATCACCTGTTCCTTCATCATTCATCTGTTTTGGATGTTTTTTCCCCACACGAACACCGATATTCACATAAAATCAACAATAATTAATCAAGATAGCCAAGCTATTTTCTCTAAAATGTGACACAGCACTCTGAAAAAAACACAGACAACAAGAACACCATAAGGCGGCACTTTCATGGCATTCACCTGGTTTGCTCTTGAACAGACAGCACTCTTTATAAACAGAAAACTGAGGAACATGGGCATCTACAAAATGTAACAGACTCTTGCAAAGAACTGATGCTTTATCATATTGTACACCTGCAATTATAAAGATGGTGAGAAAGCAGTAAAATAAACTGTATCCCTGGAAGACATCGTTTTGCACATCTAACTGAGGGAGATGAAAAAAACTCTTTCTATGAAGCTCCAAAAGCACTGAAAATTGAAAAACAGTTGTATGTTCTTTGTGTATCTAAGCAAATTCCCAGAAAGGTTTCAGGTTTTACAGTTTGTAAAATCTAGTCAGGTTTTACAGGTTTTGTATTGTTTCAGTTTTTACAGCTTTTGTATTTAAAAGAAAAGAAAGACAGCAACTTAGAGTGAGTGATGGCTCTGTGAAAACATAATATTGTCAGAAAACATATTACATATTGCATCATGAGGCGGTTTAATTAATTAGACAATATTAGTTTCTGTTGACATCAAGTATTCTTACTTTACCAAATCAAATCAGACAGTTTCACAATCAGAACATGCTTTATGCCAGAGGAAAAAAATAGGTAATTATGTTTTAACACTGTGGCCCCAATCCTCAGATTGTATNTACCTTGAACCTTCACCAGCCTGCGCTCCTCTGCATTCAGACTTAGGGTTTCTTCACATTACAAGAAAAAACAAGCTGTATCAGAACTGTGTTGTCTTAATCCTATAGATAATCATTGTTATCACTAAACAAATGGTTTCAATATATACAGGAAGGAAACTTTCAGAATAAAAAATATTCTGGATCACATGCCAGAGGAGGTTTTGCACAGTAACAGTTCAATTGGCATAAAAACAATACTCAACTAACTAACCTGGTCGATCTTCATACATGCAGGAATTGTATGGCTGTACAGAGGAACTTTCTCTGTTGACAGAGGCACATAAGAGATGGTCAGTTTGTCACTACAGTCCTTTCCCCCCTTGTAGGGCTAATGTGTTTTGCCCCTGCATCCAGCTGCCCTAAAATTCAGCTGAAACCACCCACTTGCCTTTCTTCTTTAGACAAGAAGTGTGTAAAACATGTAAATGGCCAAATCTGACTCCTGTTTTACACTGATTCATGAACTGGTGGAGGCCAGGAGAATAGGGGTCTCCTCTGCTATTGTACCATGTGACAACAGTGCTAATGTTACAGCCTTAATGTGGTAGCTACAGAGTAACTTATGACATGCCAAGTGCAATCATCACATTTCCAAGCTGAGCTGCTAGCACTAGAAAAGTGGATATTCAGCTGTCCCAGTCCTTCCTTGATAACAACAAAGAATGACACACCTAGAGAAAACAGCAGAGCAAGCTGGTTTTGGATACCACATTATGGCTAAATGCTGCCCTGCCTCTACTGGAAACCTTCTGAATGCTTCAGCTAAGTCAATAACGTCTTTTCAAATCATTTTATTCTTTCACAGGCAATTGTCCAAGTCAATGCTTGGCGCAATCAATCTCAGTTCATGGAACCTGGATTCTGCATGCTGCTCACTCTTTGACACATGGTAAACTACAACTGGCTCTGTGTCTGCATAATAAATGAGCACCATGCAGCAGATGTGCTACAGACTCCCCTTGGAAAGACAACTTTGGAACAGAACTGTGTTTCACAGCTGTAATGTGGAACTGCTGGAATCCTTACAGGCTGGAGCCTGAGCTTCCCTTCACCACAAAGGTCTCATACACTCATGTGGTACCTTAACACAAAGTCTGCTCTCAAATACCATTTCTGTTCTGCTGCAGATCAAAATTCTCACAAGTACCAGAGGAACAACAAACAGGTTTTTCGGGTGGTTTGCTAGTTTTGAATGGCAAAACTTACCTATAGTGCAAGCACATCCCATGTGAAAGCCATCCAGCTGACTGGATAAGTGCCAGCTGGTAGGTGCAAATATTTTGTCCTATGTGAAATTCACCATTAGGCTACTCCAAAAACTTCTCTTGAACATTTCCTCCTCTAGCCCCATTGCTGTAAAGAGCATCTTGTCATTTCCCTAGCTTTCAACTGATGTCCACACATCGTGTGTGTAATTACACAAGTGTGTAATTAATTTCAAGCACCAAGAAGAGGCACCTGCAAGAGCTTCCAACTCAATATATCTCCCAGTCATTGTCTATGATTAGTGCAACAAGCTTTTGCTTTTTGCTACTTGTGCTTCTAGCAAGCTTGATCTCCTTTTCAGATGGTTTAATTATTATAGCTGTTTAATGAAGATAGAGAAAAATAAAACCACTTTGCCATCAGTCACAGCTGGTGTATCACAGCTATTTTAGGCCAGTATTTTTGCTCCTGGTGGAGAAGCTTGACCATTTGAAAATGTTGAGATGTCTCTGCCAGAGTGAGAAGATGATCTTGAAGGCTCATTCCAGCCCCACAGTCCCCAGTTCTGTGAATAACAAAGTAATTTCCTAAAAGCAGTTGTGTTGCATGCACTTATAGATGTGATGAATTCATGAGATTGCGCATTAATAATAAAGCAAAACATTGCTATGGAGACAATATTATACTTATTGCCAACAACTCTCCAGAGATCTGTGGGGTGCATGATTCTGTTTCTCTTAAATAATAGATAACTCTATTATTTCTACAATATGATGCCACTACAGAAGGTCTTGGTTAACCAGCTCTGCTCATCATCTTTCACATGCTGTATAACTGTTGTGGTTTGTTTAGAGAGGAATGCTTTTCTCCCTTTGCATCCTCCTTTAAAAAAACAACAAAAAAAATCTTTTGACATTAGAACACTTCTATTTCTAAGGTGGTAACCTTTATATTCCTTTATATTGCCCCTGATATATTATCCAAAATCCAAATGAAAGTTTGAATTTGGGCAACACATCTCCACAAATCATTCACTGAGCTTCTGAATGCTTGTACATGTCCATACTGAAATGCATAGTTGCTTTGTATTAACTTACCACACTGTTTATTCTTTCCTGTAAGAGAATTAGAAATGTTTTAGGAGGCAAATTGGAACCGTTGCCCTTTTTAGCTGCTCACACAAAGATGACATAAGGAGATTTCAGAATGCTAAATTCTATTCTGCTTAAACCCTGTTTTGTTTGGTTTTTTTTGGTTTTTTTTTTTAGATGAGGAAGGCATTTGTATATGAGATATGTTCAGAAAATAATTTGGCCCATGCTGTACAGTGCAATCTCATTTGAATTTGATACCTGGGAATGAAAGACCACTGTGGGGCCATGCAAAAAACAGTGTCAACTCTTATGACACTTATCTGACACAAGTAGGATAGACACGTATCTGGAACAAGAAATTGATAATTTGCTTCCCTGAGTAAGGAAACCATTGATATGGTCTGACATGGTGCCAGGTTATATCGGGGCATTTCCTATAAAACAATATTGCTTATGTGTGAGATGCTGTCCATGACAAGGTCGTAACTGAACTACATAAATAATTAAATTATTTTAATATTTAATTTATGAGTTCACAAATATACATTTCAATTCTCTTGGCTTCCCCCAGATAATCCAGTGTGTGTCCTCCTCTCCCCCATGACTAATTGTCTGCAGTCTAAATTCATGGAGAAGGTCTGCATTCTGTACACTTACCCACAAGGGCATTGTCAACAAAAAACAGTCTCCTGTTCGTTTTTCAGCAATGTTGCTCAACTTGAAGAGAGAGTGCACTTTAAAATCATAGCCATGCTGTTATTTGAAAAGTGCTGTTATATAACATAAACATAAAAATGTGCTATCTCTTCCCCTAGGAGATGATCTTGATCCCCCTTTAGGCCATGGAAAAAAACTTCTGTTAACATTAAGAGAAGAATTCACACTTTGGGAGAAATGTGGGCTTTCCTCCATCTCTTATTTCTGTCTGTATGGCAGGGGTCCTCTTTCCTCCTGACTTCTGCTTAACATGACAAAGAATTCCTCTGAGTTTTACTCAATGAGATTTTAAACATCCGTTGTAACTGAGGCATGACTATTGGTTTCAAATTCCGGCCCAGAAAATGGGAAAAAATTATCTGAACAAGATCCTCTGTACCATATAATAGTGTATTTAAAACAACCATGTGTCATGAATCATAGAAGTAGATGTGGACAATGCTCAAATAAATCAGACATTTTACAACGGGGTCCGTGAATCAGGTGTAAAATTTGCTTATAGGTAAAGTTAGAATGTCATGCTAACAGTTCATGGGATTTCTGAGATTTATTTAGCTCTGCCTTTGTGAAAGGTGATGGGCCCTACCTGGTCACAGCCAGCAAGCAGACTAAGTGGAGTAAACCATTAACAGCAGCAAAGACTTTATGAATCTGCAGGTGAATGTGCCCAGGGAACTCAGTCCTGCAAATGTGGCCACTCTGCTGCAGAGAGGGGGTCATGTCTAGAAGCTCACTGCTGCTGCAAATCTTGCCATGAGCATTTTTTGAAATCTCACTTACTGCCCATTTCTTCAGCATGCAGACCTGCTCTACAGACTCCCACATGCCTTGCAAGGGACAAAACAGGCACCAGTTGAATGCCACCATAAGAGATAAGCTGCCAATATGCCAGGCCACCACTGTGCAGGAAATACACTGCAAGCAGAATAAATTAGATCTAAATGTGAACTGATCTGTCCATTACACAAAGATACCCCAAACGGACCCAGAATAGAACTAACAAACTTCAGTGCTGAATACACAGTTTCAGGTGCTTATCTGCAAGAAAGCAGTTTTTAAAAACTAACCAGCTGAGGCACTTGAAATACCGAAAACAATTACAGTTTCTGGCAAAAACATTCCTAGGCAACAGAAGCTGTGCCATCTTGCATGCCCAATAGCACCATTCTCTTGGCTGGTGTGACTATCTAGGTACCTATCTCCTTGCCTATGGCTCTTCAGGTTTCAGAAATTAAGTGCCCCAGAAGAACACGATTCTTTATGCATACCAGAACACACCTAAAACAAACCAAGAGACTACATCTATTCTAGTGAAGAAAAAGGTTTTTCTAGCCCTCAGGGCAGATAGCATGGCACAGCGTGCCTTCATACAGCTTCATCCTGTTCACTGCCAAAGATGGGTGGCCACATTCAAGCTGTTGCCTGGGAAAGTGGCTGGCATGAGCAAACCCAAAGCTGCTCCTGCCCCTCTCCTGCTGCAGCCTGTATTCTCAAGAACAAAAATCCTGCCAGGGCTCTTCTAATGGTTCAACATTACAGCCAGTTACAAGCTGCTGCTCAGGTCTGTGTCTGGCCCTGTTTAGTTTCTTAGTACAGACTCTCTGTCCTCAATGACTCATACATAAGGATGGTGCAGGCTTTGCTCCAGACTGGAAGCCTAGAAACACCCTATAAGGGGTGTGGAGAAATATAATTTCATTTCAGATCCTATTTCCCTTATCTCAGATACAGACAGAAAAAAATAAATGGGCAAGTTTCAGATAGAAACTGGAGATTTTAACATTTTGATTTTTGCAGTGCAGATGGAAGTGCGTGGAGGACAGTACACATGACAAGTAAACTGTCCCTGCAGCTACTTCCCCAGCTTCCCATTGTCTCCTGCCAAGGCTCCCACTGCTGCTTGGTGGTAATTTCATCTGTTAAATTTTGGTCTGTTTTTGTTTTTACCATTCACACACAGATTAAAACTACAGGAATACACTGAAATGGGTCATGCCCATTCCCAAAGGGCAGAGAAAATGTCCTTCTCAAAATCAGTGCAATCTTCCAACTCCTGTAACCTCCAGAAGGCACCTCTGTTTCTAAGCTCAGGAAAAAGAAGTATAAGATCCTGTCTAGAAAGGATTTTGATTTCCTGATCTGCTCTGAGGACTGAGAGCCTGCTCTGGAAGTTCTTGCCCTTCACATCATGCCTGGAAGTCCCATGAGCAGTCTCTGATCTCTGAACAGATTTGCTACTCACTGGACTGCTTACATGATAGACTGCTAGAGAGTCCAAACTAGAGGATAAGGAGGGGTTCATAATAATGTCTTTGGATGCTGCTGTGTTTCACACTTTTATGTATATTGGTTACTATAGAACTCCTTCAGCAACAGCCTGGATTAATTAATAACCTCAGTTTGGGCAGAGATACTGAAATCTACCCTTGTGAGCTCTGCTCTCAGCTGTTTGAGCTGAAGAGCAACAACAGTGATATTTCATCTGTCAGGGATTAAGAAAGGGATGTAAAGATAAGAAAACAGGAAGGTTGGAACAAGAAGGAGTGAAAGTAACTTCCTCATGACTAGAAATGATTGATGATGGGATGAGAAATGGGCTTGAAGATGGCTTCCTTTGTGGGAGCAGTACATGCAAGAGTGAGGAAAGAAAGAAGCCAAAGCTTGCACATTATTGAAGAAAGCTTCTTTATGCAAATATTTCTTTATTATTTAATCACATGTTCTGCAGCTAGAACAGGCCACACTTTGTCTTTTGATGATGAAGTCCCATTCCTGGCCTGCAGCAGGATATAGAGGCAATGTAGTCCCTCCTGAAGGATGTACTTAATTACCTGACTGAAAGAGAGGGAGAGACAAAAAAAGGTCTGTTCTCACAAGTACAGAATGAGAAAAAGAAGTTGTCAGTTTGTATCTGTTGGCAGATACAAACCAATACTTGTGTGTCTGTGTTTTAAGATCCAGTCTCTAGGAGATAAGGTCAAAAGGCAGATAGAAAGGAAATGTGCTTGAGGATACTTGTTTTGAAAGAAAATCAACCATGTCAAAGGTGAAAAACAAAAGATGAAGTGAGGAGAGGAGGTAGAAACAGGAGAGGGAACAAACGTGACACATCTGGGAAATTCATAGCATTCCTGCCAAATGCTTAGCAGAATGAGACCATGAGCCAAAGGGGCTGGGGCTGAGTATGAATGCAGAAAAGCAGTGAGGGGTCGGTCAGCACAGTAAAATGGCTGAGCATGGAGGTCCTGGCGAAAGAAGAGAAGCCAGTGCCCTCATACACAGAAAAAAAGATGCACCAAGGGCACAGAAGCAAAACAAGCTTGTGCATGCATGCATGTGCATAGAGCTTGAGCTCTAGCAGCCAAGTCTCTGTGCCAGCACCATTTATTCCTTATTTTGAGATAAAGCAAGTTGCTCAAGGTCAGTGTGGGCTGATCTCCATATACGGGACTGGGAAGGAGCCTGTACTTGCAGCCAGGATGGTGGGGCTGCTCACAGTGCAAGTGCTGCCTCTGCTGGACCATGGCACAAGGTGGTTGCCACTGCTCACTGGACTTAGTGGTTAAGCAGGGAGATACTGATGAGTCTAAAGCCAAAACAAAGGAGGGTAGGTTGCCAAACTGAGCATGGAAGTAGTTAGGAAAAAAAAAATTTCAGCCATTCTTAAACAAATATATTTCATAAACATGATGCCACTTGGACTGCATTGCTGGGATTATGCATGTGTGTTGTCATTAGCTCATGTTTGCCTTTCAGTGGTTCAGGCACCTGTATGTTACATGAGCCTCAGTTTGAAAAGTGGTAAACACACTCCTCCTCTGGTTCACAGCTCCAGTAGGTACCACATCTTCCACAGCATTAGGGTTGGAACCACACATTTTGAGAGGGATAAATGACACTTTCTCAAGAGTCATGTGCCTATGTGGCCAGTTAGTGATGTGGAGATATCAACAGTATTCACAAGTCATTATTTTGCTATACAGAGCCTTAAAGCACAAAACAGGGCCTGAAAGTTTTTAGTGAGTTAACCCCAGGAATGGTCTGCTGTTTCTAGAATAAACTTCCTCCATTCCCTTACACACTGAATGCTTTATTCCTGAGCACTTACATAGCCTCAAGTAAATACATCTAGATACATAGGTAGCAGTATAACCTCTGCCCTGAGATGGCCCTTGGAGATCATAGTCAGCTGACATGCAGTTTGAGCTAATCTAAAAATTACTCCCTTTTTTTGGCTAGCTCTATACTTTATTGATTATAAAGTATATAATCACATTATATATCAATAGGGAATGTGGATAAGAGGGTTAAAAGAAGCGATCTCTTTTCTTTCATATTTCAGGACATTTCACCATTTCAATTAGATTATTCCCATTTGACAGTTACTGAGTTCTCTGTATTGTACACTGCTGAGCCTCATTTCCCCTTGCCTTAGCCACAGCTGCACAATTCTTATTCAGTCACATCAGCACATGTCAGTCAAGGTATCAGTGGCTCTGCACAATGCAGCTCTTCAGGGTGTGTTTTGGGGAAGCAGTGCCATCCTCGTGCACTCAGAGCCTCATGGAGGTGGGACATCTGAGTGTTCCCTAAGAGTTGTAGGTTCTTCTAGTGATGTAAGATTTTTCCTTTCTTGTGCAACCCACAGTGACTGAATCTTCCATGTTCTCAAAAGGAAATTAATATTTTGCAGGCTACGTAAGGAAGAATTTGGGAATTTAGGAGACTGGAAGGGAAAGAATACACAAGCATGTAATTGGATGAAAGATGAAACACTTAAAAAATTTCTTCAAATGTTGAGAATGAAAGGGTGAAATCATTCCTGGTAACAGCAAGTTTATTGAAAGCTATAGTAGCAGGAAGAAACAATCAGCACATCTTGGCTGGATTTACCAATCACATTCCTTTAGAAAACAGAAGGTGATTACGTAAAAAGTTAAAGTGTCTTGAAGATTTTGAATTGCCATGATTCTTTTTTATAGGTCATGTGCTGCTTTTTCAAATCATGGGTGCTTTGTTATTTCACTTTTTATTTTGTAAAGGCTCTTTTAAAACAGACTAAACAATTAAGGAAAAGATCAAGGAATAAATATGCATATTGAAATGAAATTAAATATTTTGAGTTGAAAGAAACAAAGCATTGTGTGCAGATTATTTTTAAAAGGCAAAATAAATAATTCCATTTCAGGTTGACATTTTTCAGTGTGATCATCAAGGCAAAAACTCATAATACACATAGTTCTAATGAGTTATAGAGCCCCAGCTCTGCAGAAATAGCCTATAAAAAAGATGGATCTGTAGTGTGAAATCCCATTATTACTGTGAAGTGTCCTCAGTAACTGAGGTATCTAGTACACCTTATTATCTCTGTCATCTCTGATGTACATTGTTTTGCCAATAATGTTACTGAAAACAAAGAGAAGGCAACTTGGCTGATTATTTAATAACCAAAATTAAGTCCTAAGATTTGAGTCCAAAGTTGAGTTACAGGAAAGATTCCTATAATGTTAATGCTTTAAAAAATGTTTCAATTATTTTTTTAAAAGAAACTATACTTGAAACGTAGCTTAATTTCATAAGATTCTGAGAACATGTGTGATGCTTATAATCTTTCAATAGGTCATTTTTCATGTGTCACATTAAAAACACAAACTGAAAATCTTATTCTTCATCCTTTTACACTCTTTGTGAAAGGTATACTGGTATACTCCCAATGAAGTATAGCAACACAACACCTGTGATTCAGACTGTAATTTCTGACTGTGCTGCAGAAGTACTTTAGGTGCAGTAACAGCTCCCTTCTTGAAAGAGGTCATAATGCATTGTCTAGAAAGTCCAAGGAGGAGGAGCTCAAGCATTTGCTTCAACTTCTTCATAATAACTACTATTGTACTCTTCAAAGTTTTATGAGCTTTAATAATATCACTTGAAGGAAGGGTGTTTCCTTCTTCCATAGAAACTGCCTTGTGAATTTGTACTGAAGTGTCTTATTCTTTCTTCAGTGTACTAAGGCTTTGGTTAAAATCAGTTTCAGTGGTGATTTCAGGAATGAAAAAAAAAAAAAGGGGCGTGTGTGGAATTTTTATGCTGCTGAACACACTGGGAAAGTTTTGCTGAAATATTTCCTTCTGTGACAATGTTTATGTAACTGCGCATTAAATCTTATTAGAAGACATTTTATTTATTAATTCAAATTTTGAAATAGAGGACATTTGGGACCAATAAACTTATTTAATAAATGATAGCAGGAGAGAGTACTTGATGCTTAGATAGGTTCATACTGCCTTTAATTTTGATTATATGGTAGAGTGTAATTATGAGGTACAGTAATGAGTACACTGAAACTGCATTGAAATTAATACTTAATTAATCAGAAATATTAGTCAGGGAGAACAGAAGCAGCATGTTGGAAACAAAATAAATCTTCAAAGAGAAATGAGAGTTTAAGGCATGTAAGCCAGCTAAAAGATTACAGACAGTTAATTTAAAGGTAAGAAGCTAGAAATGTATACAAATAGCTGTCTGTTGACATTTCTTATAAGGGAAATCATACCTAAGAAATGGAAAAGCAACCAGTTTTAAAAGTAGTAGTGGAAATTTGTCTTTTTTCTTAGGGTTATCCTGTGAAACTCACACCTGGAACATAATAACGTTTTCAAGAGCTAGCAGGAATTTAGCATTTCTTATTTACCTAGGAAAAATCACATGAATAGAGGCAAAACATTGAGATTCATGGTACAAAACATCAGCTAAGAATACAAGGAGTGGTTAGTTTGTAGATATATTTTTCATTTGCAAGATTTCTTGCTTTTTCCTCTGCAGTATTTACACCTAACCTCTCTCAGAGGTGGGACATCTGACAGTTCCTATTGCTGTTCCCCTGGAAAAAAAACAATGGAGACAGAACATTTTTGAGTGGGAAAAAGAGCCAAGATAACTTAGAAGATGTTGGCCTGCTGTATTTGTGAAATATAAATATTCTTTTATTGTGGCTGGAGACATCATGTTGTCACATACCAGCCCATTGGAAAATAGCTGGGAAATCACCACAGAACAAATTAGTATTTATGAGGCAAAACCCTAAAACAAAGCCTGCCCTTCAAGTACTGGAGGTCTAGTAGGGTACAGCATGGTTCAGGATGCTGGCACATCAGCTGTGAAGCCAGAGGACCTTGGTGGGCTATGGCCAAGAGCCCAACGACTGTGTCTCATTTGCATGTGCAGGGTTGGATTTTAAGCAGAGTTCAATGCACACAGATAGAATGCAGCACATTGAATTGTCAGGGTTGGAAGTGACCTTAAAGATCATGTAGTTCCAACTCCCCTGACAACGGCAGGGACACCTCCCACTAGAGCATGTTGCTCAGAGCCCCATCCAGCATGGTCTTAAAAACTTCCAAGGATGGGGCTTCCACCACCTCTCTGGGCAACCCGTTCCAGTGTCTCACCACCCTCATGGTGAAGAAATTCTTCCTAATGTCTGACCTGAATCGATCTATCTCTAGTTTTAATCCATTCCCTCTAGTCCTTTCACTGCCCAACAGCCCAAAAAGTCCCTCCCAGCCTTCTTGTAGACACCCTTAAGA
>VWZY01011871.1:58837-77360 GCA_013399075.1 Chloroceryle aenea | reverse complement strand
AGAGGTTTGGTCAGCGCTCCTGACAGCTTCCTAATAACTTTTGGGTGAATGACATCTGGCCCCATAGACATGAGTATCAAGGTGCAGAAGCAGATCATTAAGTACTTCTTCCTAGATTAAGGGGAAGGGGGGGTGGGGGTGGTTTGCACTGTTCACCATCTTTGTCTTCAAGCTCAGGAGGCTGAATACCATGGNAGGCTGAATACCATGGGAACAGTTAGTCTGTCCACTAAAGAGAGAGACAAAATCAACATTAAGTATCCCAGCCTTTTCTTCATCATTGGTTGCAATGTTCCCCCCACATCTAGTAAGGGATGGAGATTCTCCCTCGTACTCTTTATATTGTTAATGTACTTGTAGAAGCTTTTTTTGTTCTCCTTTATATCAGTGGCCAAGTTTAGTTCCAGCTGGGCTTTTGCCTTCCTAATTTCCTCTCTGTGTAATCTGACAAAGTCTTTGTACTACCTCTGAGTTGCTTGGCCCTTCTTACAAAGGTAAACCCTTCTTTTCTTCCTAAATCCCACCAAAAGCTCCCTGTTCAACCAGGCTGGCCATTTTCCCTGCCTTTCAATCTTATGACACATGGGGATGGCCTTCTGGGCCTGTAAGATTCCTTCTTTAAGACTGCCCAGGCTTCCTGGACCCCTTTGCCTTTCAGGACTGTCTCCCACTGGAGTGGGAGAACAGTCTAGTGTTCTGAACAGTCTAAAACATGCCCTGTGGAAATCCAAGGTGGAGGTTCTGCTAACCACCCTCTTCATATCACTAAGAATTGAAAACTTAACTAACTCATGATCACTAACACTCCCTAACATATAAGGCCACAACCCCACATCTCCTCTGTCTATTCCTTCTGAAGAGCTTATATCCATTCATCACAGCATTCCAGTCATGAATTCAATAGGGTACAAAGTCTTTCAGTCCTAATTTATGTGCTTTTAAATTATCCTGTTTATGTACAAAACTGAGCATCCCACCGATTACTTATAAAGTGACAAAATACTATTATTTTTACCAAATTACAAGGATGACTCAAGATGATTATCAGGATTTATTCAATTCCTAGTAGTTCATCTGCTCAGCTGTACTGATGCTGGGTAAGCTCCCAATTACAATTATTTTTCAAGGTGTGGCCCTAGTTCCTGTTTACTAGTGACCCAATCATTGCCTTGAAGTCAGAGTACTCTGTCAGTCCCAAAGGTGGTCCCCTAAAAGATCCAGATTAATCTCTAATATAAGCTAAAATAAGAGACATTTCATGGTTTTTTTTGAGGAAATTACCAATTTGCAGTTTTAAAATGCCGTATCTCATTCCTCAGAATATAGTAGGGAATGAGCACTCCAGGAGCAAATGATCTGAAATCAGAGGCAATTTTTCTCAAATCATAAATCCAAGAGATAGAAATCAATGTCAGGCTCTTGGGTTCCTCTCATTGACAATTTCTGGTTGTCAGAACATTTTCTAACTCTTGTCTGACAAAGAGCTGTTAACTAAAAGGCAAGCATAATGCTTTTTTTAACTAATTTTAAACTTACTTTTTATTTTCAATGGGTGGAGAATTGTAAATGACATTTTGAATACCAGAAAATTGTGTCTATTTTTCATCTTGTAGAGCTGGAATGTTGCTTTTTGAAGTGTATAACACAAGGTGACATTTTAGCAACATGGCATTTCTATTACTGGTCATGTTGCATTATCTTATCCTGGATGCTTTTGGGGCACTTGATTTATGTACTAACAGCCTGGGATTATTGTGAGCTCCATTTAATATTTTATAACACACAAATAATCTCAAAGAAGAGTAATACAAGGCTGTCTGTCTCCATTATGTGGGGATGGTTAGTTTGCAGATGTTTTAAAAAGGCTGGAGGTTCCTATCAATATATATTTACAACTGCAGTTCTCATAACATCAGTCATCTCTAGATCAATGCAGATACAAAGGACTGACTGGTCTGAGGAAACCCGTGTGCAAGGCTAATGTTTCCACAGCCAGTCACTGAGATCAGAGAAAATCCCTGTTCCTGAGAGAGTATAAAGTTTCCATGTGTAAGAGCTAAATAGAGTATTCTTGTCAAAGAAGATGGTATTAAGGGAGAAGTCCAAACATAAACTTTTCATATTTTGACATCCTCAGTAAATTATGTTATTTTCTTATATAATAAAACTTTTGTAATTAATTGCAGTGATCGTTCATGACATGTTTTGTAGTACTTATGGCTTTTACTTCTGGTGCTCACATAACAAAAGTTTCTGACAGCACTTATATTTTTAAAAGTCTTTCTGTGAACTCTTACCACAGTCTAAAAGTAATACATGATGATCAATCTTTCTACTAAGTTCTGGAAGAGAAAATATTTAACACTTGGTAATTGCATCCTCTGATCAGTCAAAGGAAATCAGTAAATATACAATAGGTGTGAATGAGATGTATTTTTATATCTTCTTCATCACTTTTCTGTTTTATTAGCATTCAGTCTTGCTTCCCAAAGTGTAGGCAAACAACACCCTGGCTTTTGTAAACTTGTATTTGTGCTCATAGCACACAGGTTCAAACCATGCAGAAATAACATGTGTTCACTTATAAGGCTTTTGGTCTGCCTGCTTTCTGTCTCCAGTCATATGTTTTTGCTTTTCGGTCTTGGCATTTTATTACCTCAAAGTCACCTTTACCTATGCTCTGTTTTCTTCTCCTTTTCTTTCTCTTCTAAGTATTAATTTGGTCCTGGGTGGCTTAGGGCATTGAAGGCCCCGACAGAATAAGATGAACTACAGAACACAGCATAGGCATGTGATCCTACCGCTTGGTGGAAGCCTCTGATTTGTAGGGCTATCCAGTCATCTCTGTAATCCATGCACAACATCCTAGTAAGTGTGCATGATGCCCTTACTTCAACTGATGAGAGTGATGAGTTTCCTGAAAGATAATATAGTCTGTTGCACTGAAATTCTGTCTAACTGGACAGTCTTTAAAAATGTTAGAGAAATCAAGACATAACGTGTTCTGTAATCCTTCAGGAGCTGATGATCTAAGTCTCATAATTGATTCACAGACAGTCATAAAGACTTTTCAGAGTCATGTTAAACTCTGCATGTGCTTATGTAGTAAGTACTTCCTAAGTAACTGTGATATGACAACGTTCATGTCTGGTCATGTAACCTACCCAATATTCCCCAAACAATGGGACATCAGAAGGCATTCCAGCACAGATATTACCATGAGTGCCAGGTAATTCAGTTCATTCTAACAACATAAGACTTCTAATAACATAAAACTTTTTGTAAGCTGTCTTCAGTATTTTGCAAAATACATCATGGCCAAATAGAAGATTCTGAACTTTGTATTCACCTTGTGAGTCCAGAGAAGTATGTTTCACCTTGAAAAATCACATTAATATTAAAAAGACCTATTTTTAGATTAAACACTATTGCAGTCTCCCATGTTACTTTATCCATGTTACTTTATGTTTTCAAACGAAAATTAATCTGCCTTTGTCCTTATTGTAAGTGCCATAGGCATATGTTCTCGCATTCATTTCAATGAAAATTTTATTCCAAACTTCATAATGAAGGCAGATATTCCTATCTGTCTGCCTGCCCCTAACAGTATCTGGTATATTATAGAGGAGCAGAGCTGAAGCCAGTATGGTCTAACAATAGAGTTCAGACAAGGCACCACATGCTGTGTAGCAGCAACGTGATGTAAGAACAATCTGCTCTCTGATCTTACACAAAGTAGAAATTCCTTTCCCTGAACATAAGGCTTTCTCGTGCACCAAACTGCCTCCAAAAAAAAAAAATTAAAACTGTTTCCTGGGGAGTGGGACAATACCTTTTTTTTTAAATTTGTTTTTCCAGACATGAAGATAATTATTCCCCAAATTTTCTGATGGAGTAATTGAAAAATAAGTTGAGAAGAGATGCATTAAGCCTGAAATTTTCCTTGTTATGCCAAAGAACTATACATGGTCTGGCAGAAAATAAAATGTTTAAATTAGGCTCCAAATCTCTTTTTGATAAAGCTGTTTCATGGCTTAATAAAAATACTAATTTTTGTGACTGGAGCAACTATGAAGCTCCCTTATCTAGGCAGTACATCACAGGTTACATGACAATAGTATCAGTTTCTGAATAAAGTGCTACTTCTGCAATCACTTCCTGCTCTGAAAGTCTCTTGACTTCTTACTTAGAAAGATAATCTCACTTCATGATCATTCCTTAACCTCAGTCTGTCAGCTACATAGCAGTAGAGATGAGGATATGTAGCCCTTAGGAAATGGAATAAGATTGGCATTTAGAAATCACAGAATGGTTTGGATTGGAAAGGACCTTAAATATCATCTAGATCTAACCATCCTGCCATGGGCAGGGACACGTCCTACTAGATCAAGCTGCTGAAAACCCCATCCAACTTGGCCTTGAAAGGTCAGACAACAGTCTTTTTTCAATTGCTACCATGATCTACCCCAGACTGGACTGAAATTACTCTAACTGATCTCATTATTTTAACCCAATCTAGGAATCCACAAAATAACCATTACCTTTTACTATTTATTTTCAGACATTGTTAGTCATCACTGAATTTGTTTACTTAAATGACTAGTTCTACATGAAACTATAAAAGAAGTAAATAAATAGTAATTAAAATCCATGTGTGGAATGGTTTTGAATTTTTGTTCCCTCTTCTTATTACAAATGTTAGAGGGCACATTTTCTTGAATTTTCTGACTAGATCATGAAAATTACACAGCTTTGAATGACAAAAATAAGTGAAATCAAAAGAACATTTACCACTTCACTGTCAATAATATTACAAAATAATTATATTACAAAATAATACAATAATTACAAAACTATGATGCTAAAAACATGTTCTGAGCCTGATTTTTCTAACCAGGTAGTCTTTAGTGATTCATGTGGGTAAGGGATACATTATCAACGACCTTAATAATTTCTCACATACAATAAAGAAAACACCATAGGTAGACACAGCTTTGTTCTTGCATGTTTTTAAAAGTATGTTTTACCTTAATTTTCCACTTCTGGGAGAGACACAGCACCCAGTTGACAACTGTCTGTAGAGATCATATAGATCTTAGTAGGCTTTAAAACTGTCCTAATTTTATATAGTGTGGACCCAGAGGGTGTATATGTTTAAACCAATTTAATCCTTGTTGAAATCATTTCATCTTGTCTAAACACAGGATATTTCCTTTGCACATTATTTACAAGATGATTGGTCTAAGAGACTATAATGCATAACCCCTTTCAGATCCTGGAATTTTGATCTTCAAAATGACTTTGGTAGAACTGTTGTTCTCTTACAGGTGGTTAAAATATGTAAATGCATTGTAATTGAAAGTATACTGACATTTTTCATGGCTATTCTGCATTTAAAAATTATATAATTTTCAGTGCTATGCATGTGCAGTGCTGTATCCATATGATCATGATTCATCTGCACTGTCTTTCTTAGATGCTAATTCCCTACCAATTTTTAGTGATGGCAGTTTTGTATAGTAAAAATATTAGAAATTTGTAAATAGTTGGCAATAATAACAGAAATAAGTTAAAAGATCTCAGTGCGTTATTTATTTTTAAAGTGTCTGGACAATTTTCTTTCTCAAGTTAGTAGCATACATTGCCTCTTTTATGTCTTGGGCTAGGCTTCTTTCAGTTGCTGTTTCACATCAGTTTTGCAATGCTGACAATCTAGTCTGCCTTGGCAACAGGCATTGATAACCATTTAAATTTCCTTTTAAATATTGATAGAAAATAAGGGAGGAGGGGAGTTGCTGTAAAAATTCATATTATTGCCATGGAGTTAGATATGTAACTAATACTTATCTCTGACCAAAACTGCAGGAACTCCACATGAGGCATAATTGATAGATCTTGATGTAACTTCAAATTTCTCAAGTGTTTTCTCAGCAAGTACATGATATCACTTGTGTTTTGTCACCTTGTAGGAGGCAGATGGGATAGCTCAGGTGCTGAACATGGGCTTAGGTGACTTGGATCATATAACTAAGGAGATAGTCCAAAGAACGGGAAGTGCTCCTGGAAAACACATATTCTCTGGCTGTAGCAGCTGTCCTGTTAAGTGTCCGCCTTTGTCTCATGCTTTCTGGAGCAAAAGAAATCTTGTTTTGCTTTGCTGACGATGATGGTGTCATAGGATAAGTGGGCTACATTTGTAGCTAGCAGTACACTTAAAATGCAGACCTATCAATCCTTTGCAGTGAGTTGTTCTGGCCTTTAGCATACTGCCACTGCCATGGATAGAGGATTTCCTGTCACTCAAAGCATGCAGGTATGGTGAATTGCTTGTCTGAGGACACTAAATTGGATAATTTTCTAATTCTTTTTATTTACAGAGGGAAACATTAGAAGTCACAAATATGAATGGTGCTGTGGTGACAGTCACCTGTATTGCCTGCTTCAAGGTCTTTGATGTTTCAATCCCAGATAAATTACTTATTTTGTGCATCAGGTCTTCAAGTCTGTAAGACTTTAATCTACATTTAAATGCATGTAGTCATAGCCTTTACATAGTTCAGATTTTGGCAAAGAGATGATGCTTCCAATCTTGAAGGGTCTGTCACTGGACTATTAAAACTCTACACATATTGTTTCTATGTGACTGCCTCATAAAATGCAAATAGTCTTTCTGTTTCTTACCTCTATCTACTGGTTATTGTGGTTTTGTAGAATGAGGTTTAAAAGTGGTTTGGACAGAAATGAGGGTAATGTCTCAGTGTTCCACTGCTCTGTTGCAGGGCAGGCTGAGCTATGTCCAGCCCCTTTGCCAGCGTCTGTTGGCTCATTTCTCTTAAGAGGGAAGGGACCTGGCTACTTAACATGCTCCATGACAGCACACTCTGCTTTCAGTTGCTTTCAAACCCTGCCCATGAAAATTTCCCTAGTGCATAGTATCAACATGTGGGGGATAGTCCCTCCCTGGAAAGACATCAGGATGGAGTGGACAAGTCTATGCAGAGCTCCAGAAAACAACCAGGTCCCTCAAGTCTCATCCCACCAACTCCTTTGCTGAACTCTGATGGGACTTGCTCATTCCAGGATCTCCCACAGATGCTGTCCTTCACATGTATGCCCTGGACACCATTGAGGTTTGAGTTGGGAGGAACTACCACAGAGGATTAGAATGCTTGTAGGCCCCATCTGACAGAAAATTACATTATCAGGCTGGGGACAGCAGGGCGTATATCCCTGTATATGTATATTTGCAGTAAGGGGACCAAATTGTCATACTAGAGCAGGAGTGTGGCTGTGTATCAAGACTCTGTCAAAACAGAATGCAGTTTTCAGGATTATCAGCCATGGACCCTTGTTTCTTCCTCGGGGCTTAAAACTGCCATGTCCTCTGTTGTGCCAGTAGTTGTTGCTGTGGCTGCTCTTTAAACTGGATATGCTAATGATCTGACTCAAAAAATAGCAAACAAACAAAGAGAGTGGATATTAAAAAGGGTTATAATTGACCATAGGGGAAAGCATACCTCTGGATAGATGAGAGGATTATTACCAACAATTTCATTTGGCATTCCTCAGTTGAAGGGATGGCTGAGGTGTACATCAACAAGCTGCTGAAACAGCACAAATTACAGCAAAATTTGAAGGCAAATGCCACTTTGTAATCTGCAGTATTTCAGCAGCTGATTTGTGGCACTCACCATGCACAGAGAGCAGTATCCTGAGTGACCAGCCTCAGTCATGCCGTGTCTGATCAGGCGTCAGTACACTTGGCAGAGTTTTGGGGTTTTTTAAGCAGTCATTGCAAAACTTTGGTTTGGACAAGCCATATAAGAAACAGAATAGACACATCTGTGGGGACAGAAACTTCTGGGATGTCAAGACCAGTCTGCTGGGCTCAGAAGTTTGGTAATGTGTTGAACAGATCTGCTCCCAAAAGATCAGTCATGTGTCATGGGAATCCAGTCTGGATGCAGAGGTAACCCAGATCAGAGTGCAGGATTTGACTGTGACATAGTTTGTGATTTAAAAGTCTATAAAAGGACAATACATGTATTCTCCAGTGCTAGTATTTGGAGGTTTATTCTCCCCAAACTTTCTAGGTTTTATGTGGTGGAAAAAACCACTGAGATCTTTCAGAGTTTCCAACAAAAAAATTATTATTAAACTTGACACTTCACTTAATTTATTGCATATCCATTTTTATATATATATATATCAAATGACATCAGATGCACAAGCTGACAGTTTGTCAGCTGTTCTTCATTTGATATTACTGTGAGCAGTTATGTAAAAGGATGACATGATTTTTGTAGCAACAAAAATCAGCAGGACTGTTGGCTTAACATATTGAAATGTGCCTACTATGTATCTATTGCTATGTACATAATTTTATTTTTCAGAATAAGAAAAAATACTGTGAAAGAAAAAACAAACAAGCAGGACTTTGAATAATGTCTTCTTACCATTTTGCTACTTTTCTATATCTGAAGTGATTTTTCTAGAGTTGTAAAATAATTGCAATGAATCTATGCCTAACAAGAACTCCAATGCACTCATGTTGATACTGTCTGCTTCTGATTTTGTCCTGTTTTACACGTATTTCTTCTAGTAAGATACTAGTCTTTGGATAGACTTCGCAGGAGACACTAAAAAAATGCCATTAACTTTCAGTGTAAGCAAATTAGCTTCAACAGCTTTGATAAATGTCCACTTTAATTGTGCTTTACCATTGTTCAAGCAACTGTTTATGATCAACTGCTCTGGGAAAACTCAGCGGTATACAATGATTGTTCATAGTCCCCAAAGAAGGCCTTGAATGTAAGCATCTCATTTGTTTAAAAAAAATTCTACCAGAAGGTTATCACTGTCATCAGAGAAAAAATTACCAATGAAATTAAAGAAAGCCAAGATTTTACTTGTTTGTAGAAGCTTTCCAGAATCTTGCAAATGTCACTAGTAACAGACTTAAGCGCAGGAATTCATCAGCAGGAAGAGTAGTAAGAGGAATAAGCACAGGGGAAAGGGAATGTATATGTACATCAGGCAGTACAGAGCAAAAATCTCTGAAGCAAGCACACCAGTCACAACCAGTTCTCACTATCTTTTGCTTCGTCCTGTTTTAACTTTGGATCACACTACACAAATGAATGTAATAGCAAACATGATCCAGCCCTTTTGCCTGAAGTTCAACCACACATAATTCTGTACTGCAATATAAACAATGCTTGCAACTTTCAGTAGATTGTGCAGTCACAGAGGAAAAGTAAAAAGAACTAAGGAACAACCCGTGCCAGACATGGACTTCCTAGTATATTTTAAATTAGAGATAATTCATTTTGGCAGCAGACCAAAGCCACAGGGCTGGGGAGGGTGGGGAAGGGGATGGACACAACTTGGCCTGAAGGATAG
Organism: Chloroceryle aenea; assembly: GCA_013399075.1. Lineage (NCBI taxonomy): Eukaryota > Metazoa > Chordata > Aves > Coraciiformes > Cerylidae > Chloroceryle > Chloroceryle aenea. The sequence goes on along the minus strand of VWZY01011871.1, from coordinate 67,958 downwards.
ATGGTGTTGTCGCTGTCATCCTTCCTCATAGTTTTGTCTGGAACAGCTTAAGAGCCTTTTCAGCAGAGCATGCTGAATCAACTCATTCTTGGCTAGCTCACTTTGCTTTTTGCTGAGGCCAGTACTGTCAAAGAGGAGGGTGTGACCACTGCAGCCTCTTTATTTTGCAGACTTCCTAGACCCTTTGTCATGATTTCTGCTACCTGGACCTAATGCAAATTGAACTGTGTCCATTGTATAATGTGACTTGTAAGAGAAGTTGTAATTTTTGTGCATGTTCTTAGAGTGAAAAAAAAGCTGCATTTTCACTATGATGCTGCCACAAACACCCTTATCTGTTTCCTGTGATGAAAATATTATTAGAGCTTAAAAATATTCATGTTGGGGGTTTTGACTAAAATAAGAAAAGAGAATAAGTGATAAAATGTAATGGCCTAGATGAATTAATTCAATCCTGGATGACTTTCTGTTAATTTTTCAGAATGTGTTTGCAGCAAATAGGGTTAAAGCATATTCTGCTTTAGATGAGTCTGTAAGGATTTCTTTCAGTAAGAGTATTTTGATGCTTGATTCCAACAGAAACAGTACCTAAGCAACCTACTACCTTAATGGCAAAAGACATTTAGAGTAAGAAGCACTGAACAGAACACTAGATCTCTCTCTTCAAAACATTTGTTGCTGAGGCAAAGAGGTCCTATCCCTGACATGGAAGTCCTGTAAGTCCTTTACCTTTCAGCCAGGCGGTGCCTAGTGATCTGAGCATCTAATTTCGCTTCCAGCTTAGGTCATGAATTTTCTTTCTAACGGTAAGTTGTTTCATTTGTTCTGCCTTAGGAATTGCTGTATAAATAAAATAAAAAGAAAGTCTGGATATTCCAAGGATGACAGTGTTAAAGGTGTGGGGCAACCTTAACAATTAACCTTGTAATGAATCCTTTGTTTAAGCAGATCTTCATATAATTATTAATACCACACGCCTTTAATTAGACACATGGGAGGATGACACACAGTATTTTGATTTATCTTTGCTTCATTTAGATAAAAATATACTTATTTTTTAAATATGTTCTTGTAAACTTGAACTTGTCATAGGAACAAGGTACAGAATCCATAAAGCTGCACTCTGAGCAAGACTTCAGGCAGATGTTGCTTTTACTGGACCCAGGGACCTTAGCAGGTATGGTAACAGCATCTTTCCCCATCACTAGGGCTGAATGATACGGACTGTGACTGGTGCTTCACAAAACCTTAGCTGAGGTTGCAAAAGATAAATGGACAGATTTTGTCTCTTTGTAGTTGTGAAACCTCTATATATCCTCTTGTAGGCCAATGAATGTCAAAATACTCAGAAAATCATACGGTAAACTCCAGCTTACTAGCAAAATTTTCTTTCATGTTTTCCCATATTCTGCAGCAAGACTAGTATGCAAGATATCAGTGGAATTCAGACCTATGACCTTCCAGATATTCACAATGAACCCATTCTGAAAGCATCATACACTTCAATCTCGGGACAGCTTTTGCTGTCTTTGGTGTGGTACAATTACTAAAATAAGATGGTTAGAATGCCTTTTGGCATACCAACACAGACTACAAACATCTTCACACAGTTCTGTAACATGCATACGACATAAAATCTACTTTTGGTTATGGTTTTAAACAAATTTATCAACAGTCTTATAAAGCTAGTCCAAGTCTCAGATATAATCTTTATTATTCTAAACAGTAGCTACTTATCTCATACTTTGTTGGGAGTAAGGGAAATAGAAACATTTTCTTTCTGTAGTTACAACTTTGGTTTTCATGACATCATCAGAATGCATTGGAATCAAGCTTCCCTTCTTTTGGTACTTTCAAAGAAGAGGGAAGGAGGAAGGAAACAGGAGTTTATGTTACATACCTCTCTAACATGTTGTCATTAGCAATACTTTCAGTAAGAACAGAAGATAATTTTAAGGTAAAGATAAATAAAGTATTTTGCATTTATTGACTAATTAACACACATGTTCACATGAGTTCGAGAAACAGTCCTCTTCTGTATTAGGCATAAAGTTGCTTTATACCACATATGTGAGGAGAGATTCTGGGGTTAAAAAGTATGATTTTTGTTCTTCTGCAGGTATATCCAATTTGGCCACATTCTTCTACATAATTTTCTCAAGTGATACTTTTCTGATGTTCTTCAGCTTCCGTTAAACATTGGACAACTTAGAATGGTGAAAAGATGAGCTGTGATGTACATCAATATCTAGACTTTTATATAGTAGTGTTATATGCTATCCAAATTCACTCAAAATACGAAGCTGAGGCTTCTGGTAGACATGTATAGTGCTCTATAGAAGTATATATCTGACCATTGTGTTGAGCTGAATATTCCCCAAAACAAAGTTGAGTTTTAAAAATCTAGGGGAATTTTTTGAAATGTGGAAAGGAACAGGGACTCTACTACTCAGGGAGACAAGAGAGCTATGTAATGATTACTGTTTCAGTAAATGGTAATCTACTCTACTGAAATCTAATTTGCAGGATAAAAGAATAAAGGATTAACCTGAACTATGAGGCTGTTTCAATATGAAGAGAATTTTAATATGAATTAAGATAATTTAATATGAAAAGATTTAATGAGTTTAACGTCTGCCTGAAGTTTAATTGACATGGAGAGCTGGTTTTAAATCATGTAAAATATTGCTGCATTTATGTGTAAACACTCCCACTGAGCTGAACCCAAATAAATCTGAGTTCTCTGTAAAAAAAGAAGGAATATATTTTGTCACAATCCATAGTAAACATCGGGAGTTAGAATATAGAAAGGAATTTGGAAACAACACAGAAGTTTGAGGTTTAGGAACTTAAGAGAACATGCTATTTTATTCATTTAGCTCCTTCACCTTTTATTTTTACATTTGATATCTCTCTGTACTTCAAATATATATGGGTATGATCCAGAGCATGAAAGGAGTTATTGGAAAGAGTCATGCAGTAATTCTTACTGTAGACTGAAAGGTATGTTACCACCCTGAGAAGGATCCATTGTTCTGGTTAAACCGAGCAAATAGTTGTAGGCTCAATACTACTATGACTAATATGTAAATGTGTTAACACACATTCTTATCTTGGTTAGAATTTAAAAGGAAGATTATTCCTTTCAATATAAAGAAGAAAGTTCATGAAGCTTTTTTGATTAAGGTGTTAGACACTACCTAATGAAGTTATATATTGAAATAGATGTTAACATTTATAAATAAAATCACCTTCAAATCTTGTGTATAGAGGATAAGAAGCTAAGATTAGCAGCTCAGCAGTGTTCATTTGTTAATGAAATTAAACGTCAAATAGAGATATGTATTTTTGAACTGATCAGATTTTCACTGTTAATTTCATGCAAGAGAAACATAATTAAGGCACCATCCTTGAAAAGCAGTTATGCAACTCACTGGAAGTAGTTTGCATGGTAATAGTAAGTGGTTAGGTATTCTCCTCAGACTTGCAAGCCTTTGTTCAAAATCTGAAAAATTTTGATTTAAACCATAAAGAACAAGGAAGACAGGAAATCTGTCAAATTAAATTACGTATCCTACCTTGGCACATTAAATAAATTACCTCCCCAAAATCCACACAAACATCATCTGTCAAGGTCATTCCTTGCTTCTGAAGTCCTTTCATAGTGCAAACATGTAGAGTATGTGAAGTCAGATCAGTTTTGTACCCTGATAATATTTTTAGTTCATATCAGTAGGATGAAATGAAATAATCAGAATTAAAGTTGCAAAATATAAACCAAATCTAGTAAAGAAGCAGCAAGTATCTGTTATAAATACATTTATATTGTGTAAATATATATATTTATATTACACACAAAGTAAGTCTCCAAATGTCAAAGATGGTCAACTAATACAACATTTATTTTCTGTGATTTCTGTATCTAAAAGAAGGACGGTAAGTATGCGGAAAGCAGATTATTTATGTACTGATAATTATTCATAGGTGGGATTCATTAGTCTCAACAAATATAAAAAAAAAAAGTAAATTAACTGGGTGTAGCAAAGGAAGCTATGATACAGAGCAGCAAGAGCCTTATGAATAATAACTATATAAAGCCCATCAACGGCAAGTGAATTCAAGAAGCATTGTATATTGTAGAACAGATGTAATATTCTTTGAAATGGCTTTTTATTAGTAGTAGAAGTAAATGAGATCTCAAGAAAGGTAAGAAATTTGTTTTGCNTCATGCAATATAGAGATAAGATGTTTGGGTTTAATACCAACTGAATACTAAGATTGAAAAGTTACTTTCCTCTGGATCCAGCACAATCTTTCTTTGTCCAGAAACTTTCCAGGAAACATTTTTATGTCGTTTTTATGGGCTCTTACTGACTTACATATGCACTGTTGAAGCAACACACTGTTGAAAATATTTTGTCTCTGGATAGGCAAATGCCTATTACTCATGTCCAGATCATCTGGCTTTGAAGAATATTTAGTTTTGATGATAGCTTGGGACACTGTGATTAAGTGGTTTTGGAAACACCATTCTAAGGCACTGCCACTGTCACACAAGTTATAAATTAGAGTGGCACCTACTATAATTGCTGGAGGGAACAACTTAAATTTAAGAGCTTAGGAGAAAATGATGAGGCCTTCTCTAAAAATGTGGGTATGATAAAGATCTAACTGGACATAAAAGACCCTATAACTGTTTTTAAGATCTGTGGATTCCCTGCCATCATTACAAAAAATTACTTGATTCATTTCTGTCCTTGTGCCAGAAAATTGACAGGCTTGGCATAAAGGGATCATATGAAGAACTAGGCACTAATGTTCCTGACAAGTTTTCTTATTCCCTCTGACAGCTGTCAGGGCCTTGGCAGGTCTGTCTGATGGATTTAGGAAAAGGAACAGGACTGTCACCACAGCTAGGCATCGTGAATGAATGCATACAGATAGTATTACTAGAGGGGCAGGGTGGGAAGAACAAAAATAAAAAGGAAAGCGAGAATGTGTCAGGTTGGATGCCATTACTGCACGCAGAAATGGCTATTCAGGTATGTGGTGGCTCTGGAGAAAGCAAGTAGGATATTCTTGTCAGTTCCTTGCTTGTCTGGTGATTATTTAGAGAGGCAGTTATCCAGAGGTAGCTGTCAAATTGTCACTCACCTTCTCCTCTTCTACAGGATCCTCATAAGGCTTGTGTGATATGTGCTGGATATACCGATCACATGAAACTGTTGGTTCACAGTCCAGAGCCATGCTGATACACACCAAAAGACTTGTTCTTGTTTTCATGCTTGCTAAAGGTTGAACGTTTTTGCTGTTTTCATGTTACTGTCCTCTAGTAATTTCAGTTCACAGAATGTAAGGGAAGAATTCTTTAAACACATTTTCCATATAAATGAATGCTAAAATGAATAGGTAAACCAGTAAGAAAAATACCAGTAAGAAGAAAGAGTGAGACCAGACATTCCCAGTTTCTGAACTAAATTTATAGAATTCTCTGTAACAGAGTCTGCTTTTACTTGGCTTTCTCTCTCCTGAAAAGTAATATGGGACCCTGTTTTTCTGAGGTGGAATTTCTTCTAAAAGACATAGTTGTTACACTGTGAATTAAAAATTGGGCTTCAGCAAGATGGCAAAGCATTTCTACAGGTAACAGACACCTGCAGATTTTCAACAGGTGCTAGGAAACAAGACTGAAAAGGACCTCAAACTCTACGTCGTTTAGTTCTTGACTTCTCCATTACACAAAGGAGTAATCAGGAAAGGATTATGGCTTAGGACCAGGTTTGTTTTCCCTTTCTTACAATGGAAAGAATGAATGGAAGATCGAAGTGGGGATAAGCCCACTTATGAGAGATGAGAGATGGAGAGAATCTAGTTTGTATGCAGTATTACAGTACTTTTTGCATGTTTAGTCAAGACCAGAAGTTACAGACTGTGTTATCTCTCATATTTATTCTGCTTGTGGATGATGATGTCTACCTTGTTTTCAGGGGCACAGCAGATTCTTATCTCTAGCATGTTGAAAATTGTTGTTTATTCATGACACAGTTACATGTTTCATATAACAAGGAATCTCCTTGGCTTGCAAAAACTTAGTGTGTTCCCAAACAGAAGTTTCTTTGTGTACAACAGTTGATGTTCCAAATGTTGCATGATGCTAGTTTGAGGCCAAAGGTTTCTGTTTCGTAACAAACCCTGGTTGCTGCTACTCATGATTTATGGAAACAGGCTCACTGAAAACTGCTAAGAGACTTAGTTAACCTCCAGACCTGTATTTCAGACAGACTAAGAAATATGTGTAAGAGGCAGCTGAGTATCTTTTATGAGCTCTTCAGTAAGTTTCACACTTCACACAATCAGGTCAACTCACATCAATTAAATCAAAAAGGATTTGTAAGAGCAGATCATAAGAAAACAGAGACATCAAACAGCATGGTCAGTTATTCATTGCAAATTTCAGTACCTTTAACAGAGCCTCTATATTATGCATAAATCTGTGTTGCATACAGGCATTGCATTACCTAGTGTTCTGGAGTGGCATGGTAGTTCTTTTCCTGTTTGTTGCTGTGCTGCCATGGTCAAGGCAGAGTGAAGAAACATCCATTTGAAATGATGAGGTGAATATAAGTATCATAAGCAAATGTAATTTGTTAGAGTTTAATTTCAGGCAATAAACAGGGGATAAACAACCCTTATAAGTCGTGCCAACTCTTCTTAAATGGGTAAATAGTGAGGCTTTTTCCACTTTTCATTTTATCCAAAAGTAATTCAAAACCTTGACAGTGCTGGCCTTACTAAAAAGGCAAAGTCATGCCTCAACAGGGATGGTGACAGCACTTGCCCGCGCTTAATTATTTCCTACGCTGCTGCCTCCCACTGTCTCTGGATTTCACATGTGTCCTCTTTTGAGCTGCTTTCCAGAAAATATTTCACCTCAGTGCACATACATGTTCCTTGGTGCCTCATTGCCACTCTGACATTTTGCCTTGAATTTCCCGTTTCCTTCTTCTTTGAAACTTGATGGAGACTTGGCGCTGCGACTGAGTGCTGCCTATGATGCTGTCAGACCAAAAATATGTGCATGCACTCATCTCCTAGATTTATTTCTATTAGAGATAGAAATCCTGTATCCTTTTCTAGCCAATTGCTATTAAAAGCTGTATTCTGCCTCCATCTGATAAGTGTTTAGTAAGATCCTAAAGCTGTTTTCTTACTCTGTTTAGAAAAAGCACAGGGTTTTTTTTACTTCAAAAGCATAGGGGTTTGATGTTTTTGTTTATTTGTTTGTTTGTTTGTGTGTTGGGGTTATTTTGGTTGTTTGGTTAGTTGCTTTTTATTTTGTGGTCTGTTTTTTATTGTTTTGTTGGTGTTTTGTTGTTTTTTAGTTAGTTTTGTTGTTGGTTGGTTGGGGTTTTTGTGTGTGTGTATTTTTATAGCAGAGAGGAATATTTGGAAGTTATATAATAGTGCACTGTTTGTAGGGGATTTTCTCCTACTGAAGACTAGAGGGTCCTGTGTACATGCACTTTATGCTGACAAAGTGGTAGTAATTTGAGTTCATTTCAAACATCTGCTTCAGCATTTGCAAGCAACTAGTCGCATGTTGCTTTTACAAAGAACATGCATTACTCTGTTCTTCCCTGCATCAGTAACATTCTCACTTAGACAATGAGGCTTGGCTTAGAAATCTTCCAGAAAATTGTCTTTAATTTATAATAGAGGCTTTAAAGAAATGCCAAATCATATCTTTAATTAATTTATCTTTAAATGTACATCTCTGAGCGGTACATTACAAGACCATATTTAGATGGCCTGCTTATCCCAAAGGTACCCTATTCACAAAGTTAGAATTAGCACAACTGACTCTCACACACCAATCACTGAAAAAACTTACTATGCGTAGTTACATTGTGGCATCTTATTAGACCACGTAAGTGATTCACCTAGCGTGACCTTGAGGGCATGTTCACACTGATACTATTCCACAAGTCAATGGAATACAAACAGTGTCCTCGAGATTTTGCTCTTCCAAGTCTAGCGGGAAAGACGTTTTCTAATCTGCTTGTCAGACCCTTCAACAAAAAATCTACATTTAGGTTGGCATTTGAGCATACATGTAAAGCAGGAAACAATCGGCTTCTGTTAGGAAGTACTTCTCACTCGACTAAGTCTTAAAGCAGTGATCCCAGAAAAGTGACCATAATAATAATAATCATTGATGAGATGCTTAGCTAATGTTACACCTGGGGGATACATAGCAAACTGACGAACAAGCCTGAAAGACTCATCTAAGCAAAGTTCTTTTTTGTGACTTCTACTGTATCCAACATACTGAAAACAACCTGGTATGCATAGTGACATTTAGTTGTCCTTTCCTCTCAGATTAAATAAGCATTCAGACAGGTAGGCTTGTTTAACGGCAGCAAAACAGGACCTTTCTGAGCAGTGTACTCCCTTCTCTCCTGGAAAAATCTTAAATCCCTTCTCCGCAGCTGGAAAGCCAAAGGCAGAACTACCCAGTTGTGGTCGAGTGGAAACCTAGACCATGAGTAAATTTCACTTGGACCTCCCCAAGGTTCTGGTCGTGTGATGTCTTCTGACTTTTTTTCTCTGTCCCAGACACTTGGGAAACAGTCACAGCGGTAGGTATGTGCGACAGTCTATAATCTGAACTAGATGTGCGTCCGTACGCACATACGGAAGCGGGAGTGGTCCAACGAGACATTAACGCTAAGTACATGCAAAAGTACGTGAAGACGGGTGAAGCGGCTCCTGCCAAGTGAGGGCAGCCCCGAGAAGGACGCGTGAAGGCTGCAAGCAAGAATGTGCATTGAATTTCGTGCTAATCCCAGAAACGAATGAGCAGGTAAACTCGGGCACAGCAGCCATTTCCCGGCGGCTCGCTGCAGCGCAGCAAAAGCACCGCGGGCATTTTACTCCCTCCTCCCCTCAGCCGACTTACGGGGAGGACGCCGCCTAGGGAAGTTTTGCGGGTGCTGGGGCGAGGGAGCACATAAACTGGGTGCTGCGCGCTGGGGCGCGTCGCTTCCCGAAGCCAGCGCGAGTTTTGGGCAGGACTTCCCGCGCCTCAGCTCCGCATAGGGCGGTGGCTAGACCGTACTGC
>VWZY01011871.1:30954-41839 GCA_013399075.1 Chloroceryle aenea | reverse complement strand
TAATAACTAGCTTCATATTATTTGTGTTATGGTAAATATAACTTTAATGTGTGTATAGAAATTTATGTCCTTTTTGTATTTTTGTTTCAGGGAGAGTGATAATGCATCTTCCATGGCATTCCAGGTACAGTAATCTGTTCCTGTCTGCCTGTTAAATATTGAAAAAGTGTCAGTCATCTTGATAGCTTTACAAAGCAGGAAATTACAGGTTTCTTACCTGGTGTCAGAAACTTCAATGCCTTGAGCAGGAAGAACTTATGAGGCCCTGAAGAACATGTTTCAAGATACACATAGTGTTTCTGGTTTAGCTTCACTGTGTGAGAAAACTGGTTTAACAGAACACTTTTTTTTTTTTTTTTTTTTTTTAAAAATTATAACACTCTTTACTTTAGTTTNTAATTTGGTTAGGTGTGACTGAAGTACTTTTTTTAACAGGCCATGGTGCAGTTGGAATTTATTTCTAAGACTTCGTTGCTAGTATAATTATGCCAGGGAAAGCCTTCATGAAGACCTGACTTCTTTACTGGGCTGTATGTACATGGTAATACTGACACATCTTTATAAATGTCTGCTTGCATGAACAGCTTCTTTTAGAATTTTACCATAAATGCTATTGTACAGTTCCTCCTTCTTTCCCCAAAAGGTCAAGAAGGACATTTGGGACTTTCTGTCTACCTGTTTGATTTGAGTCAAGCTTATTTATAAATAATAAAAGCATTTTATGCAGTAAAAATAAGAAAGCATTTTATGCAGTAAAATAAGAGCCCATACTTTGGGCACCAGTTAGTTTTCTCAATATTTGGGAGTACCCTACTCCATTTTGACTTACCTGTAAGAGCAGATTTGATGATAACTTCTAAACTTGCTTCAGGATTTTAAAAGAAAGGGGAGAGCTCACTCTGTGTGTCCTGGGAATTCTTTTTGAAGCTACTACATCCCCAACTTCTTTTAAACATCTTGGGTCATTTCATGTGACATGCCTCCAGTTTCTAAAGTGTGGTCTACATACAAACCAGCAGAGGAAAGCTTATAACAGATAAAAAATAAATTGGGCAAAATAATGCAGAGGCATCAATCTCTCATTCCTTTCTGAAGTCACGCATTGCTGATGAAAGTGAGGAATAATCTAGGGGAAGGAATCTCTCAGAGGTTTTTCCTATATTTTTACCACAGCATGCACAGGTAGTTGCTGTTTGAAATAGGATGCTGGGCTAGGTGTACTTCTAGTTTGATCTTATAAAGATGCTCTTAACATGGAGATCCTGTGGAGTCACAGACTATGCAGCTTCGACAGAGCCTTGTGAATGCACAGGCTTTACAGTTTTCTATGAGCTCTATTCTTATATTTAAAGTCATACTGCCACCTATACTTCATTTCTGTCCTGAAAATGTTTCGTTTTCATTCTACCATAAATAGGAAACAAAGGAAATCATTATTTTGGGCAAGTAATTTCTTGAACAACAACAGAAAAATAGTAGTACTTGTTGCTTTCAGAGCATTAACCTTTCCAATACATCTTATCTCATGGCTGGAGGTCATAATTCTTGCTACCACGCTGAATGAGAACAAACTTAAGATTTTGAGGGCTGTACTTTCTATTTCTGCAGTTTAATTTTAATAATAAAACATTTTTCATCATATGAAACTGTAATCTCCAATGTGGTAAATTCCATTGCTGAGTGTGGGCCATCTTCTCTACAGTAATAAATCTATATTACATTGCATGTGTGCTGTGAAAATAGAAGACCGTATGATTATGTCTTAAGACTGACTGAAGCTTGTTCATCAGAAATGCTATCTTGTCTCTTTTCTGGGAGATTGTTGCAGGACTGTGTTACGAATTGGATTACAGATCAAATCCAGTTCCACATTTTTACATTGTCCCCTCTCCAAGTTTCAAAATGTATGCTATTGTTATTTTGTGTTTTAATTTGGATCCATACCAATAAGAGGGAATATAAATTAATAATTGAGGTGGAGAATAGGAAATCCTCAAACCGACACTGCTGCTGGGAGGATGGTGCATGGAACTGTTTCAACAAATAACCTACCAAAGTTAGGATAGCTTCTAGCCCTTCTTACTCTGTAGAGCCATATAGCTCTTTATTCAAAGCCTGGGTATTTAAAATACTTACTAGATTTATTAGCACTCTAGTTCTAACACTGGTACTTAAGATAAGAGTATTCTAGCAGCAAATTCAAGACCCTACTTTTGGACTCTTTGTTTTATTTTTTTTTTAACACTTGCTATTTTTTGTCATTCTTAAAAACACCTTATTCTATACGTTTTAAGTGTTAATGGCTGAGATTTAGATCTATAAACAAACTGGAAAACTTAAAGAAAAAACAAGTTGCTGCTGTGGGTACTTTAATGGATATGGAACAGCTTAAATTTGAATGCCTTCCTTTAGTTGGTTTGCTTTCAGATGAATACTCTGAAAAACTGTTTTACTTTTCATTTCTGGTATTTCTTTCAAAACTGCTTAGTAAAGGGACAAAATTCTTGCAACTTTTATTTCTGTGTTTTCCCATGAAATAAATTTTTGCTGATCTCTCAGAACCTCCAGTTTTTATAAATACACTATATGACCTTCAGTTTGACAGCATAACCTAAAAGATTTAAAAGATTTTTAAAATTTTTTAGCATTTTGATGTCAGTAATATTTCTGTCACCTACTACTGTGATTTATATTGCAAAAATGCAGTTTTTGTTTTATGATATAGTTCAGCTCTGGCTTATAGAGTAGACTTTGTGTCTAATTTCCCTTTTGTTTTATGAGTTCATATGTTAGTTGGAATATTAAGAATAATTGTCAACTTGTTTTTCTTGAGTTCAGTTCAATAGAAATGTTGAATTTTATTTTTTGTTTTCTGAAAATGTTGCATCAGGTGTTTATGCATGACAGGTTTTAAAAAGTCACACAGGGTTTTTTCTTAATAGCAGAATACTAAGATTTCTTAATAAATTGCATTTTAGGAATTAGAATTTAAAAATTGCCATCCCTGCCTGGAAGTGGTTATTTTGGACTGAACTGCATAGAAAACAAGGCTTTTTATGGCGGCCTCAATCTGAAATCTGCTTTCATGTAGTAGCTAGTTCTGTGCTGACAATATATCATGGGTGACTGCGCCTCTTGCCCGAAAACGGGAGTATAGTAGTCTTCATGAGTCTAAATGCTTGTCACACACTGTTGTAGCTGCATTTTCTCATTGTACTTGAATTAAATTTAAGGATGGCATCTTACAGTATCATGGACTTCTAGTCTAACTGCATGTTTGCACATTCCACACAATGCTATATTTTGCGTTGTGTTCAGTTGCCTTAACAGTGTTAGGTGGTAAATTGAATACCAGTCTGCTCTAGAAAATCAAGGGCTGCAGTTCTTTTTGTATCCTTCTAGAGCAGGTAAGTGTTGCTTTAAAGACTACATTTTCTTATTATTTATTATTACAGTGTTGATTGTGAATTGCTTGTATTGAAACTCTGAAATCCAACATTTTGGGGGGCAACATTAAAGCTTTATGCATAGGCAGGTTTAGGTAATAGGTAAAACACATCTATGCATTAAAGCAGTATTTATGTTAAAGTTTCCTTGTAGGGAGGGTTACATGTGATATGATTGCAGAAGCACCCAAATTCTCTTTTCTAGCTTTTGAAACTTGACAGAGCTATGGAAATACTGTCCTATGCATAGGTCTTTGTGTAGCAGACTCTGCTTAACATGTGGATTTTAAAAAAAGTTGAATGTATTGCTGGCAACAGAAATTAAGGTGGAATATATATGTATATATTTTATGATCCCTTCATAAGTGAGACACTCATACCAGAGACTGACAAAGTTCATGTGCTTTTCCTGTATAGCTTTAATGTACTAATACATGTGAAACTGAAAATAAAATCTCTGGTGGTACTTTGCTTTACAAAATCAAAAACATTCAGGCATAATTCAAATAAAATCTCTGAGGAATTAATTTTCACTTGAGCTGTTGTACTTAAAATGCAAAAATGTTTTCAATTCTCCTGCTGCCTGAATGATACTTGCTAATTCCTAGTAATGATTGTTCTTGTTAATCATATGATGGTGGTAGGGACAAGTAGGAAGCAAAGGAATATAAGCAAAATATTTTTAATCTGTCTATTATTTCAGTTTCAAATGGCATCAGGATGGTAGCACTTGGGCACGTTTTTTAGGAATACATGCTGAGAAAAATAGTTGTCATAAAGAAGTATTTTCAGTTTCAGGCAGTGGACTTCTGTGCTGAAGATTTCAAGGGTCAAAAATAAATGAATGAAATGCAGCCATGTAAGTTATACTATTAGTCTCAAACACTGCTTAGTGATCGAAGAAACCTTAAAAGTGGATGTTATATTTGACCCTATTTTTTTTATCTTCTAGAGCAGGCACTCCTGAACCAGTGGCAGGCATACACCTTTCTCCAGGGTTTATATCTTAGTTATACTTCATAAACTCTGTTAAAATGAAGAAAAGCAAGGTTTATCTATACAAAGGTGTAATTTTAAAATGAAAAATAAAGCCTGCAAATCAAGGGGTTTGAAAGCCATACTGTAAATTTGACCTTGGTAAGAAAGCCTTCTAAAGAAATCTTAATCCCTTCCATTTGGAGAAGATTTACATGTATACCTTAAATTTTTTTTAGTAAAATTACTGTTCTAAAAGCATTAGTACACTGTTTGTATGGTCTCAAGGAAGCATTACACTGCTTTCACTTCACTGTAATCTCAGGTAAACATTAATTCTTTATGATAGATAGCCTGACTACATGTTTTATATAATTTTTTTAAATTAGTTGCTTTGGGGTGAGAGGGCAGGGATGAAGCAAGGAAGCTTTATCATTGTTGTACATGAATACTTAGGCATTGTGAACTTCATGCATCCCTGCATTTTTACTTACATTGGGACTGTTCATGAAAGATCCTTACTACTATTCTAGATTTTGTAATGTGTCAGAATGTGGTGTCAGAATTCCATAGAGCTGCTCTGTTAAATTTTAGACTTGACTTGTAGAGGGTGAACACAGTTATGTATGCCTGAGGACTGCATTGATGAGCTTCTACGAGTAGTCCACAAAAGCCTAGTGTATAGTATTGCAGAACAAACACAATCTTTGTCTTTTGATTTATGTGAGAGAGAAATTTAAAAATCTGAANTTTTTTTATTTGGTTTGGGGTTTTGCCCCCCTTTTTTTTTTCTTTTCAATCATACTGGTTTTATAGCTTCATTACTGTAAGACTACTTAGACAACAGCCATTTCTTTTTATGCACGTGTGTTAGGATAAATGAAAAGGCTTTCTTACAAGTCACTTCAGTGTGATAACTATTCATGGCAATAAAGAAAATTACTGGAGTTCTGCTATTGATATTTTTGAAATATGCAGTTTTGAGATTTTTGACAGTTTCAATTGTTTGATTTTGATAGTTTTTTTAACTCNTTTTGTATGCCTCTTTTTTTTTTGGTTAGTGGGGTTTTTGTTAATGTTTATTTGCTTGTGTTTGTTTGTTTTCTTTGAAGCCATGCACTTCACTTGAGTGATGTTATGTTACCTGAAGCAACGCCTGACAGTACAGCAGAAATGGTTAATAACTGCTTCCTATCTATATCTTTCAAAGTCTTTTAGCATTGATGAANCCCAGCCAAAACCCATACAGTTACTCTGGAGGAGATACCAGAATGGAGTTACAAACTGGAATTACTCTCTTACTCAGTTGTGCTGCTGATTGCAAAGCACAGTGAAAGATTAACTCTACAGTTCTGGAAAACATTCCCTCCAGTCTTCCTNCAGCTACCTGAAAGATGGTTTAAATAGCTCTGAAGAAAAACTGGTGTCACTGGCCTTAAATGGCAACTGATACCTTAACTGGTCAACAGCATATAGGAAACTAGAACCTATTATCTTGAATGCTGACAGTCAGTTTCTGATGAAGAAAGTTTAAATGGACAGATAGTTTAAAAGAAGGATCAAAAACATGTGAAGTACTAAATGTTCTTTTCCATCTTTGATGATTCTCAGTATTGAGTATTTAAAGCCAAACTCAAATTTTAAGTGTATTGTTGTAATTCCNGAGTTACAAACTGGAATTACTCTCTTACTCAGTTGTGCTGCTGATTGCAAAGCACAGTGAAAGATTAACTCTACAGTTCTGGAAAACATTCCCTCCAGTCTTCCTCAAAGAGATTTTTAACAGTAGTAAGAAATTGTTCATTGTTCTGCTAAACACAGATGCAGTTGTGATCTGGAGTTCATTACTTATTTTAAAATAATGCCAGAACATTTTTCTGGTAGGCTGCTGAAAGGCGGAAGAGGAGGCACCACCCCTAGCTCCCCCATAGCATGTACTTGATTTGTATTCAGCATGTTATCTAATGACTTTCTGCAGGAAGTGTAAGATTTGCTGCCTTTTTTTATTATATATATATTTCCTTTTTTTCACTTTTTTCCCTATAATGATTACTAAAGGCAATGTTTTAGAGAACTTGGGTTCAAAGACTTTGTAACAGTATGCCAGAGAACAGAATCCAGTATGCCCACTTCATGTTACAACAACTGAAGAGAATACGAAAGTCATGCCCTCATCCCAGTGCAACATACTACAGGGTCTTACTCCAAGAACAGTAGTAATGTCATTAAAGAATGGAATGTGAGTGCTCACTGATCAAAGTGGGATGCAGGGGGCTGGTGTGTAGAGCTATACATGCTGAGCATTGTTTTGTAGTAAGCAGAGGTATGACAGAGTGCTTGATGTCCCCTATAACCTGCTGAAGTTTGGAAATCGTCCTCTGGAAGTCAAAAAAATCTGAAGGTGGTGAATTTATTCACTCAGTCTCTTTAAACAAAGGTGTTGCATTACACTGTTACTCTTTCATGAACGTGGATTATGCATATGCATCTCACTAGATAAAAAGAAATGATTTTGCTTGTAGAGATGGTTTCACAGATAGGAAAAGCTATATCCAGCTGATCCAATAGCATGTACTACTTAGATTCTCCCTCAGATGCTGTATATATGCATAATACTGCTAGTTGCTGTTGCATAGAATATCTTTATGAAATAGTCTAATCTATCAGCATGTTTTGCATAAAGGTAATACCTAGGTATATAATTTCATACTCATATTTTTTGCAGGTGCTTGCTTACATGGGAATGTATTGTGCCTAGGAGCCTGTCAGAGAGTGACTAAACTGACAGCAGAATGCAAAGCTTTCCTGATCAAATTCTGTTACGGTGGAACACTGTGTCCTTCCTCAAATCACTGGTGACAAGCTGAAGCTCTTGTAAAGCAATGCTTCTCTAATTTTACACTTTTACACTGCTATGTGACTGGGTCTGCAATTTCGATTTTTTTTTTTTTTTTTTTAAGCAAAAACTGAGGATACCCTTTTCCTTTAGCTAGACCCATGTCAAAAGGAAGTGAGTTCACTGCATTTTTATTCTGATAATATGCAATTTGTAATGTAATATCAAGAATTACATTTCTTCAGAAGAAATATGCATTGCTATAAACTAAAAATGTAAGTACATAGTAATAAGTGAGATACCATTGCAGCAGAGTTTTAAAATAAAATCAGAAATACACTGAGGGTGATAAGAAAAGCAGTATATTTTTAAGGAGTAGTTCATATACTTGCTATCCTGTAATTTGATTCTTTGCTTTGTTATCACAGACCTGTTTGGTTATTATGCCTTATTTTTTTATTATTCCGTGCTACCTACGTTGATTCTTTTTATTTTTACCTTACTAAATACTCTCCTCTTCATCAGATAAGTTTCCTGCATTTGTCTCACTGTACGATGGATTTTAAAGAAACTGAAATAGGAGTTACTGAAATGATAACCACTCTTAGCCATATGCTTGCAGAAATTTTGAATGTCTTTTCCGGTCAATTTTTTGGTCATTCTAGCTTGTTGTTATTCTTAAAAAAAGAACCCACATTTGTAATAGATGCTGCCATTTTTAGAGTGGGTGTAGTTACTGTGTTCTTGGCCTGTGGCTAGATTAGTTGACAGATATCACCAAAAAGTCTCCTTGTTGCACAGGAAGACAGTGCTCTCTCCTCACATGACAGCACTTTGTATGCACTTAAGGCTTTTTACATGTGAGAGAGTTAAGGAACTGAAGAGCTTAAGTCTGGGTGTCCATGGTGAGAGCCAGTTCACCACTGACATTCTGCTGATGGAAAATATACTGTCCACTATGGATCTACCACAAGTGGGTAAAAGGGTTCTAATTATTTGCTATAGGGTTATATATCTTCAGCCAGCAGTTACTTAAAATAGGCTTGGAACAAACATTTCACTTTATTTTTGAACTCCAGGAGAGACTTTTATGCCAGAGACAGAAATATATGTGGAAATGTTTAGGCCTCTTTGGCTTTTGGAGCAAAATTCAGTGTACGCATTAGTCTTCACAGGACAAGGACATTTTCAGTGGGTCTCTTGAGTGTCAGTAAGCAAGACTTCCCTTTAGCAAGGTTTAGTGCTTAGTTAATGCATCTGATTATTCTTATACAATAAGTAATTGTATTAATGATATTAACTTCCTCTGTAACTTAGCTTTTTCATCTCTTTTCATAGTTCTTGTCCATATATTTATCAAAGTAGAGCTTAAAAAAATATTAGTACCAAATAGCAATCAGACGAAAATAAAAGCAAGCAACAAACAAATAGGGATGATTAGTATACTAAGGTCTTGCCTCGTGACTTCTAAATTCTACTTCAGTTCATCTAGTGGAGGCCAAGAAGATTTCGTTACAATTGTTACCAGTGTACCTTAAGAAACAAATATAACCCTAGTGAGAAATAATGACTTTTATCTCAGAAACACAGCAGTCAAATTATTTTTCAGAAAAGAACAAGAGTAAACCTCTTAAATGTCTTTGAGTCTCTGGTCTCCTTCTGTAGGGCAAGAGAATTTTGGGTTTTACAGCTTTTTATTTCCACCATTCTAATTGGAGGTGGAGAGTAGTTTGCATGGTTTTATCTGCTTATCTCTATTATCTTAAACTGATTCCAAGTGGTTTTCTGTTTGTTTGTTTGGTTTTTTTTGGCTTTCATTTGTGGGGTTTTTTTTGGTGTTTATTTATAATAAAAAGTCTGATAACGTTCTCTCGGTATGGGGGAGTTAAATTGTATAGAACTCTTCATTTTGTGCATTATGTGTGGGGATGTTTGCTCTGATAGTCATCCAACATGCAATAAGAAATTTAATCTTTACAATAGGAGATATACATAGAACAGTATGAATGTTCTCATATACCAAATATATGGACATATAAAGATAATCTGCAATGAGAACTTCATTTTAGGACTTCTATTTTGGGTTTTATTTTATGTTTAAATACACCTTCTGTTAATGGCTTCAGACTTTTACACCATCAGGGACCACATCTGTTATGACCTGATGTTTTGTATATCTTAGCCAATTGTATTCTGACTAAGGTCCCTCTTTTGGGGTATGACAGGCTTAAAGAACCTGAATCTAAAGTTCACTTTGGTGCCTAAGATACCGAACTGCATACTAGGAGTGAAAATTTTCAGTATGTTAAAAAGAGAGTTTACTTAGGTGATACATGACCAAGTAAAAACTTGGTCTTGCACTTCAGAAAGAAGCAGAGGAGAACTCTGGTGGACTAACCTGGGAGAACAAAAAAACCTAAAAACAAAGTAATAAATTTAGGAATCTTTATGTAAACCGTGTCATCACAATTCAGAGCCATTAGTCCAAGCATAAAATGACAAAGATAATGTAGCTGTATGATTATTATTAGATTTGTGCCCCATGTATCAATATACATTATCTACTTCCTGTAACTTTTAGAAATTTTAGAAATTTTGCTCAGTAATGGCACAAACTTTTAGTTTTATGGAGATAAAATACCAGATTGCGTCTGCAAACCTTTTGGTATGAAAATGAAAGCCTGAGAGATCACATAATGTAACTGCTGTTTTTATATCTGGAAAATAAAGTGTATAGCTTGATACATCCGAGTTGGTACTCGGAGACTAAATAACAGCAGCCAGAATTGGAAAGCCCTAGGAGCTTTTGCAGTGCTTATTTCATTTGTCTGATATCTTTCTTAGGAAACATCCAAAAGAGAGAAGCCTGTTTCATTAGCTTTTTAGCAAGCATTTGTTGCAAACACATGCTGGTATTTCTTGGCTTGTTCTGTTGGAGAATTCATTTACATGCTTATTTGACACAAATATAAGGTTGTTTCTAATGCAGAATGCTTGTTAGTGATTGCTCTAAGTGACTATTTTTTAATAAAGTGGCAGGTTTTTTTAATGGGATTGAAAGGCAAACAGTGGATGTAGACTACCACTCAATGTATACACCTTGTGAACTTCAGAACCTAAGATAACCTGAAGGGAAGATGTTTAAGAGCTATTGGAGAAGTTGAGGAGGCTGGAAAAAAAAAAAAAGAAATACAATTAATGCTTTCCCTTTTTGTGTTTCTTAGGTACTCTAACAGAATAGTAGAGCTTGATTTCACACTTATGTAACATTTGGCTAAAATCACCATAGCTATTTTAGGAAGCCAGACTCATTAGTACCTCTGAAGTAGTGTCTTCAGTGCTGTTTATAAATGACAGCTCCTGCCATTTGNATTTTTCCCATATTTGTTCATATTTGTGCTTCTCTGTCATGCCCTGAGCTCTTCTCCTCACAACCTGTTGTTGTTAAATGCATTCACTGTTCTGATAGAGCTGCTTTGTGAACACTTCTGTTAATGAATGTTCTCTCTGGTGACCTATGGTTGGTATGCTGGTATGCAAGTTTACCTTTGTTAACAAATGTAAGAAAAACAACCAATCAACCAAATACCAAACCAACCAACCAAAAAACCAACCAAACAAAAAAAAC
>VWZY01011871.1:20742-30752 GCA_013399075.1 Chloroceryle aenea | reverse complement strand
CTGTTAAGTTTTTCCTTTTAATAGAATGTGCCATACCCGATTTTCTGCTTTGTTAGGATGGACGCAAGTGGTTGGATGATACATGCCACTGGTTAGTGGATCAGGAGAAAGAGTGGGAGACAGGCAGGATGGCAGGCTGGGTGCCTTGTCTGTCTTTATTTATGTTACTGATCTTTATATGTTTAAAAATATTTAATGTCAAAAGAGAANCTCCCCCCAGACAACCCAACAAAACCCCCAAAAAATCGCTTAACTTTTTCCTCCCTATGTTTGGGTATTTGTGGATACCGTAGTGAGTGCTTCCCTTGTCTTGTTGAACCAATTCTCTCCTAAATCAGAAATTGCCTTTTTCCTGTTTTCCTGCTGCTAATAAATTCTAGTCCAGTGTGACTATTGGGTAATGCTGTTGGCCCAAATATAATAGAGGCGGCAAAACATTGAACTCCTTCTAATATTTGGGAAGCACAAGAAAATGAATGGAGCTATGGTTTAGCTTTTTATGCCATTGTATGCCCTTTAAGAAAAATACCTGCAGAGAATTAGTATTAAATACACCAAGCTAATAAGAAATACATCTTTGCTTGAGTATTTCACCATAGTCTGTTAAATAACATGTGTATTGCATATCTTGTTTTAAAATACTGGATCATTGATCCATAGAGAACAAGTTGTTAGTGGTCTAACTGTTCCACTACTGTTCGACAGTCTTTAAAATTAAGACACAGAAACAAAGAACAATGTTTTGCCTCCTTTGTTGCACAAGATGTTGCAGTAGACTGTTTCCATGCAGTACATTAATCTTACTGTGTTTATTTTTATAGTTTATGAAGCAAACAATCCAAAGTGAATAGTGCAATTACTGATGTGTAGACTACTGTGTTTATGCTTTAAAAACCCGTAGTCACACCGTTGAACTTAGTATTTTAGAATTACAATTTAGATCCCTTTCTTTGGAATTACATGACTAATAATGCAGGGGTGTTGGTTTAAAACCACTAATACAAAGGATTTAAAAGATCCTTAATTCTGCCTTTTTTTTTTTTTAAGTGGTGGGGTAGAGGCAAAGTTTAGTTAGAATTAATCTAGGAAAATAATCTTATATTGTTTTGCTTGATTCATGAAAAGCTGAAACATTCAAAAGTAAAATCTTTGCTTCCTGATGAAGCAGAAGGGTGGCCTGTTGAAAATGTCCAACTAGCTAGTCCAAACTAGCACGTTCTCCAAGATTTGATTTTTGGCCTTCTCTTTAACTTTGAAACTGCTGTTCAAATAAAGCACCACCCAGCAGTCACTTAAGCACATCTTTGCCTTGACTTATGAATAGCTTGAAGATCAGAATGCTCTGTAACCTGCAGGGTTGGGTCCTTGCTGGAATGCACACTGCAGTTGTTTTTATTTTGTGCTAAGGTGTACAATGATATGGAAACTGACAACCTAGACATCGTCATGTAGGAAAACTTCAGCTTGCATCAGCAGATCGGGGCCTTATATTAAGATAATGATAATAATAATGGAAAAACAACAACAAAACAAAACATGCAGGTTCAGGGACACAAAACGAGGATGTCCTGCAGTATGCAGCAGCTTTGTGCAGTTACAGGAAGACTATTTTTTTCCATGGTTCCCCACAGTATACTTTTATTACATACTTTAGGCGAGGTTGAATTAAAATAGGAAGGTTTTTCAAGCACTTCAGAAACTGTGTTCTATAAAAATACCCAATACTTAAATTCTGCAAAAGGATAGCTGTGGTTTATTGAGCAAAAACAGTCTCATTTGGTCTTTCCCGCCTATGTGGAAGAAAAAGCATGAGAGTTCTTTGTGCAGGCAAGAGTAGACGGGCTTAGCTCTCACATAAAAGGAAGATAGCTGATGCTGGTTTTTAGAGAACAGATTGTGAAGCCTCTACTGTTGTATTACATTGTTCATATATTCAAACCCACAGGCCTCTAAAAGACTTTTTGTATTAGTTGGGAAGTTAATCATGGTTATATGAAAAAATGTAATATTGTGTCATTCTTTCAGCTTTGGGATAGTGTTTTCTATCTAGTATGCAAAGTGTTCATCCAACTGAGATGGTTCTGGCCACATAAAGACTATTATAAAAACAAGCACAACTATATTTTAAACTTCCACCTTCCACATATTATTGCAAAAATGTAATGTTCCTTTGCATAGATTTTTGTCTTTGAACTGATTCTTTTGACTGAGGAAAAAATGTAAAGTTGACCCTTTTTACACAATAGCTTTTGCCCTATAAAATTTCAGACCTATTCTCCATTAGGATTCTACCTGCTGCTATAACATTTTTGGTTTCCATGAATTTTGATGATTCTTTTGTTCTGTTTCTAGAAAGAATAGCAAGGAATTCAATGCTGGGACAAAAATAATTATGTCACTTGTATTAGTTTAAGACTGAAGTGAATTGTTTTTCTATTTTTAAACATTTTAAAGTATTTAATTGCTAGATGCAGTTCTCAGTGTCT
The DNA here is from genome assembly GCA_013399075.1 of Chloroceryle aenea. Taxonomy (NCBI): domain Eukaryota; kingdom Metazoa; phylum Chordata; class Aves; order Coraciiformes; family Cerylidae; genus Chloroceryle; species Chloroceryle aenea. The sequence goes on along the minus strand of VWZY01011871.1, from coordinate 28,266 downwards.
GAAATAACATGAGGGAAATTAAGGCATAGTTTTAAGATGAGCAAAAAGAAGAAGAAAAGACAACACCATTATTATCTTTCAGGCTTGTTATACTGTTGCTGGATTAGGAGGAGGAATCAGGCATGGACAGTTCTGATAAAAATGAGGAGGGGGGTTAAAGGTCTGCCAAGTACCTACAGAGCAAGTGCAAGAGACCAGGGTCAAAAGTTTAGCTGTGAGGAAGACGTCTTACTTCATCCTCAAGACCCCTGATGGCCACCACCAAAAAATACTGCACCTGCTCAAAGGGGAGGAGACCTCATCTGCATGTGAAGCGGAGATAGTTGATGAATATGTATAGCCGCATTACCAGTCTATTGAATATTAAATGGTTAACCCTATAAAAAGCTGAATAAACATACTTACTGTACAACTGTCCTAGTTGTGGAGTCTGATTTCTGCAAGTCAATCATTAGGTTTAGATGTTGCTTGAAATAAAACGTTTTGTTTAACAGTATCCATCTGCTTGTTAGGTTTCAGCACTGAACAGGGAGAGTTACTTTCTGACTCAGAATATTTTGTTTCCTTTGTCTCTACAATGAAAGGAAAAAAATATAAATTACATGAGTACTCCTTCTGACCAGGAAAAACTTACCATTTTTCTAAGTAGGAATTTGTTATAAATACATCTTAGTAATACATTGATGATGTAATTTGAAATTGTAATTTTTAATATCTTATTGCAATGAATGTGTTGTAGGTCATCATATAGTACATAAATGTAGCTTTAACTGCATAACTAAATGTTTTAGAAGCTAAAGACTGCATGCATGAAAGCAGCTATTAAAACTGTTGTGTATAGCCTTATCTTCCACTTAAAGCTGTGATTTTATTTTTGAAATAGAGTTTTATTCTGAGAATGGGCTTACTCGAGCTTACTTATTTTTAAAGACTGCTGACTTCAAGAAGATGGATGGGGATCATGTGCTGCTGCTGAAGAATGTGGTTTTCTTGTTGATTTAGCAGATAGCTAAACAGAATCAGGAAATCTTCCAGACTGTTACTATTTGTTTTTTCAGCATCTGACAGTATATTTTGTATTTTCTGCTTTTTATTGTAGCCAGAAATCATACGGAACTACTTTGCTGTAGGTCAAAAAAAGCACAAGCCTAGATGGATTACACTTTCATTTTACAGATACAAACTTGCTGTCAGTTTTGCTATAATTATAGCTGACTTGAAAAACTTTTGAGTCATCAGTATTAAACAACCCACAAGGTCACTAGCCTTGATTTCATGACTTCTGTGTCTAGTTTAATCATACTGCTATTCATTTACAAGTTCACTTTTTTGGGGAAGAATTAATGTATGAGAGGTACTATATACATTGTTTCATGCTAATGCATCCTATTAAGATGGAAAATTTTCACCCTTAGTTTATATTCATTTTGCAAATTGTTTCAAAAGAGAGATTGCAAACTTTGAGTTTCCAAGGAAGCCAGGAAGGTCTTGTGAAATCTTTGGTGAATGACATGACATATAGGGTAACTTCTGTGTTTAATATTTGCTAAGACCTTCCTTTTTACTGAGTGACCAATGTTATAAGCAGTACACACATTTTTAAGTAAATAGCCCTCAAAACAGGTGTACTGCAGACAGCAGACTATCATATTAGTTGTATCTCTTAAAGTCTTGCTGCAATCAGTTGGAATTAATGTTTTAGCAGCTGTGTTGTAAGGAGGGGGAGAATAGGATGGCACAAAGTTTAAGAATGATGTGTTATACTTTAACAAAAAATAATTGTGTCTATTTTCTTTTTTTCTTTCTTTTTATTTTTTTTCTGTAGTCGAGACATGGACAATAAAGAAACCCTCAGGGGGTTGCAGAAGATGGATGACCGCCCAGAGGAGCGGATGATCAGGGAGAAACTAAAGGCAACATGTATGCCAGCCTGGAAACATGAATGGCTGGAAAGAAGAAGCAGGAGAGGCCCTGTGGTAAGTGGCACTGACAGAAGGGCATTATCTGTAACAGCTATTACAAATAAAAATCCCATTATTTATTTCTGTTTATTATTAACAATTTGCATGCTCTTAATTATGGTCCTCTTAATTTTCATGAGCTTTGTAACAAACTGTAGCTGACTTTCTGAAGTGTATGCATTTATTAAGCTTTATTTTTAGAAAAAGACATAGTTGTGCTGCTGCTTGTGCAGTATAAAATAATGCTGTGATAACACCACTCTCTATTGCCAACAACAAAATTAGCACCTGTTCATTAGGTAAAAAGTTTGGGTGCAGAACTGCACTGTAGTGCTTTGTACTCCCTTTGTTCTTAGGGGTTTCATGACTTCACTTTTCCTTAGAAAACATTTTCAAACTATTTATTGTAATGAAAGTGTATGGATTTTTTGCTAGATGAAAGAAAGGAATCAACACTGCAATCTTACTAGAACTGCGGGAGCAGAATGAACGGATTCAACCTGGATCAATGTGATCGAAGTTGCCGTCCTTTATTCAAGCACACATACCTCTTATATATCTTTTCTATATCAGTACACAAGCTACAATACATTGCTATTGGCTACATGCCCTGTACACGTGCCTTACATGGACCTAATTCTCACTAATAATTGGTGTATGAGCTACACAGCCACATCTCCCTTATAAGGCAGTTGTTGACATTCTTGAAGTTTCTTAGCTTGTTCTAGCATGCTTCAGCCCACTGTTACTGCAAACTGTCTCTGCCTTGACATTTCTCCACTTCCCCCTCACGCCCGGCCATGCTAAGGCAAGCCTAGACATGACAAGTCTGGATGGGTCACATGTCCATTATTCTCAAGATAAATTATTACAGTAGAACCAGAAAAAAAAAGCAGAGGGCCCAAGCCTGAACTCTGCTGAACTTTGGATGACAGCGCTATTAAGGCTTTTGGGTGATGCGTTTGTGTCAATGGCTCAAAGGCATTTTTAAGAAACTGCAGGCAGGTCAAACCTGAAACTTAAGCATAGTTACAATTCTGGTTAATTGTCATTAGTTACCTATAAGTGTAGCTGGGCTGGTTGACATCCATGTACCACTTGATGGGTGGGTGTGCTAATTGAAAGCTAGACACATCTGACACAGTGTTTGAGGACAGCTTTTCTAAAACAAAAATAGAGGATTCTGTTGGTAACATTCTGTCATGAGAGGGAGAACATTGAAAATACTTCTAAGTGTACCAAAAAAGCAATACTTCACAAAGTGACAACACAAACCAGCACGTTCTTGAAAAAAAAAAAAAGGCATCTTGCTTACTGTGTAGCTTGAAATTGCTTCCCTGATCAACCCACTTCCCTTGAAGTTTCTGGGATTTTTTTTTTTTTTATGCTTTGTTTGTTTGTTTTTGTTTTAAATACAGCTTTCAGTGCTTCAGATTCTCAGTTACTACCATTTTACAATTAAATGTTTTCAAGCACCAGCAGCTGGTAACTGTAAACTGTCTATAGGCACATGAATTTGCATTCTGACATTCCAGAAAATAATTTCATGCATTATGTGGGCCTGAGAGGAAGGAAGCTAGAAGTTGTCTTCAAATATTCCATACCTCAGTGTTAAAACTCAGTGTTACTTCAGTATAAAATGATCAGTTCATAATGTAATGTGTGTTTTAATTTCTGCTAGGTGGTGAAACCTGTCTCTGGGAAAGGAGATGGGTCTGAAATGAACAAACCTTCTCTGGAACCTCAAGCTGAAGGACAAAGCACTGCTTCTTCACCTACACAGAAAGGAAGACGTAGTCCTTCTCCTAGTAGCTCCTCTTCATCATCTTCTAGAACAGTTAAATCTGAATCACCAGGTGTCAGAAGAAAAAGGGTGTCTCCAGTGCCTGTAAGTTGCAAGCTGTGATGCAAATTTTAGTTTGTAGAATATAGCAAATTAATGCCTTGTGTAGGGCAAGATGCTGACATGAAGGGGTTATGGCAGGGTATCACTTGAGTGAGATATACAGAGTTTATCTCATGCTAGGTTTCTTGTGTAGAATTTAGAATTTTGTTCTAACTTTATTTTATGGTGTCTTCTTTTTAAGTCAGTCCTGCTTTCAATTTCTATTTCTAGGAAATAAATTAAGGAACATAGTCATGAAGACATCTATGTCCTCTTAGCCTGATTTGCATGAAAAGGTGCCAGTAGGTTGGGGTTTTTTTCTGTAGTTTTGCATGTCAGTTCTTCAGGCAGGTATCTTGCATCAGGAATATGATTCTTGACTGGATTAAGATGCCTGAAGAAAAGTGTTACTGGTATGTTATTTGTGATTCTCTATTCCAGAAGAGATATTAATCTACCAATTAGGGAAGATTTAGGTATGTGCATTCTTAGAAGACTAAAAACTATCATTACATTAAAGAAGATGTGGAATAGAATGTTTTGAGCAATAGTAACTGGCTTCATTAAGCAAGATCAAGAGTATAATGTTTTGAGCAATACTGTCTAGTGGGTTTTCTTGCTACAAAAATGCTTATCCACAGTTAAGGTTTGGTTGACTTGTCTACAACTTCCCAGTGCGATAAGAGTAAGAATCTAATTTCTTTTATTTTCCCCTTGCTCTAAGCAAGGTTGCCAAAATAACTTAAAATATGTACTGTCATTCCTGAACTAGAGACTAACATCACAAGTTATAGCACTATAGCACAGCTCCTTTCCTCTTGACAAGAGAAATTGAGAGGTTAAAAACAAACCAACGAAACAAACACCACCACAAATCCAAAAAACACACAGACACACAAAAGTACAAACCAAACTCACAAGGACCTGTGAAGCTATCTAATTTAGCCTTTGCTTCAGTTTTATTTCTTTGGGTTTTTCTTAGTTTATATTAACCTTTCACATGAAAAACCTTACAAGTTCATTCTACCTTTTACTTAATTGATGGTCAGCGAGTCATTTAGAAGCTGCATCATAATATCAAATGCAAATTGGATATAAATCAAAGCCATTAATGCATCTTGTAATGTTAGAAATTAAAATAATTTAAATGAAGACAATTTTAAGAAAATGTTTGGGCCAATATATTTTTGATTATGGGTTCACAACAAAGAAACCCATCCTGACATGACAATTGCTTTAGTTGTGTAAAGGAGAGGAAGCTCTATCATTTTTCCTTTCATTTGGAGTTCTGTAGACTTTTGTTCTTCATTGACCGTATATTCCCTTTTGTAAAATGTAGTTGTAGAATTTCTTCTAGTTATGAAATATACTAGTGTTATAACTTCTATATAATAATTTCCTGTACTGAGTTCCAAATCTCTGACTACCTTCTGATTTAATTATACTTGCTAATTCAGTAGTAATGTGGTAAGGCAACCAATGAAGACTTGAAAATAAGAAGCAATTTAAGATTCCTTTTTCACTGTAACTTCAGATGAAATTTCAGTTTTTCTTCTGCCCTTGAGTTCTAGGTGTGGAAGAAAAGTAAGCCTTTAAAAGTCATATAGTCCATGCAGGTTGTAGTAGTTTGAGGTTTTGGGGACTCTCTCATTCTGTGTCATATGGAGGGAAAAAAGCTCCCAAAACCAAGACCTAATTAAACTTACTGTTGTCCTGGAAATGCTTATGATGGAACCATGTATGTAGTTTCAGAGTGGACGAATAACACCACCTCGACGAGCCCCATCTCCAGATGGATTCTCTCCATACAGCCCTGAGGAAACAAATCGTCGTGTCAACAAAGTTATGCGAGCCAGGCTGTACTTGTTGCAGCAGATAGGACCCAACTCTTTCTTAATTGGTGGAGACAGCCCTGATAATAAATACAGAGTATTTATTGGGCCTCAGGTAGAGAATGTTTTTGTGTTGTCTGTGGCTTTTATTAATTTATAGCTAATGTTGGTAAACTGTTCAAAACCAAATTAGATCAAGTTAGTCACCAACTCATAACAGTCTATAAAGTAATGTTTAAAAATGATAGTCTGCACTCATACAATGTAATGATCAGCTTGTATTTTATCAAATATGTAGCCAAATGTATAAATTTTTCTCTGAAGTTTCTTTTAAAATGAAACTAACCAAACAATCTAGATTGAAACTACTTACTACTGTCCTGTCTATTTCTCATTCCTAGCAGTGGCTCTGAATTGCATAAGTATTTTTGGATAAAATTTGGCCAGTTCATTTACCTAGTTTCTCACTCTGAAACACTTTTTCCTCTACTCAAGGAATACATATAAATGGCAAGCACATGACATAATTCCTTGAATGGCATGATAATTTCGTTAATACTCATATTGAGGTCATTTTCATAGACTTTCATAGTACTAATGTGATGCTGCATTGAGGAACATCTAGGTTTTTGAGTAAACAGAAGCATCTCTACAGACTGGTCGGCCTCACCTCCATCCATGGAAAGGTGATGAAACAACTTATTCTTGGTGCTGCCTCCAGGCATATCAAGGATAAGAGGGTCATCCAGAGCAGTCAGCATAGTTTTACCAAGGGGAAGTCATGCTTGACCAGCCTGATAGCCTTCTATCAAGATGTAACCAGGTGGATAGATGATGGTAGAGCAGTGGATGTGGTTTATCTTGATCTCAGTAAAGCATTTGACACTGTCTCCCACAATGTCCTCGCAGCTAAACTGAGAAAGTGTGTGTGTGGACAATCAGGTAGTGAGATGGATTAACTCGCTGAAGGAAAAAAGTCAGAGTTGCGGTTAATGGGACAGAGTCTAGTTGGAGGCCTGCATCTAGCGGAGTCCATCAGGGTTTGGTACTGGGACCAGTACTAGTCAACATATTCATCANCCTGGATGCGTTCCTGTGTGACCTGGTGTAGGTGATCCTGCTCTGGCAGGGGGATTGGACTGGATGATCTTTTGAGGTCCCTTCCAAACCTTAACATTCTGTGATTTTGTGATCTCGTTTAAGGTTGACTGCTGTTTTGTTATTGATATACAATGTTTATATGATTACATTCCTTCAAATCTCAGGCATAGCAATCACTTCTGTTGAACTTAAAATTTTAAAAATGGGCAATAAAGTTCATTGACAACTGATGTAATAATTGTCTGCTTTTTCATATGTATTCCTGGAAAATATTTTGGGAATTCACATTTTGTGTAAGGACATGTAAGAAATTTATGCTTATATATGAAATATTTTGCATAAACAACTTTTATTTTGGGGTTGGGAGGGGTTACTATATGTTCTGTGATGCATTTAAATGTAGAGAATTCACTTATGTAATTATTAATTCAGTAGAGCCATAGCATATATATTTCTTGGCAGACATGTAGCTGTGGCCGTGGGACATTTTGTATTCATCTCCTGTTTGTTATGCTGCGGGTGTTCCAGCTTGAACCCTCAGACCCAATGCTCTGGCGAAAGACTCTGAAGAACTTTGAGGTAATCGACTTCTAATAGATCTAATGGCAGATCTAAAATACACATCAGTTTAACGTCTGTAAGACATTACCTTAAAAGTGCTGAAAACTCTTGCTTTTCAAAGCAACAAGAATACATGTTTTTAATTATATCTTTAATTCAATCTCACAAATTCTTAGTAAAAAAA
>VWZY01011871.1:0-17186 GCA_013399075.1 Chloroceryle aenea | reverse complement strand
ATATAATTTGGTATAATTCATACAGTATTGAGATGCCTTATTTTATCATTTATTCATAGATCAGGTTTGTAATTTGATGCTTTAAAAAGTTATCTGTAGGGCTAGAGGTTTGAGCCTCTTTCCCGGAGTAAAAAGTTTGTCCAATTAGAGTAAGTTCCGGAACAGACTTTTAGTCCCCTGTGACTTGTCATTAGAAGGCATGGAAGTCATCTACTATCAGATAGGATTATACAGTGAATTATGCTTACTTATTCATTAAAGTATATAAATATTTACAGCTTGCTTTAACAAATAAAATTTCATCTGTCATTGAGGTAAAAAACATTTCAGTTTATAGTTTTCAATATTAATTGTAGTGCTAAACTGAAGCATTTTGGCATGCAAAAACCTGTTTAAAAGCCTGTATTTATCAGGCTGCTGTGAATGGCTCAGTTCAGAGGAATCCTAAAACTAACATTCTTCAGTAAGATTTAGAAATAGTAATGCCGCCATCTCATTTTATACACTGTAAAACTGAAGCGTGTGTTATCCTGTTGCTGTGTTCCAGGGGCAGAAGAATGCAGAAGAAACAGAGAGCCACTTATCTGTCCTCTTTGTAGATCTAAATGGAGATCTCATGATTTCTATAGGTAAGGATTCAGTCAGTGTATAACAAACCATCTATTTATGGATCCTTAGTTAATGTTCCTAAACATGCTGAAGTATTTACTTCAGTAAACATCACATTTGTTAATTCACATTATTTGTGGTCATTCTGTAGTCATGAATTGCCAAGCCCCGTGGATTCTTCTGTTCTCCGTGTGGTTCAGCAACAAACTCAGCAGCAGTCTACAGCTGGATCACAGAGAAGAACCCAAGATAGCAACTTTAACCTTACTCATTATGGGGTCCAGCAGATCCCTTCTGCCTATAAAGATTTAGCTGAGCCATGGATTCAGGTAATTGTGCTTTGTAAAAGAAGCTTCAAATGCCAAAACTGATTTGGAAGGTTTTGCTACATTGGTCAATCAGTCAAAAATTTATTCTGAATCCCATTAGCTTTATGGCTGATTATTATTGGAAAGAATTATATTTAACTTGCATCAGAAAAGAAGGTTTTTCCAGTCTTGTTTTAAATGGGGTTTCAGTTTTGGACTTCATCTCAGGCCTCGTATTAAAGGTCTATATAATAAAGTGTAGTATTCTTAACTCTGGCTTTGGTTGTGCAAGTGTCACACAGTACAAATAAGCACTTACTTTTACCCAAGCGGTGTTGCAGGACCCGAATGACCTAAATAATTTCTAGAGTCTAGAGGCTGGTTTAGCTGAGCGAGGGTCACAGATTTATAGTCAATGGAAGTTTTCCCACTTTTTTTTTTCTGCTGTAATTTTTGCCTGGTATAGATGGACCTTGGTTTTAGGGTTGCTTATATCAATTTCCATTTTGAATAATTACAATTCAAAGTGAATTAAACCATCTATCCAGTCATCCTTCCACTTCTCTTATCAGAGTTTCTGGAGAACCAGTGATTTAATTTATAGTACTTCATTTCTATCATGGAAATCTGTTTTTTAAGACACTGCCTTCTGATACATTTTTGCTATCAGACTTCCTAAGGTGATTTTTCACCAGAAACGTGTCTCTGCTCTTTTTGATTACTCTTCTTAGGTACTTATGTTACAGTATTATTTAGTTTGACTCCTGTAACATTGCTTTTTCCTTGACAGGTATTTGGAATGGAGTTAGTTGGCTGCTTGTTTTCTCGAAACTGGAATATAAGAGAGATGGCACTTAGACGTCTTTCCCATGATGTTAGTGGTGCTCTGTTACTGGCTAATGGGGAAAGCACTGGAAATTCTGGAAGTAGCAGTGGAAACAACACAAGTGCTGGAGCTCTGGGAGCAGCTAGCAGCTTATCTCAGACCAGTGTCTCAGGAGATGTGATGGTGGAATCTTGCTGTAGTGTGCTGTCCATGGTCTGTGCTGACCCTGTCTACAAAGTGTATGTTGCTGCTTTAGTAAGTAGTCCTTTACTCATTGTATTCTGGTAATTTCCAAGTTAATTCATTTTGAAGGGGAAGGAGGACATAAATGAAGTCAGAAGTCCTACTAATTGTTGTTGAACACCACTGATGACTTAACTTTTAACCATCTAAAATCTGAGTGAAAAAAATTCTAAGCACTATCCAAATATAAGGAAATGCTTGCTAACAGTGCTAAATATTAACAGTACTTGTATGACTAGGCTCTTTCCAATCTCAAAGAGAATGCATGACAAATTCTAACAGTGAAGATGTAGTAAGCTATTTATCCTTTGAACATTTCACTGATATTTTGAATGGTATTTACATAAAACTATTTACAACTCTTTAAAAAAATAATTAAGAAATGTGTAGTTAATTTGATTTAATATGTGTTTCTTTCTTCCTTGCCCTTAGAAAACTTTAAGAGCCATGCTGGTATATACACCCTGTCATACTTTGGCAGAGAGGACTAAACTACAGCGACTTCTCAAGCCAGTTGTAGAGACAATATTAGTTAAATGTGCAGATGCCAACAGGTATGGTGTCTCGTGAACTTCAAATTCACTTTGGATTGTTACTTAATGTTTTCAAGCTTCATTTATTGCTATTTATGTGAAGTAGGAGACCATTTATTGTTGGTGGTGAAATAAAATATGTGTATCATAAAATACAAATATATTTTTGTTAAAGTCTTAATTCCTATCTACAAACTTCTGGCTTGAAAGATGTAGGTTTTGAAGGCACCTGATTGTATTTTTCCAACACTTACAGACCAGAAATTATGATTTGCTTTCATAAGACCTTTTCCCCCCCTTAAAATAAAGGAAGACATTAGATGCAGTCATCAACTATCCCCTCCATCTCAGCTGATACTACTTTGGTCTAATTCTCTTGGCCCACCTTCAAGCAGTCAACAAGTACTAATGACATATGTTTCCTTCTTCAAAAAAGCTGGTTTATATCTATGCCATGAAGCCTTAATGTAACATTTCTACTTCTTATTTCACAGTGTAACATTAGGAGATGGCTCTTCTGAGTGAATGCCTTTGTCATTTCTGGCTTGAGTAAGCCTTGTCTTCCTGTACCAAGCTACCCTGTTTGTTCTGACAGACCAACCATTTCTTCACCTGTATTGTAAACTAAATGCAAAACTCAGCCAGTTTGACTTTAGTTTCTAAGCAGCATTTCTTCTGAAGCTGCAGATAGAGATGCCCTAGCAATATTCTAGCAATAGAACATCTAAATTAAAGGAATAAGTGAAATAGAACTGTTTCTTGTGTGGCTGGATTCCCAAATTTGTCCTGTTTTTGCAAGACAATGAGGTCCTATTTGTTTTTTGCTTATTTCTTAGTGATAAGAATTTATGTTGCTGTTTATGTATCCTTTTGAAAACTGTCACAACTATTAGTAGCTTGCAGATAGAGGGTTATAGAAATGTATTGATCAATACTGAATATCAATATTGAAATAAAATGATTTAAATGTTTGCCTTGAAAGCATCTACTAAAAGAATTTTTTTTGTTTTGTTTTAATTTATTATAGTCGAACAAGTCAACTTTCAGTCTCAACACTACTGGAGATGTGTAAAGGCCAGGCAGGCGAGCTGGCAGTTGGGAGAGAAATACTTAAATCTGGTAATAATAGCTCTTTATATACAATTGAATTATAATTATAAGATGAATAATTACAATTATACTGAAGTGGTTTAAATTTAATACAGTATTTATCCAATATCAGCAAGGCAAAGAACAGTATTTCTCTCATCACTTTGGGAGGGGGTGAATTTGATCACACAATGTGTATTTCTGTACGATGCAGTTCTGATCTTTAGTATCAGAATTTAGATTGTATCTAATCCTTATTTTATCAACTTTTTCTTTATAGGGTCCATTGGTATTGGTGGTGTTGATTATGTCTTAGATTGTATCCTTGGAACCCAAACTGAATCTAGCAACTGGCAAGCATTACTGGGGCGACTCTGTCTAATAGACAGACTTCTTTTGGAATTTCCTGGTGAATTTTATCCCCACATTGTCTGTGGAGATGTTTTACAGGCTGATACTGTAGTAGAGAGGTACTTGCTTACACTATGACTAGTACTCTTTGTAGCTGAGTATGTTGTTCATGATTTTGTGGAAAAAAATAGTTCTAATCCCTGTAAGCAAATAATATATAATTTTATGCAGAAGTGCACTTATTCTAAGGAGTAAATTGTTATCTTTTTTATTAATCTTCTGAACTGTGAATCAATTTTGAAGTACTAGTGCAGCAGTAACTGACAGCTAAATAAATGATCTTGAAATGCCTTTCTTGGCACTAATTAATTAGTGTATAAAACACCTGTTTTCTTTTTTTAGGTATAAGAAACTTCTCTCTCTCTTAACTTTCGCCTTGCAGTCAATTGACAATTCCCACTCAATGGTTGGTAAATTATCACGGAGAGTATTTTTGAGTGCAGCGAGAATGGTGGCAAGAGTGCCTCATGTTTTTGTAAAGCTGTTAGAAATGTTGAGTATGACAAGCTCAACTCATTATGGAAGGATGCATCGACGTCTGATGGCAATTGCAGATGAAATGGAAATTGCAGAAGCCATACAGCTAGGCATGGAAGAAATGCGCTCAGGGGAATGTCAACATGAAGCCTTTTTGCAGCTACCTGTACCAGATAACTCTCCAGAAGCTACAGAAAATAACACTCCTAACAATACTGTCCAGCTATCAGGGAAAAGTGAGAAAGATTTAAGTGATAAAAAACTGAGTGCCAGTCCAGAGGACATTACTGAGACACTGGCTGGCTTTGCTGTGGGACTTTCTGTTTCATCAGTAACCACTGAACAACCAAAGCCAGCCATTCAAACAAAAGGAAAACCCCTCAATCATTGTTTGAACTCTTCTTCCTCATCCAGTCATTCCCAATCACTATTCCCAATGCTTCTGTCTCCTTCCAACCCATCTGTACCAGCTGGCCCTGTAGCAGATGTTTCTAAACTGAGACCTCAGGGATTCATTCCCTGTAAAAATCCCACACCTTCTCCTCAAACACAGCGGAAACTTTCTCTGCAGTTTCAGAGAAACTGCTCTGAAAATAAAGCAGCAGAGAAACTTTCTCCAGTTTTTACCCAAGCCAGGCCACTGCTATCTGGCCACATACACAAGCCAAAGCCATCACGACCTACTGCAAGTGATGTGAGCAAGCAGGGAGAAACCTTAAAAACTAGTATGACACTAGACCTGAATGATATTTCCCAGTGTGATGGCAGTGGTAGTAGTAGTAGCAATGCAGTTATACCAAGTGAAGAGACAGTGTTCACACCAGTAGATGAAAAATGTCGATTGGATGTTAATGCTGAGCTCAATTCCAGTATTGAGGACCTACTTGAGGCCTCCATGCCTATGAGTGATGGCACTGTTACATTCAAGTCTGAAGTTGCAGTTCTTTCTCCTGAGCGGGCAGAAAATGATGATACTTACAAAGATGATGTAAATCATAATCAAAAATGCAAGGAGAAAATGGAAGCTGAAGAAGAGGAAGCTTTAGCTATTGCTATGGCAATGTCAGCATCTCAAGATGCCCTGCCAGTAATTCCCCAACTACAGGTTGAAAATGGTGAAGACATCATAATCATTCAGCACGATGTAAGTATACATATGGGAATTTAGCATAAGCCTTAGTTGAGGTTCACTGAATTTATAAAGCAGGGCTCTTTTGTTTCCAGAGTTATATAAAACACAAAGGTATTCAGTACCCTCTCTTAGGAGTTGGAGAGTAAGCAATCTGCCACTTGAGGGTGCTAACAGAATCCTTCCATGGTTACCAACAAGTTTGGAGAAGGTATTTGGAAAAGAAATATCATGTCATGTACAAACCTTTAAAAAAGGTTTAAAGCAGGAAGCATAAAAGTGAGGAAACCAGGAAAAGAGAATGAAGTTTTTAAGCAATAGTAGAACCATATTGAGTTTTAATACTGATTTACTTTTGAAGGCAATTGTACAAAACAAACTAGTTTCTGAAAGGAAAGGCAGAGCTGGAAGAGATCCTGTTGTCAGCACATGTTGAGAAAGGAGATGGCATACTTTAGGAGTCAGAAAAAACATTGTTTGCAAATAGACAAAAGTACAAAAAATAAGTATTAAAAAACCCTAGTACTTCATTTGTGATCCTTTGCATGAGGTGTAACAACACAGGAAGCATTAAATGGGAAAAATAAGTAGAAAACATCACGATTTTGTTTGTGTTTAATATAAGTGCTAAATAAAATCTTTCCTAGATGTGAGATCAGGATTAGAAAGAAAAAGTCTTGCTGCTATTTGTCTTGCCTTTCACCTTTAGGTAATAACATAAAGGATACTCTCTGTTCTTACATAAGGTAGGAGTTTGTGGATTATGGAATATGCTGGTGTTCTGGTCTTAGCTGAAACATGTATAACATGCAGTACAAAGAACTGTAAGGGAGAGGAGAAGAATAGAAGAATATAAGCTTGGCTATTTCATAACTTCCCAGAATGCTTACATTTTAGATTCATGCTAGTAAACATGGAATTGGTTTGTAATTTAATTTTCAGACACCAGAAACCCTTCCTGGACATACCAAAGCAAAACACCATTACAGAGAAGATGCAGAGTGGCTTAAAGGTCAGCAAATTGGTCTTGGAGCTTTCTCTTCCTGTTACCAAGCTCAAGATGTAGGAACGGGGACACTAATGGCTGTAAAACAGGTAAATACTTCCAGTGTTTCACTTTACTGAATATATGATGGTTGTTCTTCAATATTGATTTGGAATATTAAATATAAAGGCTGTCTGCTCCCACTGACTTATTGTGTTCCTTGCTTTCTCTGCTCCCTGTCATGTGTTCTCAAAAAATAAGTATTTATGTGCATGTTATTAACATAATACTTTCAGGCTTTTTCACTTCTCCTTAAATTGAAAAAAAAACCCAAACCCTGTACTTTTTTATGTGTCTTTGTTCTTTCGTAATTACTTTTATCAAATTCAGACATCAGTGACAGAGTTAAGAATGCAGCCCAGATCTTTTGATTCCAAATTAATGCCCTATTTTGCAAGCTATTTAAATGTAGCTCCCCCTTAGTTGTCAAGACTCTTTTTCCTAAAACAGTTTAAATGGAGGAAATGCTTGTTTCCTCTGATGTAACAGCCAACTTTGAGTCAAGTATTCTTAATATTTGAATTACTAGATACAGAAATGTGACTGAGAAAAGAGGCTCAAATACACATGCTTTGCTCAAGGTTTTTGAAGATTCTAAATGTTTGTATATCTTTCACACTTAAGGGTGTAATCAGTGATACCAACACAGAGGAATCTTAGGCCTAACATTTTCTTGTTAATTCTGTAATGAATGTATGCCTATGGAACTGGCAATTTCAAAAATATTTAATCAGGGAAAGAACAGCTGTCATCAGCTATTCATCCTTTGAAACTTTCTTGCTTGTAAAAGAGTGGGACTGTCCATTTAGTTCTTGAGAGCTCCTCCTGGAGAGGTGACGATGATTCTGATACCCAGGGGCCATTCTCTGCAGCATACCTTTATTTCAAATATAATATGGATATGTGATGGGCTTTGTTCCTGTTTCAGTGCAGGACATCCAATCTGCTTTCTGCTCATCCCCACCACCAAATTTCTGGGATAAGACCTTTAGTTATGAAACAAATAGTATGGTTAAACTGGTAAAAATCTTAGAAATAACACTGTTATAGTTACATATCAGGCCTTATCTTTATTTCTTTTCTTCAACATCTAGAAAAAAAATTTTTTTTTTTCCTAGTTTAAGCAAAGGAGAGTGAAGAGGTAAGTTTCTCCAGTCCATACTCAGAGGGTTTTTTTGGTATTTCCCCAGAAGATTACACTCTATTTTCTATTACTATCTCACATGTCAATACATTCTCAGCTGAAAGAGCTTGACATAAAAGAGCACCTGTGATTTACAGGTGTTGAAAAGGGATGGAGAACCATCCATTCTTTTTACAGTACTGAAGGGTATGTGTGTATTTTACAGGACTGGTAATTATGTACAGTAAGTCTGAATACCATATTTCAAAACAGGTAACATATGTCAGGAACACATCATCTGAGCAAGAAGAGGTAGTTGAAGCACTGAGAGAAGAAATAAGGATGATGAGTCATCTGAACCATCCTAATATTATTCGAATGTTGGGTGCTACATGTGAGAAGAGCAACTATAACCTCTTTATTGAATGGATGGCAGGTAAACTACTATGCTAATTAAAATATCCATTGAGTCTTGAGCTATGTAGTTATGTACTGCATTATGCATCACTTCAGTTTGCCCATTTGTATTTTCATTTCTGTGGTAACCAGTATAAAGGCCTACTTATGGAACAGTTCAAGTGGTTGTAGCAATATTCTTCGTGGTGCAATTTTTTTTTTTGTTTAATTTTCCCCACCTAATTATCATACAGTTAAAACAGTTGGAAGCCCTGAGCAAAAATTCTACTACTTTTTCCTCAATTTCTGAATCTAATCAAGGAATTGTAAAGTATGACAGACAGGCACTTCGATTGGATATCCATCAGACTGGTAGATTTTCAGTGTTCCTGCATAACTAAATTGTTATGAAAAACAGCTTTGCTAGAAAGTTTGGAATGCCTGACGTTTGGTTTTGTCCCAAGCATTTTCATAAAAAATCATGAGGTGACTCATGATTTGCAAACACCTATAAGAATTTTAAGTTAATTTCTAATAATGTGTAATAAGTGGATGCTTAGGGAAAGACAGGTTAAAATCTTAACTATTTTAATTGGTAATTAAATAACAAAGAGTGAAATCTTTTTGTTGTTGTGTGAAGCCAGTGCAAGGAAGTCTGTCTTTTTTTTAAGAAGAAGCTTAATTAATTTTATGAATGTGATTATATACTGTTGTCATATAGTTACTGAGGCTAGGTTTGGTATTTTATGCATCCTTATTTCTAAAAGAAAGCACTGCACCTTAACTTACATCCTTCGTCAGAAACCACTTTGCAATACCAGAGTGCTAAGAAGCAATAACAGAAAGTATCTGTTAGTACAGCTGTAGTGCAGAAAATATTTTCTTGAAACTAAGGGTGTTTAACTTTTGTAAGCATCATTTTTCTCAATATTATTTAGATAATTAAGTATTGGGAATTGTCTTTACTTCGAGCCCAAGTAACATTCAAATACGAGCACCACTATGGAAATCCAAAATCTTCAGAATTTATGTACCAGTTTTGGAAAATTGAGGAAGATACTACTTTTCCTTGCTTGACTACTTGCTTCTGCATATTGGTACTTGGGTGGTAACAAAAGTAAATTAATATTCTCAGGGAACATTTGCTGGAGGCTGTGTGTATCTATTGCCCCAAAGAAAGCTTGTGTTCTGCTGTTAATGCAAAATGTGGATAAAGATGTGTAGTTTATCGGCTACAGTATATTGTACAGTAAGGCATTTGTACTTCCTTTTAAGGAAGTATAAGGGTGTTAAGAATCATGAACACTTATATCTTTCTACTTGGTGCTATACACATGAAAGTAATTAAGTAACAAGGTAATTTATTGTTTGCTGATGAAAGTTCTTAATGGTTTTTGAGGTGGGGAGAAATCTAATTCTAAATTTAGAATACCAATGCCAAGGTATTTTAGGAGGCACTGCTGCATATAGTAACACAAAATACGTATTGATTAAAATGTATTTTTTTATCTTCAAGGGGGTTCAGTTGCTCATCTGTTAAGTAAATATGGAGCCTTCAAAGAAACAGTTATTATTAATTACACAGAGCAACTGTTACGTGGCCTTTCTTACCTCCATGAGAATCAGATAATCCATAGAGATGTTAAAGGTGAGGATTACTTAGAATGTCTTTTAAAAAGGAATATTTGGAAAGTAACTGTTTTGGCTTCACACCTATTTCTTCCCTCAGATATGATTGCAAAAATGGTATTTCTACTGGGTTTGTCTGAGTATTCTTAAGAACCTTTAGTTACTGAAATTATGAAATCAGAATGTTCATAGCATGTTTGGGAATATTTGTTACTTCTGTCGATAGTTTAGAAAAATTGTTTTTCTCAATTTCTTCAAATAAAATATGAACTTGCCCTATAGCTCTAAAGGTAGCTAGTTAAATTAATCTTTCCACTGAGGTGATAGTAAAATCTGAACAAGCGACGGTAAGGAGGTCAGGTTTCTAGTATGTATAAGTATTGAGATTAGTTTTCTTCATCCTAATTGAACACAAATACAGTGTTTGAGCAAAATGTGGACTTTACTTAGACTTGTATTTCCTGTTAATGTTACCATAGCTGGAGAGATAGCCAAATAAGTAGCAACACAGCAATGGCAAATATTTGTCTTCAGTATTTTTTTCTTAAAGTAGTAAAACTTTCAATTGCTCTGTAATTCTCTTCAAGTCACCTCAAAGTTCCTTATGGATGAAATAAGCTTAAATTTCATTGGGAGCTGCAAGTAGTGAAAACCTCTGGTGTTGTTAGGTCACTGTTATCTTTCATTATTCCATCTCCAGGCATTGTTCTAGAACCCTATGTTTGCCCTACTTTGAAAGTTTGATTGCTTCTCTAAATCTCTTGGATGGCCTCAAGCTGTGTGCAGTATCATTCAGGCATAACACAATAGTGACACAGAACACAATCAAGGACTTTGTCTTTGATTTTTAGATTTTCTTGATATTGGGGGTGGGGAAATAACCTATTTATAGTTTTGAAATGGAGGGAGGAAGACTGTTCATTCTTATATCTTTAATAGAAAGCCAATTAGCAGTATTTTTATTTTGCTGTTGACAGGTGCCAATTTGCTAATTGACAGCACAGGTCATAGATTAAGAATTGCTGATTTTGGAGCTGCAGCCAGGTTGGCATCAAAAGGAACGGGTGCTGGGGAGTTTCAGGGACAGTTGTTGGGAACTATTGCGTTTATGGCACCAGAGGTAAGAAACAGGTTTTGCAAGTTACTTCAAAAAGTTTGTTTGAACTCTTTAAACTGATTCATACAGCCAAATAACATAAAATACTGTAAATGCTTCAAATATGTTTTCATACAATCACAGAATCATTCCAGCTGGGAGACCTTCAAGATCATCAAGTCCAACCTTATTCCCAGCCCTATCAAAACCACCAAACCATGTCCCTGAGCACAACATCTACCCAGATCTTGAACACCTCCACAGATGGTGACTCTACCACCTCCCTAGGCAGGCTATTCCTTGTTGCCTGACAACCCTTTCAGTAAAGAAATTCTTCCTAATATTCAATGTGAACCTCCCATGGTTCAAATTGAGTCAGTTTCCTCTTGTTCTATTGCTTGTCACTAGGGAGAACAGACCAACTCCTGCTTTGTACAACTACCCTGAAGGGTAGTTGCCTTGATCGGTAATTTTATATACCAGGTCTCCACAGCTGTATGAATCTTACGGCATTTACATCACTGATTGCTGTCTCAACCTGAAATGTCAGTCAGAATGCACATGCTTGATGATATTTTTTTGCATGTAAATTACTTGAGTAAGAGATTGCGATGTAGGTAATCTGAGTGTTGATTGGTCTGTTCAGGTTCTGAGAGGTCAGCAATACGGTAGGAGCTGTGATGTGTGGAGTGTTGGCTGTGTTGTTATAGAAATGGCTTGTGCTAAACCACCCTGGAATGCAGAGAAACACTCAAATCATCTTGCTCTGATATTTAAGGTAAGGTATCTTATTGCTAGCAATAAGCTACAAAATACACTGACTAACTTCATATACATCAGTGTGAATTTTAGGAAAGTATACGAGTGGTAGGGGTTGTTGCAAAAGCTCTTCTTTATATTAGAGATGTTAGTACAAAATCCAGTACTGATACCAGCAAAATCATAGTTGCTTGTTTGAAAGCACAAAATAACATAATAATATACAGAAAAAGCTACATTCTAGGATATAAATATATAGTGTAACAGGCTAAAAAAAATAACTTGGGAACAGAGTTGATCTAAACTCTAGGCAGAAGATTTGGATTTGAACTCTTTCCTACTATCCTGTAAAATAGATGAGCAAAAGGTTTTCTACCATAAAACATTTTTGTGTCTATTCGTATTTTGTAGTAAGGAATGTCCTTTGGTTAAAAACTTGATGTTCCACACTGAGATTCTCCTGAAAGATATTTACCATTATGCCATGCTATATATGAATATTGCCTCTCCCTTTTCTAGGTCATCTATTATGGCATTCATGTTTCTTACTAAAATGAATTTGGTATACTTAATTCTAAAAGTCTAGTTGAACTGTAGGCAAGGATAAAGAAAACACTGTTGCAAGTCAAGAAGATGATTATTAGCATCTTCACCAGCATGAGTGAAGAAAGTATATCTGCAAAACAGAATTGGCACAAGCAGTATTCAAATATGTTCTTATTAAGTACAAATCTCTTGTGGTAAGAGGTGTAATTGTCTTGATTCTGTGCCTGTGCAATTCTGGTAGTACTGCTCTACTGTTCTCACTCATCTTGGTTGATTTGATCAAGAGAAGATAATTAAACTGGTTGGGAATGATCTGTGTCTAATCTGAGAGACTTCCATTTGGAGTGGTAGTCAAGACAATGCAAGAGAGCATACCCAGCTTAATATATCATAATGTGACATGGCTCAGCTTAGTATATCTCCATGTTAGTTTATGCCAGTTAACTGTGATGGCAATTAGTAGACTAAAGAATATCTTATGTATGGCATAAGAGCTTTTCTTACAGCCTGCTCAGCAAGTGTTCACTGCAGAATCTTGTTGTAACAAGAAAGTTTAGAGAAAAGTGCAAGAGATGGAGCCTGTGAAAGGCAGTAGGCCTAAAGGCAACTTAAGACCCAATTTATAAAATTAAGCAGTAATGTAGTCTTCAAACTGCAGTAGGAAATATGCCTTGTGGAGAAAAGCTTGTAAATATAACTTGTCAGCTGAAAATGACTCGCATGTGGAATGTTTGTGAGGTAGGAGAGGACGCTTAAGAATCACTGATTTCTAAAAAGTTATTTTCCCTTTGTTCAGATTGCTAGTGCAACTACTGCTCCATCAATCCCTACACATCTCTCTCCTGGCTTGAAAGATGTGACTCTTCGGTGTTTAGAACTTCAACCTCAGGACAGACCGCCATCAAGGGAGCTCCTGAAACACCCAGTCTTCCGTACTATGTGGTAGATACTTATTGTGTAAGGCTGATATACTGAAGAAAATGCTACTAAATATACAGTAACTGTCTCACAGTGCAGTTAAGCACAGCAAATTGTATTATTCTGCTGGCCTTAATGATAGATACACCAATGACTTAAGGCCCATGGAGGACCATACCTAAGTATGTGATTGACAAATCGAGATTTTCACCTAAGCTCAATATGCAACATTTCACAACTTGTGCGGAGATTTTAAACTGTGCCTTCCGAACATCTGGCTCTATGTGAACAGAAAGCATTTTTCATTAAATCTGCATGATTATTTAGCAGATAAGTGTTGGGGGTTGTTGTTTTTTTTTTTTTTTTCATTTTCTTTGGAGCACTTTTTCAGCAATATTAGTAGCTGAGAGGCTCAGGATCTTATTTAATATAGCAATCACTGTTCCATTTCAGATCAGGTAGATGTAAGCAGAGGGTTCTGCACTTAGTGAATTATCAGCACTGCTTAAAAGGAAGTTCTGTCTGTAAATTTTAATTACACGGAGCTCTCTGAGTAAAAAATACAAACATCGATAGATACTTTAAATAAAATCTTTGCCTTCCTTGAAGTAAGAGCATTCAGTTGTGGTCGACTGTGCATTTACTGCTGGCCATGTAATTTCCTTTGAAGTCAAACTTTGTTCCTTGTATGTAATCTTTCAGGGAAAGATTACTTTTTCAGATAGTCTTTAGGAAAAGGTGCAAGCTGTGTCATGGAGCATCTTGCTGACACAAGAATTTTAAAAACAGATTTTCTGGAAATCTGGAAAAATGCCACAACAAGGCAGTGTTGTTGTACAGGTTATTAAAAACCACCACCAACAATTAAAACAAATAAAACAAAAAATCAATCAAACAAAAACAACCACAAGAATGTTCTGCATAATAAAATTTAGTTTTAATTGCAATGAAAGTTGCTGAGCCTTCTTTTCATATAGCAGAAGCTTCTGGCAAATTGAGTAGCAAAGTTTCATGTCAAAGGCTCCAAACCTGGCTCACATTAGAGTTTATGTGAGACTTTGTCCTGTACTTCAGTGGGAGCAGGTGCTGACTATGAGCAAATCTCATTCGTTGTGTAACAAAACTGAGTTCATGTTGTCTGCTGATAATAAGTTTTACCTGCTGTTTTCCTTCTGCAGTACATCATCTATTTACTGTAGTCATTAGCAATAATTTAATTTGAAAATGTTAAAAATATTACCATAAGAAAGGTATTTATTTTGACAAGAAACAAACTTGGACTTGAAAAGCAAGATAAAGCAAATGTGAAGTAAAGCTTCACATGTAGTGCAGAACTTGTGTTTTTTAGCAGGTGTGTTGGGTTTTTTTAAACAGATTTTTAAACTTATTTTAAAGGCAGGTTTTTAGATTCTGATGCATGTAAATCTGAAGGAAAATGGCAGCTTTTCTTTGCTTTTTTAATGGGGATATTTTTTAAAGCAAATATTGATTGTGTTTAATCCATTTGGAAAACAATACTGTTCATGTTTTAACTCTTCAGAAGCCAGTTGGATTGTTGGATGGAAATAGAATGGGTTCTTTTCAAAGACTCAGGACAAACTAAATAAGCTATAGTACATTAAAAATGTACAATACAAATTGGAAGTAAAACATCTTTACAGGAATGATAGTGCTTATACTAAGAAAAAAAGGAAAAGCAGTGTCATTAGTTGTGAATGTGTTTCTTTTGGAAATTTTACATTCCTTTGTTTTGGAAGATTGGCAGACTTCGAAGAGTTAAAAACATAATACTGAAATGTGAAGTTTGGTAGCTCTGACTGTTTTGTACTTGTTCTGTTTTTTTTGTTTTTTTTTTTTTTATTTTACCATTCTAGAATTTCCTGTTCTAATAAGATTGTTTCTAAGTCTTTCTTATGTGCAAAATTTAAGGATGCACTCTTGCCAATTCATGTACTGGAAAATTAGTTATCAGATTAATAATGTTTCTGGCAGAAATGTAAATTGTATAAACTGATGAACCTCAGCTAATCAGTATTATTTAGTAAATCACCATGCCTACCACATTTCAAACTTAAACTGCCTCTTGGTGTCCAAATGTATTTGTTTGTTTGCATTTCCTTCAGCTTGCTGGTCATTGTGGTGTTTTTAAAATGCATATGTGATGTAATATTCTTATTTTCTTTGGATCAAAGCTGGACTGAAAATTGTATTGTGTAATTATTTTTTTGTGTTCTTAATGTTATTTGGTACTTAAGTTGTAAATAACGTCTACTGCTGTTTATTCCAGTTTCTACTACCTCAGGTGTCCTATAGAGTTTCTTCTACCAAAGTTCACTTTCACAATGAAATTATATTTCCTATGTGACTTATTCCTAAGATTTCCAGACTTTAAGGGCTAACTTCTATTAGCACCTTACCGTGCAAACAAATTTTACAGAAATCTCTGGGTTAAGAAAATTGGCTTAATTGTATCCTTTGTTATTTTAAATATATCAAGATATTTTAATTAAAAGTTTTTACCCCATTCAACCAATTTTATATAGTATAATTTGTACCTGCTTTGGTGGGTTTTCGTCTTTATAGTAAATAAAAGTTTTCAAACAGATTTTGTCCTTTGCTTATTGCAATGTAAACAAGTTAAGTTTACTTGTGAATAAAATATTTCTCGTGCACTTCACTGTTTATACACAATTTCATATACAACACTAAAGATATATGTATATCAGCCAGTAATCATTCATACAAGTTATACATTATTAGAAACTACATCTTAAGTGTATTAGTAAATAATGCTTAAAGGGCAACAAAAAACACTGAATTTTATTTTTTTTTTAACTAAGTGTTGTGGTTTAGGGTCAGGGCAGCCCTTTAGGCTTAACAAACACTCTCTGTTAACCCCCCTCCCTCCCCACAGGGAAGATAGAAGGAATAAGGGAGAGAGACTTAGTGATTAGAAAAGGAAACTAGAACAGCTTTAATGATTATTAATAATAATAATAAAATAGAATATNTGAACTGAAAAGTAAAATCACTGAACAGAATTAGTCCTGTTTTCACCCAAACCAGGACACTGAGGTATGCTCTTCTTTTATGACAACACTGAAATGAATCTCCCTCCTAATGCATTTTGATCAAAGGGCTCTCTAAACTGGAGAGGATTTGATGGGTGTACTCCTTGGTGGATGAGAAATTAGTTGCATCCAGAGAGTCATGGTCGATGGCCCAATATCTAGCTGGAGATCAGTGATGGGTTGTGTCTCGCAGGACTGCATGATGGAACCAGAGCTGTTCAAGATATTAATCTGCAGGAATGAGTTCACGTTCAGCAAGTTCGCAGATGACACCAAGCTGAATGATGCAGTGAACATGCCTGAGGGAAGTGATGCCATCTAGAGGCATCTGGATGAGCTTGAGAAGTGGACCTGTTCTGACAGGATAGGTGTTATTTGCTTTAAACTGAAAGAGGGGAGATTCAAACTACGTATAAGGAAAAACTGAGGAAAAAAGAGATGTAGTAGGTGCCTCATCCCTAGAAGCGTTTAAGGTCACGTTGGATGGTGCTCTGAGCAATCTAATCTAGTTCTGCTCACTGCAAAGGGATAGAACTAGATGACCTTGAAAGATCTGTTTCCAACCCCATGCTTCTCTGTGATTAAATGTCTAATTTTCGCATTATTGTTAATGTAGCTATTAATTAACAAGTCAGACAAACTGATTTGGTTAGTTCAGTTCTGGAGCCAGTGAGCTGTATCTTAGAAGTTAATCTGCTATTTCATGTTTTCAGTGAAATTGTGCTGCTTGTGAATTAAGTAGCAATCATAAGTGTTCCCTTATTCTGGCAATCTGAATACATACTGCAAAGCTAGACTTGATTCAACTGCTTGTCTTTCTCCTCATTTTTTTTATATTTAAAAATTAATCCATTTTTGATAGTTGAAAATCAAAGCATTCTGTAGCCTTTTTTTATGACCACCAAATTCTACAGTTTGGAAGATCAATGACTATTTCTCAGACTAGTTTCCTAAGAATGAAAGATCATAGAATCATAG
>VWZY01011870.1:436914-448702 GCA_013399075.1 Chloroceryle aenea | reverse complement strand
AAAAAGGATCAGGCCTGAGGGATGTAGGTACCTTTATGCAGTTTTGCCTCATGAAGTAGGAGATACCATCAGGTAAGATTTTCAGTGTAGTCTTGTGCCACTCCTTAGTGGATAGTGAAATAGTTTTGCTGATATACACACAAATAAAAATAAGCCTCAGGTTCAATGGGTCGTTCTGGTCTCTATGAGCCCCAGAAAGGGAACAATGTTCATTCCCCCCATCTGCTGCCAGGAGCAATAAAACAACATCCACCTGAGGAGATTTTCAAATTTGGCTAAATGAAGCCATGACTGAATGGATTTCATCCTGGTAGCCTTGAGACCTCAACCACCTCAATGAGAAGATTGGATGAGAGGTCCCCAGAGCACTTTCCAGCAATGATTCCTATTCAACCTGCAGGGCTATTCCACTTCACCTGTCACCTGATCTGACTTAGGGTGGTGACAGCACATTGCTGGGCAGCAATGCAGTTAGAGATCCACTGATCCATTGTTTTCCACACCAGGCAAGAGAACAAGGCCATAACCTGCAATAAAACCCCAGAGGCAATGCTCTTGTATCTCCCTCCAAGATTAGGAACCAAGGTCCTGCCCCATAGGGTGCACCACAGATAAGCTTGACTCTAAAAGTTGTAGGTGCTACAAATTAATCCCTACTCTGGTATCTGCCAGCTGTACTGGCTTTCATTTCTGTGTTTCTCTGAATAATTTGCAGGATAACTAGACACTGAGGAAACATCATCATTAATACTCAGGAAATGGAAGTCCTAAAAAGCCTAGAACATCCCTCTGCTCTTCTGTCAGTCATTAGCCTCATTAAATAAGAAACTATCAGTCACTCCAGCCCAATGAGATGCAGAGCTAAATTTGGAAATATTGACAGTCCTTGCAACAGGAGAAACTAAAGGTCATACAAAGGAAGAAAAAGAAACAAGCTAGATCTAAATTCTCATTGAGCGACAATATGGCTTGTCATCTTCTAATAGGTATATGATTTTGCAGTTCAGAACTTAGGAATTCAATCTGCTTTTTACCTGCAATTTATTCTTGTGCCCCAAAAGTACTCCTGCAAATTTGAAGAGTGTCTTTTCTCAACCTGAATATTACCAGCACTCATGCAGAAAGCTTCTTACTCTACATTTTACAGCCTATTTCAGGGTGCCCTTCTTTGTCAGCCTTGCCATTAGAGGCAGGTAACTTTTCTTCCCAATAAAAGGAATTCTCTACCCAAAAAAAAACCCACAACACCCATGTCTGGAGGCAAGCTGTTCAGACAGGACACACAGTTTCTACTGGGAACATACAGTGTGGAGGAGATTTCTGAGCAGGAAAAACACTTTTTGACATTATAGGGAAGCATTTAATGTTGAATATCAAGTTTTCTAAATAAAGCTTTCTTTCTACTTCCTTTTGAGATGTCGTTTCTCTTCTTTAAAATTCAGACTGGATTTCTGGGCAGCTTTTCAGGCAAACTGAATGAATTATCTTGCCTTGCATTTTGCTGAACGAAACCAGCAGGCTGATCAGTTTTGTTTTGCACAAAATAAAAATGTCATTGTGCAATCATTTGTATGCACCAGACCTGGAGATCATTAAAACAAGTAACGTTCCAGAAAGGAAACAATTTCTTCATCTCTGATCCCTCTTATTAAATTTCTGAAGGACTTAAAGGAGACACTTACCTACTGCTCTTGTCTCGTACTCATTAGCAAGTTCCTCAGACTCACCAGCAGCATTTATATCATTCTTCACCTTCGCCATGCTTTTCAGGAGCTTACTGGCCCCGAGGGCTGCCAGTGTGCAACCTCTGGTCTGTGGAGAGAGAGTTAAGTGGTGTGAAGCCCACTGCAAAGGGCATGGGATATGTTCTTTAAAAATTATCCCACACCACCCCTTTTTTTTTTTTCCACCTGCTCAGTTCTCAGTCAAGAATGACAAATGAAGATCCAGTTCCACAAAAGAAATGGTAACCATCAGTGGACTGTTTTGATAACTTTGTTACCAGTCTGAAAAGGTGTTGTTATGTAGTTAGCAATAGTTAGGTAACAGCTTTGCATCTCTGGGCAAACAGTCACAAAAGAAGGTCTGTTCTGTCAGGGGCTACACTGCTATTTTCACTGTCCACCAGTCCAGACCAGATGATTGTACCCACACCTGCCCAGAATTCATTAGACCATTCCATCCAAAACATCCATACTTGTGTACAGGGAAGCAGCAGAGACCGATGTGACTAGCAGCATCCATTAGCTTTGCCATATTAGCCTCGCATTTACAACCTAAGAGTTACATATTTGATACAATCATCACTAAACATATCATCTAGAAATTGATTTGAGTCACATCCCTGGATCAGAACACATCCATCTTCTAAAATGGGTGGGAATTCAGTATCTAAAGCATCTAAGAATCTCAGCATCTAAGAAAGTACAGCTACAGGTAAATGATAGCTTAGACTTCTGCCTCACACATGATATTAGGAAAGGAATGTATGAAATCCACACCCAAAGACAAAATGGGTAATATTAAACCTCCTTACAGCGTCATCTAGCAATTATCTCTTGTGCTTTTATGTTTGAAGAGGGGTCCAGAGCTTTCAAAGGCCTACAAACCAAAGGCAAAGGACATCACTGTACTGGTTACAGAGAGAAATAAAGGAGAATTCAACTTACTTGCTCCCAAATAACTTTAGACAACTCTCTCTTGTTCTGAAGAATTGACCAAATAAACAGAGCTTGCAACGGGTGCCTTGTGATAGGACACTCATCCTGAAAGAAAGAGCAACAACTCTTCAGATCTAAGCTCATCCAATGGTTTTCAACTGGAACAAATCTTAGGCCACCACTCTCCTGTTTTGATATTTTCTTCCTTTTACAGCCAGCGCATTGAGCCTCTCTCTCAGC
Organism: Chloroceryle aenea; assembly: GCA_013399075.1. Classification (NCBI taxonomy): domain Eukaryota; kingdom Metazoa; phylum Chordata; class Aves; order Coraciiformes; family Cerylidae; genus Chloroceryle; species Chloroceryle aenea. Next base: position 445,802 of record VWZY01011870.1, on the reverse strand, counting down.
TACCTGGCGTTGGTAAGACACTACTGTAAACTACATTATACTTTGCATTAAGATATTTATATTGAAACGTTTTTCATAAGAAAATGCTTCTTTGCTGTGAGGGTGCCAGAGCCTGGCCCAGGCTGCCCAGAGAGTTGTGGAGTCTCCTTTTCCAGAGAGATTCCAAACCCACCTGCACAATGTGATCCTGGGCACCCTGCTCTGGGGGGCCCTGCTGGAGCGGAGGGTTGGACAAGAGGATCTCCAGAGGTCTCTTCCAACTCCCACCAGTCTGTGATATTAAAGACTGTGCTGTGGCAATTAAGAAGTGTGGTTTTACCTGACAATGAAATGAAGTCCAGAAGGTTCCTGACACCCTTGCAACGGGCAAGGTTTAAGACACAAGAGTCTGTACCAAAATATGAGTCCAAATTCCTTCACCGCCTCTGTACCACACTCTGAATTTATGTTACAAATTACAAGCATACATGGAGCATTAATTGCTCTGATTGAAAAGATTTTAACATTCATACTCACCCTATTTTCTTGTAGTTAGATGCCCCTTACATGCATTTGGAAAATGGTGCAGTGTGTTAAATGTAAAATAAGGCTGAGACTGTTAAAGCAAATCCTGCTATACCAGAAATGAAACATAATTCTTGTTTTGATTTTTTTTTTCTTTCAGAGTCATGCAATAGAATTAAACTGTTCAGCACTTACTGGAAGGTGTATCTTCATCTCATCCTTGCTATTTTTGTCATCTTTTTTGAGACCTCTTCGAAAGTCTTCAACCATCTTCCACACAAACGTGAGAAGTGCATCATTATAGGAATTCTTTGCGATTTGCAGGTTCTTGAACACCAGGCTGCTGAAGTTGTTTGTGTACAGCTCTCTAAGGACCTCTGTGGTAAGGAACTTCCTCAAATTCAAGCCATTTTCCAGGAAGAGACGGACAAATTTGGGCCTGTCTTTCACTAAGGCTGTGAACATGACATCCTGTAGGTCAGCAGACTAGGAAGAAATGGAAAAGCAAGTATTAGGGAGCATGTGAGACACGTAATGCCTACCTAAGGGCCTGACGTGTGGCCAACTGCCACATTTTCCTTCATACTGCCACATTTTCATCAGAATAATGGTTTTTTTCTGTATGCAATTGCCTTTGTTGGATGGCCTAGAATACTTCTGGCATGGGCAGATAACCTTTGCAAGGAGTGACGTCAGCACCAGGAGGAACAGACACACATCATCATATAGGTTGGGGTGCTGAGATAGCGGCTGCTGTTACAATGTCTCTTCCCAATGCTCCTCCATCCCTGCATGCTGACAGAAGTGGTATGTACCTCCCAGTTTCGGTCATTGGTGAAGATCTCATCACTGGCCAGGTCCAGTTGGTTCCACTCCAGCAGCAGCTTCAGCTGCCCATTCCAGTTATCTCTGTCATGTTCATTGGTGCTGAAAGCTGCAGAGGAGGAAGAATTGTCTTGGTAAAAGATCAGAGACAGAAGTGCTTCTTGACATGCTTAGTCATCTCTGCTTTTCATCCTTTACTTGGCCCCTGTCAGGTGTTTTTCCCCAGACTCACAGTCCTGATTAGGTTTTAGAGAATGCTGGAGGCTGAGAGACATATTTATGGTCCAACTTAAGCTACAGACAAGCTGCTGGGAGCACCACATGAAAGAAAATCAGCAGAACACTTTCTTCAGTCTCCTCAGTGTCCTGCATCCTCTACACAAAAGAAACTCTGCAGGATTCTCAATGGGACTCTACACAAGAAGTATCACAAGCTTGGTCCACACACAGGCAGGAAAGTGAGATCAGCCCAGCAACCTTCGTTGGGTACCAGTTCTGATCTGCTCGTGTAGCAGAGAGCCCACGTCTGAGTTACTCATGACAAGTACTCACTTATGCAGTATAACCAGAAAAGACCCTTTGCTTGGCTTCTGCATTCCCTGTTACATTGCATCCTTGAGTGCTACTCTTGGCAACACTATCCCAATATTCCTAAAGCTCTGCTAAATGATTTCCCAGTTATCTGGACTGAGTTTCAATCTTACCCACACTAACAGAGCCCATAATACTGCTGTAGTCTGTCCACACTTCTTCAGGTGGTGACAAGATCCACTTGAAGGCTGTTCTAGAAAATACTCATCTTTTTTCATTTATTTAAAAACACATTCCCCACTCCCCGCCCCCCAAAAAAAGGCATCCATCAAAACAAACAGAAAAGCAATTACTTGCCTTTGTACAGAGCAAAAGAAATGGCATTGCTCACAATTTCATCTCCAGCTTCTTCTATTTTGATAACTGTCAGTAAATGAGGGTTCTCAAGGACTTCTTTGATCTACAAAATTAAAAATTCTATTTCAAAGCAATATGGGATGTTTAGCAGTTGATCTCCTATATCTTTAAAAGAAATTTCTGCTTCTCATAAATCCTATTTCCACATACAGTTAAAATGTAATCAAGTCCAGATAGAAGTGGATAACGAGATTTACTTTCAAGTCACCAAAGTACAAGATTAATTTTCCTCTGAACATACAGCAAATAACTGTGATTCCCCTATGCAGAACATCATAACCAAAGAGATATAATCTCAGTAATTAGAAACTACTCATAAGGAAAAAAAAAACAAAGCAGATTGGGACAGCAGAAGTCTCAACAAAAGTGTATCATTTTATTGGAGAACAGCTTCTACTTCAAAGCCAGAGATCACTTCGCATACCTAACCCTAACCAAGCTTCGTAAAGTTACTTCCATTTTAGTACACTGAAAACAATCTCAGCCATTCTTAGCTAATTTTCACACCTCTGTGGCAGACCACCTGAAGGACAAATTTACCATGAGCCAGTGATGTGCCCTTGTGGTTAAGAAGGCCAAAGGTGTCCCAGGGTGCATCAAGAAGATTGTGGCCAGTGGGTCAAGGGAGGTTCTTCTCCTCTCCCACTACTCTGCCCTAGTGAGGCCACCTCTGGAATATTGTGTCCAGTTCTGGGTATCCCCAGTTCAAGAGAGACAGGGAACTACAGGAGAGAGTCCAGCAGAGGCTACAGAGATGCTGAGGGGACTGAAGCATCTCTGTAACCAGAAAAGACTGTGACACCTGGGTCTGTTTAGACTGGAGAAGACTGAAAGGAGCCCTTCTCAATGCTCATTAGTATCTAAAGGGCAGAGGTCAGGAGGATGGGGCCAGACTCTTTTCAGTGGTTCCCAGTGACAAGGGGCAATGGGCACAAACTGGAACCCAGGAGGTTCCACCTGAACATGGGGAAATATTTCTTTACTGTAAGGGTTCCAGAGCCTGGCCCAGGCTGCCCAGAGAAGTTGTGGTGTCTCTGGGCAACCCTTCTGTATCAGGGGGGTTAGACAAGATGATCTCCAGAGGTCTCTCCCAATCCCCACCATTCTGTGATTCCTGACTTCAAGAGGAGGTACACTCCAAGGCACCTCAGTAGAATCAGTGAGGAGGGCGTCCTGGTGACCAAACAGGGAAAACTACCTTGAGCAGATCCACACTCCCAGGTGCAGAGATCCTTCTCGAAACCAGAGACTCATAGTCTGCTCAGAGGGCAGTTCTTCCTCTGGTGTGGGCACCACAGCCCCCTGGCTCAAAGTGTAAATTCAGATATTTTCTGCAGGGCTATCTCTGCAAAAGGCTATGACCTATTTCTGCACTTTTTCCTCTAAGAGGGATGAAGCTCATGCTTCTTCTAACAGAATCAGAATATAATTGAGGTTGGAAGGTAGTTCTGGAATTCTTGTCCAAGCCCACTGCTCAAACAGGGTCAAGTAGAGCAGTTTCCCCAGGGGAACTTGCAGGTTGTTCCATAGACTTGCTCTGTCAAGCTCTGACCAAGAGATTTGACTCAGGCCTTGCCAGAAACAATAGCTGCTTAAACCTCAATACCAGAAGCTTTGCTTGCTTCATAACAAAGAAAATACACACAAAAGTTTGAGTGTCTGAACTGCCCTCTGGGGCCTGCAAACAACTTGCAACAGTACATTCATTAAAAAAAAACCTAAAAAATAATTAAATAAAAACGAAAAAACAAGTAATTAAAAGTTAAGGGCAGGGTGTGGAAAGTTGAGAGAAGGGGTCTTCAGTGTACAGGAAGCAGTGTAACATTTACCATCCCCCACTATGAACTTCGACTGAGGTTTGAATACACAATCCCTCCCTGCTCCCTGCTGTGAGCGTAGGTAGGAGATAATTAACCAAGAGAGGAAAACAGAACCAAACCCCAGGATAAAGCATTGGGCAGTTAATTGAGAAAGTCAATTAGCTCGTGATAATGGATTGTTCACTGAGCTGAAGTGTTTTTGGAACTAAGATTTTTGAAAAATAATATAACGCTAAGATTTTGATGGAGCTATGTTTCTTTCTGTCCCTGTTAAGAAGAGTAGGAGTATATCTAAAAACAGGCCCATCTGAAGGTCAGGTAACCTGCAAGCTACAACAGTTTCCCGAGACTGGCTCAAATAACTCACGATAGCAGAGGCTCTCCCTGCTCATTACACTTTTGTAATACACTTTTACAGTGCTTTATTACACTCTTGTAGTAAACAGTGACAGGTGGGATCACAATGGTGGCTACATCCTGAAGGCTCTACCTCTGGTCAAAGGGTCAAAAAAGAGAAAAGATGATTTTTTTTTTTCCCCCCCTGTACAGCGTTGTGCCTTCAACCGTGTCCCAGGGACACAGGACCAGTAAGTCAATACTGACCAAGACTCTAGTCCTTCAACATCCCACTGAGTCTGTAAGAGAAATCTGTCCAATATCCTAAGGAATGCAGGAAAAAAAACAAGAACTTTTGGAACAAATGAGAGAATATTGAAGTAGAATTGCTACAATTTGGAAGTCTGTGAGGTAGCAGCAATAACCCCTTGTCTCTGAGCAATTCATCAGGCTGCAGCAGCGCAAGACCTAGTTCAGCAAACACTCAATTTCTCTACCTTCACAAAACATGCAAAGAAACTGCAACACCAGCAGCACATCAGCCCGGAGACACATCCACACACAGTGCTCCAGAGGAACCACAAGCATCCAGGGAGCAGACAACTAGAAAACATCTAGTCTTGGCTCACCTGTGCTTAGACACATGATGCTCTTCCAAAAGATTTCAACTCCCCACTCCTTTTGTTCCAGTCCCTCTAAGTTATAAGAGTTTCAAATTTTTGTGCAGGGCCCTGTTCAAGATCAGGTTAGATGGGACTCTGAGCAACCTGGTCTAGTGGAAGGTCTCCCTGCCCGTCCCTCCCAACCCAAACCATTGGATGATTCTGTCATTTTGTTTTCTAAACCCCCATGCACATATCATGGCAAGGACCCTTGCAAATCCTAAAGATATCACCAGATAGCAACACCCCTGATTTGGAAGTCACTAGCTGCTTGTGACCTCCTGTCTCCTCTACCCTTCTCCCACTCCCAGCCCTGCCAGCTCCCTGCAGTGTTGCACACTTACCCATTTGATCCAGCTTTCAGTCTCCTCTTCCGAGAGCCTTGAAATGGTGCGAGGTAGATACCTGAGCAAGCTCTCTTTGACGCATGAAGAAGCGAGGCTGCCTTCTGCCTCCATCAAGCTAGCGATAACATCAGCGATCCGGCCAGAGCCTTCTACCACAACACAGGGTATCTTACTTTTGATGGCCACGTTGATAGACTAGGGAGGCAGATAGGGAAAGGTGATCACTTGAAGCATGACTGTGGTACTCAGTAAGAAAGCCAAGAGATTGTAGGTTTGACTTAGGCAAGAAAAACAGAACTCCATGGTCCAAAGCATTATTTTTATTACTACCCACTGATACCTTTCCAGTGACTACTCTTTAGAACAGCATTCATCTCATGACAGATGGTGCTGACAGGAGTCCCACAGAAACTGAAGGACAGAAGTCACCATCTGCCAAACTTTACAGTTGATTGACAGATCAGAAAAATTGCATTTGGGACACAACATTGCCCAGCTACTGTCGCTGGTTTATGGTGCAACATTGCTCAACTAATACCACATCTGGGTACAAGGGCTCTGGCTTTAGTTGCTGGAGATGCGAGCAGCAGTATTTTACACAGAGATCACTGCTGTAGCATCACAGGAACATCGACCTGATTTGTTCAGCTTGGAGAACAGAAGGCTCCAGAAAGACCTTATTGCATCCTTCCAGTATCTGAAGGGGGCCTACAAGAAAGCTGGGGAGGGACTTTCTACAGGGGCTGATAGTGATAGGATGAGGAGTAATGGCTTCAGACTGGAAGAGGAGAGATTTAGATTAGAAATGAGGTTATCAGCAAGAAGTTTGAAATAGCAATGGAATGATCATTAGTGCTCCTATTGCAAAGAACACAACAGGAGACCTTTATTTCACTTTTATCACTACTACTGAGAACACAGTCACAAGAATATAAGCTGTCTGCCAGCAAATGGTACAAAGAGAGTCAATGCAAGAATCATCACCCACTAAAAAGATGTCAGCCACCTGAAGAAACAGTTGCATGAGAACAAAACATCACCTTAGACTCATCAAAACTATGAGCATGTTACTGCTGACAAATGGATAGTAGGCACATGACAACGGCAAGATAATTTTTCTCACCAACTTGATCAAAGTGGTTTTCTTAAGAAGGGTCTGGCTTAAGTGCATACTTTACATCACAGGGAGTTTAAAACAGAAGCTTGAAACAGTTTAACTTCTCATCTGCTAGAGCTGATTCCAGTCATCATGCACCAGTCACAGGAAGCTGAGAAAGCAGAAGTCTTTCCTGGCCAACACAACTAAGACCAGAGCATGGCAAGGACAGATACCCGCAGAGGGATGATAAGAGCCTCAATTTACTCATTGAGAAAATGGCTTCACCTACAAATGAGCAAGAAGGCAGACATACCGGTCTCCGTGTACGACCAACACTGATGACCAGCCAAAAATCCCTTCACTGAACCATCACCCAGACACTTTTCAGAGGAACCTCTTGCTGAAAGTTATGCATTTGATTTAACAAGTCTTAATTAATTCTGATTTTAGCTAGTAAGTCTGTGCTACATATCATTTCTTCATGGTGGGTTTGAGATCTCTCCATAATATGCATGTAACCACAAGGCTGCCCAACTAACTCCACTGCATGGCATATAGAAACAGCTCCTTCAGCAATGGCCAAATGCTCTTTTCAATGTTGCCAATTTGAAGCTAAAAGGAAATGGTCAACGTGTCATTTTCAGCAAAGCTTTACTCAAAAAGCTGAATAGACACTTCATTTCATCTTACCACCTCTGAATAACACACTGAACTCTGCATCTGCCATCTACCTGTGGGTAATGCCAAAATTAATCACATGAATGGAACCAAAACACCCAGGAAACATACAGGGAGGCTGGGATAATGACCTGAAATTTCACAGAGGGCTTCAGACTAATTGATTAGCATGAGCAATGAAGTGGTAACAAAGACTGTGCTTTGAATTCACATTGTTTGTCATCCTGACAAGCAAATTAGTTTGATTAGTCTCAATATTAACAGCAGAGCACTGGTCAGAAACATGATCAGCTCTTCAAAAGAAATCATAGAATCACACAATGGTTTTGGTTGGAAGGTCAGCTAGTTGAAAGTCCCTGCAGTGTGCAGGGACATCTGCAACTAGAGCAGGTTGCTCAGAGCCCTGTCCAACCTCCCCTGGAATGATTCCAGAGATGGAGCATCGACTGCCTCTCTGGGCAACCTAGGCCAGTGTCTCACCGCACTCCACACTAATTCAGTTTTACTGACTCAAACACCAACATATGCTCTTCACTGTATCCTACCCTCTTGCAAAATCCAGCCCCTTTCTCAGCTCATTCTCAAGGTCCTTCAGCCCAGGCTGCATCAGCTCTTCTTCTTGCTGTTAGAGTCACCTTGCCCTCACTGCTTCTGTTCCCTTCCCCCACGGACTGATCACCCAACCCCTCACATCGAATCACCTGATGCCACGTCCCTTTGCTCCCTCAGTCACACCATCCTCACTCAGGCCACTCGTCTTCACTCCTGCAAGGTGGAGAGGGAAGTAACAACCATAGTTTTTAACAATGAGACAGATCTAGAAATCCTTCCCCTAAATGTCACTGAAGACATCCTGTTTCAAGCAACTTCTTTCTGCCTTCTCCATTCTGTTCATCCTCTTCCTACCTGTCTCCTCTATGAAGATCATAGAATCATAGAACAATTTTGGTTGGAAAAGACTTTTAAAACCATCAAGTCCAATCATTAACCCAGCACTGCCAGGTCACCATTAAACAATGTTCCTCAGCACCACATCTACACAGCTCTGAAATCCCTCCAGGGACGGGGACTCCAGCACTGCCACTGACTCCAGCAAGGCCTGGGCCAGGCCTTGACAATTCTTTTGGGGAAGAAAATGGACCAGCTATTTTGAGTTTTAAATTATCTTACTTTTACACTTCAGTTGTATTCCTGGTACTAAAAAAGCCTTGCTCAGCTCAGGATTTAAACTCAGAACAGCAATCACAAACCAGTTCAATCAAGGCCTGAGCTGGAGTATCTCCAGCACAGACCATCTTCCCTGTACATTACAAGAAGGCACTGAGCATGGGCAAGCCAAGTTTTCCCAAAACAAAGTCTAAGCAAACTCATATAAGAACCACCAAGAGTTACACAGTTGACACTTTGCACAGAAAACTTTAACTGAAACAAAATTTATAAGCAAGTTCTTTAAATAGCAAGTTCTGGGCAAGCTTCAGTAAATGCTAGGACTGTATGACTGTCTGCTTTACCAGGTTGCTTGTGGATCTGATATTACAGCAATATTCCTATTGTTGATCCTGGAAATAAGTAAAAGAAATAAACTTACTTTCAAAGTCTCTTTTCCTCCACCTTGGGCAAAACACACAATTGGAATCTTCCCACCATAATTAGATTCTGTGAAAAATGC
>VWZY01011870.1:426687-436885 GCA_013399075.1 Chloroceryle aenea | reverse complement strand
AAAAAAAAAAAAAAAAGGGTGAGAAAGATGAGTACAATGAAAGAACTGCCAAGCAGTTCATGCAAAAACTCCAAAACTAGTTTATTGTTGATTTTGCCAAATCTATTAACAGATCTTTCTGGTTTTAACGAAAACTCATTTTGCCAGACGTCTGCATAGTGGGCTTCAGACACCCTTCTCCAACAGATGCTCTTTTCCTCCTAGCAAGCATAACTTTTACTAGCTCCAAAGTCCCCAGACCATTATTTTATTATATTTACCTACTGCTTTTACCATTAGTGGGTCTAGGTGCAAAGTTCCTCTCACAAGTTTAAGATTCAGAACCTCTGTTTTCACATTTTCAGTTGTCAGGGAAAGCAAAGAACCCCAGAACTCCAGGAGCTAGTGTTTAAGAGACATACTGAATTTTATTCAATTCTGTGTGCTTCATCATGGCTAATGGTAGCTATGCTTCAGCTGAGGTACACAGTGAAAACAAACAAACAACTCTAACAACTCTTCAACTAAATTTCCTGTCAAGGCTTTATTATTATTTTTTTCCCCCATTTTAGGAAAGAAGGAGCTGAAAGAGAAATTATTCAGGAGCAGGTCACACATGAATATTTCGGGAAAAGCCTAATTTGAGTTCCTGTGTAGTTGTGCTCCAGCTACCTGGAATTAGTGCCAGGTGGGAAGTAGGTAAAAGGGGCAGCTTCCAACAGACAGCCCAGCAAGGAGAGAGGGAAGGGCTACCTGGCTAAACCTGGATCACTTGCTGTGTCCCACAAATTACCTATTGTGAAAGACAGACAGACAGACAGACAGATGAGGGGAGGAGTATTGCTCTGAAGAGGGCTGGTTGTTCCTGAAAGCTCTCAAGATGCAATGCAGTTGCATCCCTTCCAGATCAGCATCCAAGGGATGCTACCACTCCTCTTTTGTTCCCAGAAAACCACAGCCTATCAACCCCAAAGCATGCAAGGAGTGAGGAGGAGGGCTGTGACCCGATGCCCACACGTACCTGGGATAATTCGCTCCGAAATGTACTTTTCTAACTGAGTTCGCACTTTGGCCTCTATCGTGGGGTGCCCATGGGTGCCATTATCAACCAGTAAGAGATGGGTGTGATTATTATCCAGGCAATAGAGGGGGTCTCTCTTGAGATCATCCATTATGTAGTGGGCCAAGTAGTACCCCTAGAAGCACAAGCAGAGCATTTAGTGGGGATCCAAGGGCAGAAAAAGCAAAAACCTTCAAGGACAAACCAGTGACAGCTGAACCCCTAATCACCAACCATTCCTGGGTAGTTTGGAGGCTGAATTTCTTGACTCAAGACAGTGCTCACTGGCAGACCCCACAGCAGCAGAAGACAGTGAGAGAAAGCCCATGTAAAAGCACAGCATAAATATTAGCTGGCAAAGCTTTTCTTCACAAGAGCAGCCTAATTTGCATAATTTCTCATAACTTCACCTCAGCCAATGGAACTGCTAAAGGTATTTGCAACAGTTTTGAACTTTCAGAGACCCAGTTAAGCAGGATCCTGCTTCCATTAGCCACCAGAAACATTAAATCTGTGGCAAACTTACTTGCAACACCTCACTGAATATTTTAGGTTGGAAAGGAACTCTTGAGATCATATAGTTCAACCTTCACACCTCCTTAGAGCCCTCAGTAAACTAAATTGCTTTTATTTTATCTGGCAGGATGGTTTTTAAAAATTTTCTATAACTTCTAATGGACAAAAGATGAGGAGGGCATCTGACCAATAGGACAATAGATGAGCAAGATCTGTAACAGCAGCATCAGGTACAGTGTCTTAGTTCATGGGAATCCCCACTATGGCTAAGTCTGCAAGATCTCTCAAGATCTATAACAAACATGGAGAAGGTTGTGTCATGCTTTGCGTACATGAAATTAGAGCAGCTGAACTTCCACACAGACATGCTAAGCCCACAGCTGAAATCTCCCCACCAGGCCCAATGTGTGTGGCCATCTTGAGCATGAGAACGCTTCAATTTCCTCCTGTTCTGGGAAGAGCATTTGACGTTTTATCTCGCTGATATATACATTGAAGAAAAGCTGGCCCCAGGCTGAATTGTTTAGAACACAGCAGCTCAGGCTAAGTAGACAGATGTGTTTCTACACAAACACTGCACTGGAGAGGATTCTGCTGACATCTGCTTTGCCAGGCGTACGAGCAGAGCTCAACTCAGACATCGCATGGCTGATAGCATCAGCCCAGCACAGATACTGTTGTGCTGAGAGCAGCGGTCAGCCAGGGACATAATCTGTACAATCGACAGCCGAGCTTCCTCTCCGTTTCCCCACCAACGCGTATGTGATTCTTACGTCAGTATCACCACTGCGGATCAGGCTTTCTCGGTTGGAAATCATGCCCCAGGCTGCTATGCCAATAGCCACCACATTCTCCTCTGAGCTCCGACTGATGGTGTTGTCTCTGACCACTTCTCCAATGTATTTCATCAGCCCGTAATGCGTGCCTCCAGTGAAAATCCAGGCCCCTGAGGACAACAGCCAAAAACCTGTGGGAATGTCGTGGACTATCCACCCTCCTCATGCATTACCTGGAGACACAGCCACCCAAACCCCTCTCAAGACCTCACCTCTGAAGAGATACTTATTCTTCAGTAAAACACCCCAGAAAAGCTGCACAACTTACCTTACATTATCATGACTAGCTGTCAGGCCTGTTACTGCCAAACTGTTTCGTCACGCTTGCCCCAAGTGCACCAGACAGCAGAAGCAACCCGAATGCTGACCCGAAGAGCTGCCACCTCTCCGACAGGATTCCACAGCAATAAAGTGAAATCGACACACATCCAGATTTTTACCTTTGGACTGGGCGATGTAGATGAGCCTGCTGAATATCTTGCGCATCCGGGGCTTGAGCGCGAAGTTCTTTGCACCCCCAGTGACAGAGATGACAAGGTTAGGGGTTTTCAGGTGCCAGTGCTGAGTCATGAGATCATAGAGTGTTTCAGAGTCTGTGTCACATGACAAACGGATGTACTTGGGTGAGAGAAAAGAAGAGGACAAATAGAGCAAGAGATAAATAGTGATAGCCCCGAACAGATGAGGAACTGCAGTTTCTTCTCTACTGTACAGACTTATTCCAACAGCCAGCAGACAAAACGCGAAGTGATGATGAAGCCTCTGTTTCTTCCTCCAGAGCACCTTTATCCTCCCCCTACACCCAGGCACCCAACCCAGTGAGGAAGGTAAGAGTGCTGACCTTGGGATTCAGAGAAACACTGGAAGGGTGAACACAACACTGAGGAAGTTTATGGTATAACAAGTTTAACTGTAGAAATGCTATTTATAGCTTAAGTTATAGATAAGCGGTAGCATTGTTGTAAGTGAACTAATAATAATTACAGTTGGATTTTGATTAATGCCTTTTGATTAAATTTGATTTTTATTAAAGCCTTAATTTAATGAGCTATAAACTCGATGCTCCATGTGCATGGTGTCGCTCTAAGAGCCCACACCCATAACAGCATTTTAAGTATAACGCATAATGACTTTATCAAATACATAAGCCGAGCTTGAACACTGTAACAAGGATGCCAAAAAGTACACTAGATAGAGGATCTGCCTTCAGGTGGACCTACTACATCTCCATTTATGTAAAAGGCTCTCTAGCTCTTTCTTGCTGTGCTATTCAAGAGCCCCTTTCCAATTTCATCACTGTTAGTAGTTTGGCATGATGGTCTCTTGGAAGGCAGTCATAGCTACACAGCCCATAGCAGAGTAAGAAAAGGAGTAATTTGGACCTGAATCACAGGAGCTTTTGCATAGGTTGCCCAGTATTTGCAGGAGAGCAAACCCAATGGATTAGTTTGAGGAATAAGCATCCATTTCCTAAGATGCATTTAACTTGAATGGAAGAACTTACTCATCTGTTCTAGGACAGGTTCCCAGGAGCAGTTATTGCATCTAGCTCAGATGCATCACAGAGCAAATCTAGCAAGCCAGCAGCTACACAGGAAATCTAAGGGGCTCCCACAGCTTCTGCTCCAAAAAAACATCAGCCACATAATGGGTAGACATCAAGGACAACAGCCTTGGGCGTTTTTAAGGAGAGAGTCCCTCATAGGAGAGGGAGAGCCTGACAGAAAAGTTAACAAACTAACTGCTCCACAGAGACAGTAAACCATCCCCACACCAAATCCTGTTAGCTCTGTAGGTAGAAGGCATTTCTCCTAAACCCTGCTGATATTCCAAGTGCCTTGTACCTGTATGACTACCTTTGTTGCATCACCAGTTAAGGTTTCCAGTTGAATGACGTGTTCTCATCTATACAAGCCTTTTTCATGCATACAAAGCAAGTACCAAATAAAAGATGCTTAATCTGAATGGCCCATACAGTTTCTTTCGTTCTCTCGCACATCCCCACGGTGTGCAATTGCAGACACACTTCAGTTACACCTAAGTTTCAGACTACGAAAAAGAAAATTGCCACCTCTAGTCCTTGTCAAGGCTCTACTCAAGCAGGTGAACCCCTCGGTTCAGCCACTTTTCTTCTGCGAGGTACAACGGTGCCATCTCCCGGTAGAGGTGGCTGGTGCAGCTCACCCATGACCCAGCTCACCCACAAACGCAGGCGATGCCAACGGTTTCAGCAGCTGCACTCAGAAAGGCATTTCAGAGAAGCATTATTCAGACTAACGGCTACCAGAACACAAAATACAGCACCTGCAATGTTCTTGGACATTAACAGGATCTGAGCAACACTGCAGGAAAAAACAAGAGCACGTGAGCAGGACTTGGGAAGCGCAGAGATTTCATTGGTCTGTTCACATCTAATCTTTCTGCTCAGAACATCATAGGACTCATCTGTCTTCAAAAGTGTGATGCAGTGTATAAAATTTCCCATCCCTCACTTATAATAGCCAGTCCTCCCCACCACACACGAGATCAAGAGAAAATATTTTGCAACTCTGAAGAGCAGCAGGTGCCTTGCAGTATAGGGAATGAGAACATTCAAGAGAGATGTAGCTCCCTCCAAAGTGCTGATGGGATGGACTAGGAGACTTATAGACGGTATTGGAACAACGTGTGCTCTGAAACATGCACAGCAGCCCTGAGAGTCCTCCTGAAACAGCTACGGGCATACAAAATGATTTCCAAGGTGGAAAGGGGGATGCAACCTAAGGAACGGATATTTATGCTTTGAGAACTCAAAGGCTGCAACAGAGTGAAGCTTTTCTTCTTTCAGTAAAGCAGCAGCTTACAACACAGCAGTGGGAAGCTAAAATATGCATATCAAGAAATATGTGAAGTACTTGGATCTGTTTAAGCATGATTCAAAACCTTCAGTCTTACTTCCCACCAAAACGCCTCTTTTTTCTGCTACTTTGCATAAAACAAACTCAATTAATCTACACAGCATGCTCTGATTTTCCTCATTTACTTTGATTGTCTCAAGCAAGCTAAACTAGTGGTAACTATCAGTCATTTAGAAGATGAGCTCAGCCACATGTGACTTCTTGCACAGTATCAGTATAAATCATCAGAAACAGCAACCCCAGCTAGTTGGATTTTTCCACTGCTCCACTGTGCCCACACCATGGAAAAACACAGGAAAAAAAAAACCCAAAACAGAATAAAGTCTGTGAAACTCCACTGATATCTTAGATCCCCCTTAAATCTATCATCATTGTAGGATTTATACCCTGGGAAATAATATTCAATTGGTAATGGGCCTGAGCAAGGTGGTCTAAGTGGATATGCTCTGAGCAAGGGTCATGGATAAGAGTCATGGCTAGAAAACTCTGGAGAACTCTTCAGACAAAATTCTGAGAGTGTGGGATACACAAGCCTCATTCCAACATCCCACAGCACCTCTCAGAATGTCCATCCCAAGGCCTAAGAGACAACTGCATAGAAAGGAGCACTGTACATCTGGAGACTGCAGTGACCTGCAAACAGAATAGCTCTGGAGGGAGTATAGAGGGACAAGCTCCACAGGTAGGCATTGGATGACACATTGTGCAATGTTAAAGCCGTTACAAAGCACAAGTGCTGATTTCATGGAGTAAAAAGGAGGTACATGCAACTTCTGCACTGAAAAGTACAGAAGAGAGGTCTCACGTTTCTACAGATATGAAATCCCTATGGTTATCAACTGATGGATCCTGCTGCACCTTCAAAGGCAAAGCACGCTACACAGACTCCAGTCCCAAGAGTCATACTGGAGCCCATCCTCACACCATCTTCTTTCTAAAGAGCAAGTTAGCCCATAGTGGAATGGTGCAATGTTCCAAAACCCAGCCTTGTCGTGGCATTGAAGTCAGCCAACCAGGAATAAGCATCTTTATTAGGAGCTTGCTCATTCAGGCTCTTAAGTTTATCATGCTGGGTTCACCATTGAGGATGGGCAAAAGGGTGCTAATTGCTCCTCAATGCCATGACATTTCGATACAGATGAGTACCACAAAATGGCCACTGTAACTGCACACAGATAGACACAGAGTACAGAGGCCCAAGCAAGGGATATCACAGGTCTACTTTAAAATTATTTCCTCCTAGCCCAGGAACTTCTGAATTGTATTGTTACAGGATCACAGAATGGTTTGAGCTGGAAGTGACCTTTAAAGGTTATCTAGTCCTACATTAGGCAGGGCCCATTACAATAAAACTATCTATATGAAACCAGAAAAGTAATAATTCAGCATCACCTTTATTCACCCATTCTTTTGCTGTACCTGGAAGCAGAAAAACTCTTTTCACTCCCATCATCACTCTATGAAATAAATAACATAGGGAAAAAAAAAAGTTATCTATTTTCAGGGCTTGAGAAACCAGCTTGTCTTTTTTTTTTAGCCTAACGCCCTCCATTCCCATTAAAATAAGATTATCTTCACCATCCCTGCTTTTCAGAGACTTCCTCGGGCATTGGGTTCAGGACTCTGAATGCAGTGAACCCAACAGGGGCCTGACATGTACCCTTAATACAATCACTTACCTTTCCTCTTTTCCCCAGGTTTTCAAACTGAATGTCCCCAAAGGCATCAGTAGGAAGTTCCTTAGTGTGCTTCTTGTAGTTCCATTTTTCATTGGTATTAATCTGTGTGCCCTCGATGTGTTGATTTTCAGGGTATCCACATTTACATAGGTTACCCCTGAAAGAATTAATAGATATGAAACCCCCACAGTTCTGACCCTGAGCACAGAGCAGTAAGCTCTGACACTTTTATTAACAAGCGACAATATCTTTCACAATTGACACCATCTTCAAGACCTCTGCTGAATCAGGACATTTCCAAGAAGCATTGTTCTGCAACAAACCTGGAGCTTGTAGAACTTCCACTGCCTACAGTGGGAGTCATACCAAGTGCTAAGTCTGGGAGCGGGGTTGCACAAATACAACTCACCAAGACAAGCAGCAGGTGGAGCTACAGAACCAGTTGTGCATGAGACCTTTCTTGGATTTTCTATGTGACAAATAATAGCTAAGGGGAACCAACTTTAGCCGAGACCAGCACCTCATCATGTTGAGCACTACCTCCTAGGTTATGCTGCTATGGCAGAGGGATTGGACTCGATGATCTCCAGAGGTTCTTTTCAACCTCTGCCATTCTATGATTCTATTACCACCTTCTGTTGGAGCAGGTCCAGAAGAGGCCACAGAAATGATTCTGAGGCCTGAGAAACACTTCTGCTGTGAGGACAGGCTGAGAGTTGAGGTTGTTCAGCCTGGAGAAGAGAAGGCTCCACAGAGACCTTATTGCAGCCTTTCAGGATTTAAAAGGGGCCTACAAGAAAGCTGGGGACAGACTTCTGAACAGGGCCTGTCACAACAGGATAAGGGGTAATGGTTTTGAACTCAAAAGAGTGAGATTTAGACTAGAGAGAAGAAAGAAAATAACGTCACTGAGAATGGTGAGAGCCTGTCCCATGTTGCCCAGAGAGGCAGTAGAAGTTCCATCTCTGGAAACATTCCAGGGGAGGTTGGACAGGGCTCTGAGCAACCTGCTCTACTTGTAGATGTCCTTGGTCACTGCAGGTATTTTGGACTAGATGACCTTTAGTGGTCCCTTCCAACCCAAACCAGTCTATGATTTTATGCTTCATTCCCGCATAATCTACTTCTGTCTAGCACTGAGCAATGGGGTGAAGTCATCTCAGGCACCAGGTTGTGCTGAGAGATAAGCTGACACTTCTGGATGGCCTTACTTACAAGACCTCTTTCATTATCACAAGCCAAGTTAGGTCACCATCAGCTTCCTTTTAAATTATACACAGGAATGAAGAAAATTAAGCAGAATTCAGCATCAGACACCGCCAGAAGTGACCTCACCTGCTGCTAACCTGATGTGTACAAATGGCTTCTTTCCCTTTTTGTCCTCTCAACCAGACATGAAGAGTTCACTAAGATGTGAATCACTTTCCATACAAACCCGGGGCCTGACTGGTGTCTAAACACACCCAAGACATGCTCACATCAAGAGGGAAGGGATGTCTAGTCTCTGAGCAGATTTTTCAGGCAGTTTGTTGCATTCCTATCAAATTCTGCTATTCCTTTCCCCCTCCAGTTCACTGCATGGCACGGTGTACAGTCACTACCAATGCCTTCCTCACCAACGCTGGCATTGCATCAAGGGGAGAAAGAATCCACGCTTTGGTTGTGCAGGACTAGATAGGAAAGATGGGAGAACTTTTTTCTTATGAAGAGCTGCAGCCTGATCCATAAAATCTTCTGCAGAGCCTATATCCTTGCTTCCTCAGAGGGCATGGGGAAGGGCTCATGAAAGAGAAGAATGACTGACAACCGCAATCAGCCAAGTGCCATCACTGATGTCAACAGCAATAGGATGGAGCAAACTGTGGTCCCTACACTCCGTTAACAAGCAACTTCAGGTGAACACTTGCCCACCGTTAATTTTTACTAATAGCACAAAATAGGTAGACAGAGAGATAAAGCAAAAAGATTAGTGCTATTAACATCATTGTGCCATTTAGCAATATACAAAAGGGAAAGATATATAAAAAATATTCATTGGCCCAAAAGGATTACGATGAGAACATTAATTTGTGTGCTTACAGTGCCCTTGCTTGCAGGCTACAAACATAAGATTGAGTAATGCCCCCCTGAGGATCGCTGTAAAGGTAGAGTCAGAATGTGCCTCTCTGAAGCAGAGAAAATTATTTGGTTTCTTCTGCTTTGCTGTAACTTAGAAATAACCCCATCTTACCTTAAAAACAGTCAGACAAAAAGAAATCCAAACAAAAAAAAAACAAACCCAAACCCATACAAAACCCCCAAACACCAAAACCACCAAAACCAAACAGCAAGTATCAAGTATGACTTGCAATCCTTTCCCAGTGGGCTTGTAGGAAGAGAAGCTGATAAGAACCATCTCTCCCGTCCATTGTTGGTCCTTTGCCAGACATCCCATTTTAGATGGCAGAAGCGGATACTAAGTAAGACTTTCTGAAATTAGACTTAATTTCTCTCCCTTTCTCTGTCTCTCTCTCCAAGGCATTTTTCCTCCCAGCTTCAGAGGAGAATGGGGTTACTGAGAGCCATCAGAGCTCTATATTAGGACTCCCGCAGCTGCATTAGTTTGATCACTTTTCTCATGAGATTACAAAAAAAAAACAAAACAGAAGCAACATTATGGCCCTCAAAGTTGCATTGTATGGGTATTTTTGTCTGAAAACAGATCAAGTATAATATCCTATCTTAGAAGAACATCAGCCTCAGCCAAACCTAGCAACTGTCTCTTCTGTAAAGGCTCGTACATGGAATTTGTGATTTCGATTTCAAAGGAAAATTTCAGTTATGCAAGCCTCTGATACATACATACACTGATATACACCAATAGCAGCGCTGGTACTGCATCCCTAAAAACACCTGTTTGTGGCCACAAACATGCTACACAGAGGGAATTTGGTATTAAAGCCCTTTAATGGAGCTGCTGGAAGCATCTTGGCAGAGTGAGCATGAAGTGCAGGCCTCTAGGTTTGCGAGTTACTTGTGGAGAAACCTGAACTGCTGTATTTCCAGTTTTGACATGAGCTCCAGCCTAGAGCAGTGGTCTCCAAAGTGGGGGGTGCATTAAATGAACTTTTTAAAAGTTCAAGAATATTATTTCTTTTATCTGTATCTCATCTTTTTTTTTTTTTAATTGCTCTTTCTATGTATGTTTAGAGCATACATAATACTACTAAAGTACCAGATGTATATAGTTTA
>VWZY01011870.1:405227-420841 GCA_013399075.1 Chloroceryle aenea | reverse complement strand
TTTTCCCAAGTAACAAGTGATAGGACAAGAGGAAATGGCCCCAAGATGCTCCAGGAGAGGTTTAGGTTGGACATAAGGAACAATTTCTTCCCAAAAAGGGTTGTCAAGGCCTGGTTCAGGTTGCTCAGGGCAGTGGTAGAGTCTCCATCCCTGGAGGGGTTTCAAAGCTGTGGAGATGTGGTGCTGAGGGACATGGTCTATAGTGGTGACCTTGCAGTGATAAGGATGCAAAAGTGAGAGTTAAGGATTTTGGAGAGGGCCTGGTGGAACCCTGCCAGCTAAGGAGGGGAAGACAGGCAGGGGGGAACATAGGAACAGGCAGAAAGTGGTATAAAACAGGCCATGAGCTGGTCTGGCTGCGCCCCCTGATCACTGCAGTCTATACCGTCAATTATTTTTAATGGTCTGGGCAGGGGTGTTGTGCAGACAGAGGGGCTGTGCTGGTACTCGAGGGACCTGTGAACGTGTGTGTGTTGACCCTGAGAACATTGTGCGGGTGCCTGCACTAATGACCTCCTGTCTCCACTGGCCCAATGGGAAGGGCTCCATTAAAGGAATATGAAGCACTAGAAGCTTGCCAAGGGCAGCCAAACTACCATTTCTGGTCACTACTCTCTCAAGACCATTTCAGGACCAGTGGAGCCTCATGCTGGGCACCCATTAAGTGAGGTCCGAGTAACTACCTATGAATCATTTAGGGATTTGGCTGGCACCACTGACCAAACAAGTTCAGTGACCAAGCAAGACCGCACACAGTCATTCTAGCTTTATAGCCTGGTTATACCATCTGGTCAAAACCAGTCTGGCTTTACCTTCCCTGAGTACAGAACCATCCATTTTTTGTCTATAGGCCTTCCTGGATTTTCACAAACCCACCAAATGAATCCAGGGTCCTGCAGGTAACAGCCTCCTTCCCTGTACGAGCCTGACTTCGGAGCAGATCAAGAAGGTCCTACTAAACATAAAGTCTTCCATCAAAAGGCTGGTAGTGCTCACACTGCATTTCCAAATAGGACAAGCAAGCTGTCAAGAAAACAGCTGACCATGGTGTTGGGGTAAGAGAGGTGTCACTCAGCACCCCTAACATTTTAGGATCCCTCCTTCCCTCCCCAGGCAGGACACAAGCTTTGGACATTTGACCTAGTGTAAAGATGGTTTCCAAGCACAACCTAGAAGCAGAGAAGCAACTATCAAATCTCTAGCAGCTCCTCTTCTACAAAGACACGCCACCAGAGGACTTCAGGTGGCTACAGCCACAAAGCAATCATCCTGCCCTTATGACGTGCTAACTTTGGGAAGAACAAAGATGACAGCCAAGAGGTATTGTCCCTAAAACCACCAGACTGTTTAACGGAAAGGAAAAAACCACCCCCACCACCACTTATTTAACTGTGCACTGGGAGACATATTTCCTAATAACCCAGAAAGCAATTCTTGTCATTTCCCGTGATTGATGTTTGGTATGAAGATGCTTTTAAAGCTGTAATTTAAGATAAAAGTTCCACAGGAGGGAAATACATTTCAGTCTGGATCTGCGCAACTAATTTACTGACAGAGTTTTACTTTACTTGCCGATTTGTTAAATAAGCTAACACCAGAAAAGTGACTATGGACATAACTGTGCAGAGAGAAGATTAAAAGGAAACACGGGTATTAAATTATTCATTTGAAACACTAAAGGATTTCAAGTTTGCATCACTGTTTTTGTAAATAATTGATAAGAATAAGCGCACTGCAAACAAATCGGAAGGAGATAGCGGGTATGCAAAGGAACCCTGAAACCCTTGGACTGCTTTTTCAGTTTAAGTTCTGAAGAGCTTCACTGATACTAGAGTATTGAGCTGGTATTTGTGGGTGAAGCTCATCAAGTCCACAAGCGTTAGAAATAGCACGGGAATCATACGTACCGGAAGAGACGTGACCCAGCCGCACTCTACGGAACACACAAACGCAGTTCATTTTCCATCGCATTCCCAGCCCATTAAATATATAGGAAGACACTTCTAAAGCACAGACTAGTGCATTAAAGCATAACTTCAACTCCTACAAATTGAGACTAATAACCATTAGATAAACAGCAGAATAATCCTCTAAAATCTAAGTCTAATACTCTGACTTCCATGGTACTTGAAGAAGCACAGTCCAAGGAAATCTTCAGCTTGGAGGTGACTAAAAAAAAAAAAAAGATATATGACAAAAAAATAACTAGTTCTAAAGAGATTTTTAAAAACAGGCTCTTAAGAACTTGTCTGAAACTGAAAAATCAAGACCAGCCCCCATTCTCAGAAAGCTTTTATATAAATCTAACTACTATTTGCATTAACATAATTCTAGAGGCTGGCTTTATCTGAAAGCTCTTCAAAAGAAAATGATGTTGCCAAGCTTCAGCTGCTGCACTACCTCAATTTCAGCATATCAAAGGTACATACTCTTAAGTGTAGCAAAATCAACGCCTCATCACGTACCACCGTGGAGCACTTACCAAAGTCTCCAGAACATGCCCCAGCAATCCTACTGAAATCATTATTCCAAGAGAAAGGTTTTGATATACTTCAGCTTGCAAAGCCCCACCTTTTTTTATCTGTGTCATGCTTTCCTTTTAAGGGAGAGCACGGAAGAAGAGATAATGCACAGGAGTAAGCAACGGCAGGATTACTCACCTATTAATGATGAAGGCAGGGATCACTGCAGGCAGGCATGGGAAATAACAGGTTGTTTGTAAGAGACCGGCGATGCTGCTGTCCCACCCACTACCGACAAGCTGTGGTAATAACATACGCAGACAACAATACTGCAGCCAACTTAGGGCATTAACAGCACTATTAAAAAGCTGGGAGTATAAGAAAATGCTTGTGGGAATAAATAATTAGATTTTAATGTATCAGAAGATAATGAAACTGTTCTAAAATCAACACCTATTAATCTAATTCAAGGTTGCTCAAACCCTGGTGAGTACAACAGAGGATTTTGCAACTGAAAGTTTGTTCCAACAACAACAACCACCTTACTCTCAGTTCTTTCATGTTTTTATTTTGACACTCATCATGTTTTCTTCTGTATTCACATAGGTAAGAATAATTTCTATTGTTGTGACAGTCACCTTGGAGAGCTGGATTGTTCCCAGTCCGCTATTCTTGCGGAAAGTAGAGCTATCTGGTGTGCTGCTAGGGAACCTTCCATATCCTTTTCATCACCCTCTTTGGGCAGATGTCACCACCCCATCAGCTCAAGCACTCCCCCCCAAATCTTATGTTACTTGGTTCTGCAGTGGATGAGCATGCAAGGAGAAAACAGATTCAGCTCTGGAAGATAGAAGCTTCTAACCCATACGCAAACCCAGAGCAGCAGAGGGAAAGGACAAAGGTCATACTGTTCAAAAGGCCCAAGACAAGAGAAGTAGTTGTTTTAACTAAAGGTCCACTGTTGACAACACAACCATTAAAAACCAGCTGAGATTTTTTAGCCTGGTGAAGACAGAGGGGATCTGATCAATGCTCATCAATAGCTAAAGGGCTCAAGGGGGTCTAGAGAATGAGGCCAGACTCTTTTCAGTAGTTCCCAGTGACAGGACAAGGGCTAATGGGCACAAACTGGAACCCAGGAGGTTCCATATGAACACGAGGAAAAGCTTCTTTCCTGTGAGGGTGCCAGAGCCTGGACAAGGCTGCCCAGAGAGGTTGTGGAGTCTCCTTCTCTGGAGAGATTCCAAACCTGTCTGGACACTGTGATCCTGGGCACCCTGCTCTGGGTGACCCTGCTTTAGTAGGGGGTTGGATCTCCAGAGATCCTTTCCAACCCAAACTATGGTGTGATTCTGTGGTTTGAGTTTCTGTTAATGGTCAAAAGCTCACAGTGCTATTCCCTGGTAATCTGGGTTGTCTTTAAACCATTCAAATGTATTCTGAAGCATGATCCCAGAGCATCCAGACTGTCCCAGAGCAGTCCATGCCATGGACTGGGCTCCCTCTGTTCACACAGCTCCAGGATTTTATCTCCTTGGAAATCAAATGGAGGAAATAATGCACATGAGAATCTGTTCCCAGCTGTTACCCAGTGAGTGAGCTAGGACATAACTGGATAACCACCAAAAAGCTCAGTAAAAGTACTTCTGTAGTTTTTGCAAGAGCAGGAGTAAGTCGTCTCTCATGGACTTTTCTCTCCGGTCATAGTGAGGCAGGTCCTGTTACTCTGCAAGGATTTGCAGCACAAAAAGGCTGATGAATTCCAACAAGCTATTCTGACAAGAGACACTGGCAGAAGAGAGAAGGGAGCTGGATTTTTCCAGCCTGCTGCCTGGCCCAGGAATAATCTTTCCTTCTGTGATGGAGATAACTCTCACGTTACCTTGGCATAAACACATCTGCCTTTCCTGAGCAACCTGCTCTAGGTGACCCTGATTCAGCACGGGAGTTGGACAAGATGATCTCCAGAGGTCCCTTCCAACCCTCACCACTCTCTGATTTGCACAAGTTTACACTTAGAGGCTTTACTGTACACTGCAGAATCTAACAGCTCTGTGTCTGCCCTACAAGCCATACCACACACTGCCACTCACTGACCTAGGAACTGGCAGCTGCCATACACTTCATTGCTCCATTTCCTCTCCTTCTGATGGTGATCCAACCTTCTGATGGATCTCCTTGGTTCAATCAGATCTTCCCATTGGTTCAATTACAAAAAATGTAGCAAACAGACTGAAGAAGCTTAGACATTAAATGTTACAAAGAACACAAAATTATGACCACACAAAACACAACCTTAACTAAAGCCACAATGCCTGTACTTTCATACATACGGCTCTCCACTTCCCCTGCCACATCAGGGCTATCACCACATGAAATCTACCTTAAGCTGGCAGTAAAAAGCAATGAAGAGTTTAAACCGTTGGAGGCTCTTGCAGTTTGCATTGTACTTGCTGTGCACTGCCAGATAGGCACAAAAAGTTTTACTTCCTTTCCTCACTCAACCCGACTCCAACAATGGCTGTAGGATCATCATCCATGAGAGAACTTTTCCTAGGACAGCACATGCCAGGGACACTTTATTAAATTCAGGAGGGATCACCATCCTGCTCATCTCTACCACATGGGTGTTCAGCCCAGAGAAAACTCATCCAGTCTTCTCCTAAGAAACCTACAGAAACATATCACTGGCTTGCAGCTAATCATGAGGGACCTTAATTACTTCTACACGTCTTCTGTCATCATATTTCACAAGAACAGAGTTTTCATGGGCAGACAGCAGCATTATGGTCATGCATCAACATTACTGGAGTACTGAACATGAATCTTTATAGTGGTTTATACCTGCAGCAAGTCATAGAATCATTTTGGTTGAAAAAGACTTCCAAGATCATCAAGTCCAACCATTAACCCAGCACTGCAAGGTCACCATTAAACCATGGCCCTCAGCACCACATCTCCATGGCTTTGAAACCCCTCCAGGGAGGGGGACTCCACCACTGTCCTGGGCAACCTGGGTCAGGCACTGACAACCCTTTTTGGGAAGAAATTGTTCCTCATGTCCAACCTAAACCTCCTGTGGCACATCTTGGGGCCATTTTCTCTTGCTCTATCCCTTATTCACTGCCAAGCCACTGTTCTCAAGGACCTGTTATCACTTGATAACTCTCAAGAAGAGAAACTAATGAGTACATAAATGGGGAGCTCAATCAACTCTTTAAAAGAGTAGCCACTGAGTCGGGGAACAAACTGTTCTGTCTGGTCCTATTACATACAGCAAACCTGGAAAGCAGACAGATTTTGAGGGCTGCTTTGTGGTTCTCAAGTGCAGCAAATTTCCTTACACCTTAAGAAATTTAGCACTCCAAGGATAAATCAGAGGTGCTCTCTGAAAATATCAGGAAATTCTTAGGCTGCCTGGACAAAGGATCAATATTTTCCAAAGATATGAGCTCCTCTTTTAGCAGTAATTCCCACTTCCCAACATTCTTGGTCTAAGAATACATATGAAAGGATTCCAATCCTACAGTAATTATACCAAGTGCTAGCAACTACACTGATATTTACTCCAGCAAAATCAGGTCTCTCTCCACTGGAGCAACTTCAGTGAGAATTTGCCAAACTGCACAGCATTTGTTTTCTTTCCTAATTCACACGAAGTATATAACTCCAGCTTTGGCAAACAGAGGTGAAAACTTGTGGACCATGCTCTTGTAAATTTTGGTTTGTGCAGGGTTGGTTTGTTTTGGTTTTTTTTTTTTTTTTTAACTCAGTCTTGCCTCATCACAGGGAGCAAAATTTCTAATGCCAAGGAGACTGTCATGGGCTGACAGCATTAAAGTCACCACTACCGGACAGGAAATAATTTTTTAGGAACAAGGTTGTTTCAGCTAAGCTTTGAGCCACACATTACTAGCACATTGTTTAAAGACAATGTCTTATTGGAGGTTGGTATACGGGGTTTCACTGCATAGCCACCACAGAAATCAGTAGCTGAAAGTGTTCTTGGCTCATCTTGTCCCACCTGAACTTCAGAAATGAGCCCAAGGGAAAATACAGAATCCCAGCATAGTGGGGGTTGGAAGGAAATCATCTCATCCAACCCTCCTGCTAAAGCAGGGTCACCCAGAGCAGGCTGTCAAGGATTGCAGAGTCCATGAGGGTTTAGAATCTCTCCTGAGAGGGAGACTCCACAGTCTCTCCAGGCAGCCTGGGCCACACTTGTGCACCCTCACAGCAAAGAAGCTTTTCCTCATGTTTAGATGGAACCTCCTGCATTCTAGTTTGTGCCCATTGCCCCTTGTCCTGTCACTGGGCACCAATGAAAAGAGTCTGGCCCCATCCTCTTGACTCCCACCCTTTAGATATTGATCAGCACTGATCAGATCAGATCCCCTCTCAATCTCCAGGCTAAACAGCCCCAGGCATCTCAGCCTTTCCTCATCACAGAGATGCTCCAGTCCCTCAGCATCTTTGTAGCCTCTGCTGGAGTCTCTCCAGTAGTTCCTTGTCTCTCTTGAACTGGGGAGCCCAGAACTGGACACAATACTCCAGATGTGGCCTCCCTACAGCAGAGTAGAGTAGGAGGAGAACCTCCCTTGACCTGCTGTTCACACTCTTCTGGATGTACCCCAGGATAATATTGACCTTCTTGGCCACAAGGTACATTGCTGGCTCATGGTGAGCTTGCTGTTCCCCAGGACTTCTCCGCCCCAAGGCCCTTCTCTGCAGAGAGGCTTTCGAGCAAGATAGCCCCTCACCTGTACAGAGAGGTTTTGCAGCACTATCAAAGCTTGATGGATCAAATGGGTAAGAAGGCAAAAGAGTTATTCTGACGAGTGCTAGTCACCTTTCTTGCCTAGTCTAAATTGTCCCCGTGGATCACCAGAGAGAACAAAATGCCAAACACTGTCACAGAACATCCAGGGTACTGACTAATTACAGAAATGTTACACGGAGGTTCACAAAGAACATTTATACCACAGAAATCCCTCTGGATTTATTTTGCTCTGGCTACAAACTGTTAACACTGTTCCTGTTTCTCTGCAGGAAATGGCCACCAGTGCACTGGCAGACAGATGTTCATTTACTGTGTGACACCTGCCTCCTGTACCACCTTCAAATGCTTGCCATAAAGACCCACTTTCCCCCTTTTTATCCAAACTGCAGAAACTCACCTTGAGCAGGGGTCACAGTCTGGGATTCATAATCACGGGGGAGAACAAAACTATTTCATCCTGTTTCCAGATTAAATACCACGTTTCTCAACAGCATTAGAAGAGGAGGAGAAAGCAATGATAATTATTAAATGCGGACTATGAGATAATACTTTAGTACTTGTCATCCTTAAAAGCACCTAGAACATAATTCACATGAGCACCATAAACGTGGGGAGAAATAATAATTATCTGCCATTTTGACCCCACGCCCCTCATCTCTTTACCTCACCTGGCTCCTTAAATAAAGGTCTAGCAAGGCAAGAAGCTTGCTGTTTGTGCTTCTTACCCCACTCTAGTTAAGGAAAACATCTGAAGCTGTTACATGTACAACAGGTCAATGCTCTAGCAACAGGCACCCCACAAAAGCTTTGAGATAAAGCTGAGGAAATCCTTTAACAAGCTAGAGCACAAGGATAGACTCTCTCCATCCATTTCTGTTTGTCAGGAGGGGTAAAAAAAGACATCTGACTCCTATTTCTGCGTGGACCACTGAGATGTGCCTACCAGCCCTTACAATAAGTTTCTTACTTTTCAGATAATACAGGCAACTTTTTGGCTTAATTTCTGGGTTCTATTAAAGATCAGTAAAAAGAGGAGCTGCGGAAGATACTCTTCATTGCAAGAAAGGTCAATGAAACTATTCAAACACTGAGTCCTGTCTGAATCATAGGTATGGTAAGTCCCTTATGAGTCACCTAGGAGCTTCTTTGGGGTTTAGGTTTTTAAAAATTTTGGAAAAGCCTAAAGAGCACTTCTCTGTGGAGACATCTACTCAAGAGACATGGCTCTGTGAACATGCAACACTTTGTAGTTAACTCATTTCTTCCCATATTCAGGAAGGCAGGTGCACCGGTGGAGATAGGCAAGGTTTTATGAAAGACACCCAGCTCCAGTGATTTTTACTCATTTTGAATGGAAAACCTTGTAGAATGGCACATTTCCAGATGCCTGCTCAAGTCACAAGGATTTAATATTAATTACTGAAAGCAATCTTGTTATTTTCAGCCATTTGCTTTTCCAAGGCACGTAACAGAATATTCTCGCAAACCTACGACGACAAACTAAATGGTACACTAAAGAGAACATAACCTAGTGCAAAATGACAGTATTTGGGCAATTACAGATATCTGAATTGATCAAAAAAAGGATTACTGACCGAGTTCAAATCTATTAGAAGCACCTTTTACTAGTGCAGGTGTCCAGCCAGTCTCACACAGGACAGTCTCCGAGACAAAAACAAGTGTGACCTCGCAAAGATACAGACCTAACGTTATGGAGCCTTGAAAGCTGCATTCCAACAGAGCAGAAATCTGGGGTCCTACCCTTTCTTATTATCCATCCTGCTGCTTCATAAGCAGTTTAAATCCTTTTTAACAATTTAGACTCCTAAACACAGCCACTTGTATTTACTTCAAGTGTGAGCGCGCCTCACATTCAGAGAACAATGGGTGAAACCACTCTGAGATGCGTGTTAGCCCAGAAAGCTTTAAAAGTGCATTTTGGTGTGAAATATTAATAGGTATGAAGAGAACACTGTCAGAATCTTTCTGTAAAAGCCTTCAAAATAAAAGGAATCCACCAAAACTAATGATGTAATTTTCAGCTTATGAATGTTCAGAGTGACTAGCAATTGTGCACCTCAGGCTTTTATGCACTTAATTTGATGGAAGTGTTCTGAGAAAGTGTTCATCGAGCTTCAAAAATGAGGAGACGAGAGGTGATGAAAAGCTCAGGACAATTCAGATAAAAAGAAAAGAAAAGAAACAAGCCCCTAGCCCGAAATGGTCAGTTGAGGACTCGCTCCCGCCAGTTTCAGTGCAGCAGGCTCACAAGCTTCACTTTGCTCCAGATACACAGATTTCCTTGAATTTCACTAGTATCAAAATAAACATGTGCAGTAACCTAGAATAATCCAGCTGAGGACTATCACAGGGAAGTCCCCTGTGCTTACACAGCAATTCTTGACAATGCGAACTTGGCAGTGAAAGCTTTCAAAATTGAAAAACAACAAAAAAATGAAACAATAATAAATTGCCTTCACATTTGCATCAAAACTTAATCAAAACCACGTTCTTTAAAAGGCAGCACACATCATTCAGTAATAAGGTATATTTGAATATACCCAGAACCTTTAAGAAAAGTATCAAGTTCATCTTTTTTTTAAGGCTTGTTGTAAGTTACTGCAAGATTCAGAAAATTATCCTTAGTAATAACTGGTACCACTCACTGTCATAAAGATCATAGCCAAGACCATTCTAAACAACTTCGTATCCTATTCTGAGTGAGTTTTTATTCATAGTATTCATATATACCCATCCCTGGAAGTGTTTGAGACCAGGTTGGAAGGGCTTGGAGCAACCTGATCTAGTGGAATACATCCCTGCCCATGGCAAGGAGGTTGGAACAAGATGATCTTTAAGGTTCCTTCCAACCCAAAGTATTCTGTGATTTGTATGATTCCACGCCTATCTTGCATGCACTAAGATCATGCACATAAATCAAAGCCATACAGCACGAAGACAAGGGGTAACGCTGAAGAAAAAGCTTTCACAAATTTCATTTAAATCAAAAGAAGCTGCTCCATTGAAGAAGCACATCTGTTTTTACAGAGATACATTACTAAAATATGCAGTCAGATTCATTTAATCATATTCAGTCAAAATGAACAGATGCTTGTGACTATTTCAGCCTCTGTTCCTGGGAAACTGGGTGTAATGTGCAAACCTTGTACAGATATTCAGATTTCACACCACTACGCAGATAAGGGACAACCTAGGCTGCAGTCTCATCTGCATGCCTGGTAAGATCATGGAGCAGATCCTCCTGGAGGCAATGCTGAGGCAGAAGAATAATGAAGAGGTGACTGGTTACAATCAACACAGCTTTATCAAGGGCATATCATGCCTGACAAACCTGGGGGCTTTCTAGGTCACAACATTAGTAGACAAGGGAAGAATAAGTGATGTCATTTACCTGGACCTGAGCAAAGCTTTTGACACTGTCCCACACAACATTGTGGTCTCCAAGCTGGTGAAATATGGGTTTGATGGATGGACAATTCGGTGGATAAAGAACTGACTTGATGGCTGCACCCAAAGAGTAGTTGTCAGTGGGTCCATATCCAAGTGGAGTCCCTCACGGATCAGTACTGGGACCAGCCTTGTTTAACAGCTTTGTCAGTGACATGGACAGTGGCANTGTGGCCTTTCAGTATCTTAAGGGGGCCTACAAGAAAGCTGAGGAGGGACTTTTTAGGATGTTGGGTAGTGGTAGGACTGGAGGGAATGGATCAAAACTAGAGGTGGGTGGATTCAGATTAGACATTATGAAGAAGGTTCTTTACCATGAGGGTGGTGAGACACTGGAACAGGTTGCCCAGAGAGGTGGTGGAAGCCCCATCCCTGGAATTTTTTAAGGCCAAGTGGGATGGGTCTGTGAGCAACCTGATCTAGTGGGAGGTGTCCCTGCACAGAGCAGGGGGATTATAGAACTAGATGAACTAGGTCCCTTCCAACCCTGACAATACTATGATGGGGTGCATGTGATCATCTTCCCTAACAAAGGTACAATTAATCCAGATACATTAGCTTAGGTAAAATGCCTTTAATCCACAGAAATCAGAGAATCAGTCATGTAAGTAGAAAGGCACCTCTAGAAGTTTAAGTAAATCAGAACTGAATGACACATGCCTCAGCATCTCAAAGAACTTAAATCCCACAACCTCTCAAGACCCTTTTTCTAGTGTTTGACCACTGTCAAGCTGATTTTTTTTTTCCTACTATCTACTTGAAATTTCCTTAGTTCCAAGAACACCTTTTGCATATGGAGTTGGACTTCACAACTACAAGCATCTCCAATTAGCTGTGTCATTTGCCCCAGATCACTCTGAACAACTTGTTTACTAAAAACAACAGTGATGAGAGGCCAAGAACACCTTTATGTTTTCCAACAGAGAAGCTGAATTCAATCACACTTGCTGAAATAGGAAGTAATGAAAAAGTAGATGGCAAAGACAGCAAAGAGAACATAGGAACCCTTGCCAAACTGACAGGAAAGAAAAAATAATAGCCACGCTCCAGGTTTGAGGTGGGAAAACCTAACTGAATTACCCAGTTTGAGCAGTCTTCACAGAAGACCAGACTCTAAGCCCTCCAAAAGGCTTCATATTACTATTTTGTTCTCACCACAGCTGCTGCTGGAAAGTCAGTTTGAGAAAAGTTGGAAGATGGGAGGAAACTGCTTCCAAGAAATTTAGCTCAGGTCAAAGCCAGCAAGAACTGCCCACCCAAGACAGGAATGTTCAGAAAAGTTTTAAACTAAAGAGTGTCTTAAGAAGTGCTAGAGGCAACATTAATAGACAGAGCTGGCAGCTCTGACAAGAATTTCAGCACACAGGAAGAGATACAGTCAATGGAAAAAAAAAAAATCCCCTGGAGGCTGAGGTCAGACTGATTAAGACACTGTTTCAGTCAATATCCGCTGAAAACCATAGTTGAAAACCATAGTTGAAAGCAAAAAAACACTAAATATACTTTTGGAGTCTTACAAGGAAAAGACTCTCATGGAAAATGTATGAAGAAACTTCAAAGTAATTATAGGTTAGCAAAGGTATATTTCTTTCATTGACCATTATTTTAATTATTAATCAGCTGCTGCCGTCAAGCCTATGTGCTTAAAAACACCAAGTGGTCTGTTCTTCACAGAGGTAGCTTATCAATTTGATTTTGTGTCCATCATGCAGCATCATAACGAAAGATAAGTGTTTTAGAGTAAACCATGAATTTGAGCCACTCACTTATACATTTCATTGTTTCCCCAGACCGTAAAGCGCTTGGTCTCTGCAGAGGTGGGTGGCTCTGGCAGACTTTAACAGGAAGAACAGCAGAAGTCTAAGGTAAGGCACAAAGGTGAAGTCATAAGTGTGACTTGCTACAGATGTACTGGAAGAAAGGCAAGTCAGCAGTGGAAAGCATCCCCTCATCCTTTCTCCAGTATGCCAAATGCATGACATTGAAAATGACTCTGAATCCCAGGACTAGCAGCTTCCTATTAAGCACAGCAAGTAAATTTAAGCGTGCTGCAGCCTGGTGCTCTGTCTGTCTAGGTCTATTAGTAATCTGCAGGGAAGTTAGGAACAGCTCTCTAGCTTCTGTGCTCCCATCAGCCTTCATCCCAGCTGGAAGCATTCCCTGAAGAAAGAAGTTTCACAGTACAGCCACACTACTGAAGAAGGAATCATCTTAGGGCCATCACTGGGGCTTAAAAATGGCAAATATCCCCACAGTTTAAAAATCCCACAATACGGTCCCTTGTCAGCTGTGTTTCTGAGGGCAATGCAGCTCCCTCCAACACTCTCCTGATGTTCCTTTATCATTGTAATTACTTCTAAAGCCAGAACAGACTTTAACAGAAAAGGTTCACTCCTCAAAGTTGAAGAGAAACCAGATGCATGCACCTTCAGGCCCATCATACCTGACCTGCATCCAAAGCAGCGTGGGCAGCAGGTCAGGGAAGGGGATTCTGCCCCTCTGATAAGACCTCCCCCCTGCAGTGCTGGGTCCAGCTCTGGAGCCCTCAGCAAAGGAGAGACAGGGACCTGTTGGAGTGGGGCCAGAGGAGGGCCGTGAAGAAGATCCCAGGACTGGAACCCCTCTCCTGTGAGGACAAGCTAAGAGACTTGAGGTTGTTCAGCCTGGAAAAGAGAAGTCTCCAGGGAGACCTTATTGCAGCCCTTCAGTATTTAAAGGATGCCTACCAGAAAGCTGGGTAGGGACTTTTTACAAGGGCTGGTGGTGATAGGAACAAGGGGTAATGGCTTCAAACGGGATGAGGGGAGATTTAGATTAAAAATTACAAAGAAGTTCTTCACTCTGAAGGTGCGACACCAGCACACTCACCCAAGGAAGCTGTGGATGGCCCATCCCTGGAAGTGTTCAAGGTCAGGTCGGACAGGGCTCTGAACAACCAGGTCGTGGAAGGTGTTCTGCTTACTGTAGAGAGGTTAGACCTAGATGATCTTTCAAGTCTCTTCCAACCCAACACATTCTATAACTTTGAGTACTCTGATAGACAAGAATCACAGAGACATTCCACAAAGAACTGTGGAAGGAAATGAGAAGAGTAAGAAATATTGTTAAAATAGAAAAAGTATATTAAAGAAGACTTAAACCACTTAGATTTTAAATGCATGTACCACCTGCTAACAATTCTTTGCATCTCAAAGACAGGCTCAGTCAAATCAGCATCATTCAAGTTTTTCAAACCCGCAAGTATTAGAAAGATCCGTTCTAAACTTTCACATTATCTTCACCTCTCCAGCTGCTCCAGTCTATCCAATGGCTGAAACCACAAAAATAAAGAATTCGTTTGGAGCTGCCACTCCCTAATTTGTGAGAGAATACACTCTTGATCAATTGAAAAAATAATGAAAACATTTATTATTTCCAGCTTCTCTGGAACTGCAGAGAAAGGTTTTCACTCTAACAACTGGTATTAGCTCGCCTGGAATCAGCAACCAGCAACATTTAAGAAGTAATTTGAAGCTGAAAGTACTTTTGGGGAAAGTGTCTCAAATGTCAGACAGATCTATTAAAACAGCTCTTGACAGACTAATCTATAAGCCCTCCTTTTTTAGTGTGATATTTGTATCGATTTTTAAAATAGCAATCCCATTACTACACATTAACAGCATGGGTAAGCGGCTCTCTGAGAGTATTTAGTATTACAACAGGACAAAGAGAGAACATGAGGGCAGTAATTTTCCATCCCGAAGAAGGGGAGGTTAAATGGTGAAGGGACCAGCTTAACACTTGATATCTGAAGATTGAATCCATCTCTAAAGCAAGTTTTCAGCTGCTCTGCTGACCTTTTCTGATACTCAGATCTACTCCATACATGCTACTCTGCTCCCTTCCCAACAGCCAGCTCCCATGTCCCTCTTATTTGCCCACTGTCACTCATAGAAATTCTCTTTCTAATGGATCCAATTGTCCCAATTCTAGGAGCAACAGAGAAAAAAAACACATCAAGTGTCCACATACACCCAGCTGAACCTGCATGAGTGCCCAAGAAGAAACATCCTGGCAAAAGTGAAATGGAAGAGGCAGGCATCACGGCGGTTTGGATTTCCAGGGCCAGAAAACCAGTTCCTCCTCTCACAGAGCCCATAAACTGCTCCACAGACTTGTCCCAGTCATCAGAACTGTAAGGCTGATCAGATTCCCAACAGCACCATGGTTACAGCCCAAATAAACATATGCTATTACATTCAATTCTGACATTCTCTAGCCCATGTGGTATCTTGAGCTTAGCAGGCTTAAGCATAAATTAGCCTCTCAATAGACAGACACTCATCTTCATCAGCTCCCTGAGTTGCACAAGGACAAATGCAACGGAGTCAAATGTTTTGCTAAAGTCCAGGTATACAACATCTACTGCTTTTCCCCCATACACTAGGCAGGTCACCTGGTCATAGAAGATCAGGTTTGTTAAACAGGACCTGCCCTTCATGAACCTAGACTGGCTGGGCCTGATCCCCCGATTTTCCTGCACTTGCTGTGTGATCACACCCAAGATGAACCACTCCATAATCTTTCCTGGTATCGAGGTCAGGCTGACAGGCCCATAGTTTGCTGAATCCTCCTTTCTACCCTTCTTGTAAATGGGCGTCACACTAGCAATCCTCCAGTCATCCAGAACTTCCCCTGTTAACCAGGACTGTTGATAAATGATGGAGAGTGGCCTAGCAAGCTCCTCTGCCAGATCCCTCAGCACTCTCTGGTTTATGTTGTCTGGTCCCTTATGCAACTCCAGAGTCACCTGAAGAACTGATACAAGCCAGGATGCTGTTGGCCTTCTGGGCCACCCAGGCACATGTCAGCCGTCAACCACCACCCCCAGGTTCTTTTCTGACAGACAGCCTTTGCTTTTCCTA
>VWZY01011870.1:381009-403460 GCA_013399075.1 Chloroceryle aenea | reverse complement strand
ACTTCCCCTGTTAACCAGGACTGTTGATAAATGATGGAGAGTGGCCTAGCAAGCTCCTCTGCCAGATCCCTCAGCACTCTCTGGTTTATGTTGTCTGGTCCCTTATGCAACTCCAGAGTCACCTGAAGAACTGATACAAGCCAGGATGCTGTTGGCCTTCTGGGCCACCCAGGCACATGTCAGCCGTCAACCACCACCCCCAGGTTCTTTTCTGACAGACAGCCTTTGCTTTTCCTATTTTATTCCCTGTCGGGGGCGGGGGGGACAGGGTGGGAGTGTGAGGGAGTGAGTGTGCATCTGTGCAGTGCTTAGATGCCTACTGGAATTCAGCCACAAGAGAGCTTTGTTGGGCTCCCAGGTTTTCCATCCTCTCTGAAGATGCTGCCTAGCACCTAAGTGCACATCAGCCCACATTCAGTGTGTTACGTGGCATGTGCTGGTTGCAAGAGGAAAAGCCATGACCTCCTTCAGAATCCAAAGTGCAAAGATCTACTGACAGAGCATAAAAATTCTCAGAGATTTTTTAGCTAATCTTTCCATTAGAGCCCTGTTACAAATCCCCAAAACTTAGGGTCAGAAGAATATCCATTTGTTTTCTAAATGGATTCTTCACCCTTAAGGCTACAGAACATAATGGAAAACAAAAAAAAACCAAACAACCCACCACCAACAAAAACATAAAAAGAACAAACCTTAAACAGGTCAGGTACTAGAAAGGTGATAAAACCCACACCATTAAAGCAGCAGTTTAAAGGCAGTTACTTTATTCTACACATTTAAGACTGTTACAGAAGTCCAAATTAGCCCTTCCAAATCCATCAAAGATGGTTTTCATAGGCTTTGCCAATATGGGTAAAGAGGTTTTTTATTCTTTTCTTATTTGAAAAGCAAAACAACAAACAAACAAAAAATAAAGAAACAAAAGAAAAAAGGAAGAACATTCCACAATTTTCATAATTATTCTTACAGATGCATATTAAAGAAGTGAAGCTGCCAAACAATGTCCACAAATCTTCTTGCATCGATATTTGGACTGTTAAGAACAAGAGAGTTTTTCAAAGATTAATAGACTGGTTTGGGTTGGAAAGGACCTTTAAAGCTCATCTAGTACACCCCCTGACATGGGCAGGGACATCTTCAACTAGAGCAGGTTGCTCTGAGATCTGTCCTGACCTCAAACATTTCCAGGGATGGGTCATCAACCACCAGGCCCTGCTGAAAAATCCACCCCCAACTTTCTTATAAGCCCCTTCAGATACTGAAAGGTTACTAGATCATCTCCCTGGAACCTTCTCTTCTCCAGGCTGAACAACCCCAGCTCTCTCAACCTGACCTCATAGCAAAGAGGTTCCAGCCTTTAGATCATTTTTAGGGCATTAGTAAAGCAATCAGATCAAACAAACAGCTCCATACCATTGCTATTCGTATATTCATTCAGCAGCAATACCAGCAGGGATGAAGACCGCTCAAGGCCCAAAAAAGAGCCCTGGCTCACTTCTCAGCACCTGCTTCCACATTTTCCCCACTGCCAGGCCTCATCTCCAAGGCTTTCTCATATCACAGAATCAGAGAATCATTGAATCATAGAAGGGTTTGGGTTGGAAGAAATCACAGAATGTTAAGGGCTGGAAGGGACCTTGAAAGATCATCTTCAGCTTCCATCCATTACCCCTTGTCCTATCAACAGGCATCACCGAGAAGAGCCTGGCTTCATCCTCCCAGCACTCACCCTTGATTTATTTATAAACATTGATCAAATCACCCCTCAGTCTTCTTTTCTCCAGACTAAAAAGCCCCAGCTCCCTCAGTCTTTCCTCTCTGTTGGACTCTTGCCAGTAGTTCCCTGTTCCTCTTGCACTGGGGAAACCAGAACTGGACACAATACTCCAAATGTAGTCTCACTAGTGCAGAGTAGAGGGGGAGGAGAACCTCCCTCGACCTGCTGGATACAGTCTTCTTTATGCACCCCAGGAAACCATTGTCCTTCCTGGCCACAAGGGCACATTGCTGATCCATGGATAACTTACTGTCCACCAGGACACCACGGTCCCTCTCCATGGGGCTGCTTTCCAGTGGGTCTGTCCCTAACCTGTACTGGTACATGGTGTTGTTCCTCCCTGGGTGTAGGACTCTACACTTATCCTTGTTGAGCTTCATTAGGTTTACCTCCTGGATAGACTCTCCAGTCCATCCAGATCTTGGATGACAGCACAGCCTCCCAGTGTATCAGCCACTCCTCCCAGTTTAGTATCATGAGCCAACTTACTGAGGGTACACTCCATCCCTTCATCCAGGTCACTGATGAAGATGTTGAATAAGACTGGACCCAGAAATGACCCCTGGGGGAAGACCACTACTTACCCTTCACCAGCTAGACTCTGCACCACTGATCACAACCCTCTGAGCTCTGTAGTTCAGCCAGTTCTCAACCCATCTCACTGTCCGCTCTTCTAACACACACTTCCTTGGCCTACCCACGAGGATTTTATGGGATACAGTATGCTGATGTCAAGAACATTATGGCCAACAGGAGATCTACCATGGCTTCTGCCTGGAGCAGTTGGGTGCCGTGAGAGGTGAGCTGGAACAAAGAACAATCTTATTCAGATAAAATTGTTTCAGCAAGTCTTGAAGCTATTTGTCCCTAAACCAGTGCTAGAAAAGCAAGTTGCAGTTTGTCCTTACTGCTTCAACACACCCTGCTTTTAGAAGCCAAAACTATCTTCAAGTATCAGTATTATAACCCACAAAATTATTTCAATCATATAAACCAACATACAGGGAAAAATAAGGTTTTGTTACCCTTTTTGCTGAAACACTTTTCTAAGTAACTTTTAACTTCCAAGAGCCAGGCTCCTTTCTGCCACTAGATGTCCCACGAAGTAAGAGGAGAAGGCAGACAGGGAGCACCCTGAGCTGGAGAGTGGGCAATCTACAGCCAGGCAACAGGCGGCTGCATTTACACTGCCGGGATAGTTAACGGCTCAGACACCGCAAGGAAGTGTACAAATGCGGAACACACGACATGAAATTCTCACTGGGGAAATCCTCGGGGCCATGCCCCTGGAGATTGTCAAACTGACCTTTCCAAACTCTGATGAGCAGCACTGATCAAAAACAGATCCTGTTGGGAAGTTTGGTTGGTTGTTGATTTTTTTTTTTAATATGCATTTGTTTTTTTGTTTGGGGCTTTTGAGCATCTGGGTTTGGGGTGCTTCTCTGAAAGCCTTATACCTGTACTCAGTGCAATGCACATATTTAAGGAGTTATTCTACAGGAACATCAGAATGGCTGAGCAGTATATTTAACAAAACAAAACAAAACAAAAAAACCAAACAAACCACCACAAAGAAAAAAAAACACAATGGAGAATTGGGGCCACAGTCCCTGTCCCAAATGTCTGCAAGCACCCTCAGCACAGCTGAGCCCTGGGCCCAGGTAGGGCTCCAGGGAAAGAGGACGATGCTGCCCAGGCCTAGGATTTAACACACTGGGTTGTCCTAATGGGGCAAGCTGGAAGCTTGGGACTTCCTCCAAGAGGTTCCAGCCCTTCCTGAGGCTCTGCAGCTGTGAAGCACATACAGTGCCCCAGGCAAGGAGCAGTAAGACACAGCCACACTGCTGCTGGTTTGTTCCAACAGCAGGAAAACAGCCCCTCTGCTGATAGCTTTACCCTGTCCCATTGCCAGTGCAAAGTAAAGACAACAGCTAGTGCTAACAAAGTTTCCAGAGACACAAACAGTCCTTCATACTCATTTTGTTACCCCTCAATGTCCCTGTTTCACCCCTCAGCCTTAGGAACCCGGTGCTGTGGCTTTCTCCTGCACCCCAAGTCCCTTGGCAGCAATCATTTTACCCTTGGGCTCCCCTACCACCTCCCCAGCTCAGGTGTAAAGCACAGAGGTCAGGGGCTGCTCTATGAGCTTCACAGTCCCAGGTAGGAGAGGAAACTCTGTTCTGACCACCTAAGCCCTCTGCTTCACTTTCAGGCTGGCAGCACCTGCAACTCCACCATCAGCATTGCCCCCACTGAGTACCACTGCATTGCATTATTGCTTCCCAGGGGCAGGATTTTCCTTTTTGCCCTGGCTGAACTTCCAAGAGTCCTCTCTGCCCAGTTTTCCAGCCTGTCAAGGTCTCTCTGAATGGCAGCAAACCCATCATTCCTCATGGGTTTTTTTTGTTATTTGTGAAACATGCTGAGAAAATGCTGTGTCCCATCATCTGGGTAATTAATGACTAGTGTGTTGCTTCCCCCAATCACTTTCTTGTCCTGCAATGTGCCTGGAAATGTTTTCCAGAATTGGCTGCACCACCTTCCCAGGGATTGAGATGAAGCAGATCAGCCTGTAGATCTCCAGATCCTCCTCCTTGAAGCCAGGAGTGATGATTTACTCTTTTCTAGTTCTCAGGAACTTCTCCTGGTCACAGTGACCTTCCAAAGGCAAGCAAAAGTGGCCTCACAATTACATGATCCAGCTCCCTTAGCACTTGTGGGTGCATCCCATCAAGGCCCAAGGATTTAGGTATGCCCAGTTTAAGCACTCCCTGTCCTCCTCCAGGGAGGGGTTTGTCCTTGCTGGGGAATGACAGCAGCTCTGCCCAGGCAAGAAGCTTTTTGCCCCTGCCTGACTAGCACCTTGAGGGTGTCTGGGTGTCCTTCACTGGACCCAGGGGCCACATGCAAGAAAAAAAGACAGAAAAGAGCAGAAAGCTCAACCCCAACTCAAACCACAGAGGTCCAGAAACCCCTGAAGATTGGTTTGAAGTGGTGAGCCTGTCATAAGGCCACAGCATTACATCCTACCAACGGTGCAGCCCCACACACAGCAGGTATTTTCTGCTGCAGGGGGTACATAATTCCACTCCAGTGTGGACACCAAGCATCCGCCAGACAGGGAAATAAAACTTAAAATTATTTCACAGAACAGTCTCCTGCTTCCACTTCTGTCACCACTCATGTCACAGCACACAACACAAATAAAACAAGGAAGAAAATCTTTTACTCATAAGCTCAAAAGCCCAGCTGAGTTCTGAGGAAGCTTACTGCTGCTTTTAAGGTGTCTCATCACCAGTCATTGAGCTGTGCAGGACATGGCATGGAAACCACCAGAAGTCCCCAGCATAATACACTTGGCAGAAGGTACACAGCCAACTGCCAGCGTTTGAGAAGAGGCTTCTGTGATCTCTTGTCAGGCTGGAACTTCATTTCAGTTCTATTTTGTGTATTCTAGATGTTTAATTCAATTAGATGAGATGACCAGCTAAGGAGTAGATGTGAAGGTGGCCAAGGAACCAAACCATGAGCCAGGAGCTAGCTGACAGATGGCAAGTTACATAGTACAGTTCACTTGGTAAACCTGGATTTATTTCTGCAACAATTTTATTTTTCTAGCCATAGTAGATAAACAACTCAAAAGCTTCTTCAGTTGAGGAGCCTTGCACTCAATATACTATCTGCTGTCAAAACACAGTTTTAAGCTCAGAGAAATCTCATTTTTCATTACATTAGGGTGCTGACCTACATGAGCAACAAGAAAAGGCTGTTGTATTTTGTCCTTGCTTTCCCACATGATACTGAGAACAATGCTTGAATGTGGCAAGTCAGAAGGCAGGACTTCATGGCCTAATCAATATTTATCTCTGAAAACATCTTCCATTCTTACAAGATTGGGGAGCAGCAAGATTTCCAGGTAGCATCAGCACACGGGAAAAAATAGTGAAGGCATCAGTGGAAGAAAGAGAGTAGCTGAGTGCCGAACCACAAAACCCAGCACACTACACACCAGCAGGACCCCAATGGTACCAACAGACCTTAATGGCCCTGAGCAGCCTCACCAGAGGCCTCTACCTCCAGCTCTTCCCAGGAGTTCCCTTTCAGCTACGTGCTAGGCACTCAGTCTTGGTGGTCTGAGCTGTATGGTAGGAGGGCCTGTCTTCAACCCTACCTCCAGCCCCACACCTCTAAGGTAGACCCTTGGACCCCTATGGCAAGCTTGCCTACAGCTCCTACCCCTGCTGCTTCTCTCTGAACCACTGGATAGATGCTGGCCCTTGTTGAACCCCTTATTTTGTCTGGAGCTTTCCACAGGCACTTTTACCCTCATCTGTCTCTGTTGCTGCATCACCATGGGCCTGGGCACCACTCATGAGAACACTGTCTGGGATAGGACCTTCCCAGCTCATCCCATCACACAGAAGACTCCTGCTCTTCCGGCAACCAATCACCAACAAACAAATCCTTTTTGAGACAGAAAGGTTTCTAAACACCAAATCCCTAAAAAACCCCACCATTTCCACTTTGTCCACAGCCAGTGCTGGCTGCAGTCATGGTGCTGCTTAAGGCCTTTACTTGTTGTCCCAGTGGCTGGATTACATGACACATGGACAGCTGTATTTAACAGGCTAAGTTTTGTCCTGACTGCAGGGGAGTCTCACAGACAGAGTTCACAGGCACAGCACCTATGGAGACAGCCTTCAAGGAAGCTTGACTTCACCAGAGAAGAGGCTTCATAGAATGGTTTGGATTGGAAGGGACCTTAAAGATCATCTCATTCCAACCCCCCTTCCACGAGCAGGGACACCTTCCACTAGACCAGGTTGCTCAAAGCCCCATCCAAGCTAGTCTTCAGCACACACAGGGATGTAGCACCCACAACTTCCCTGGACAACCTCTGCCAGCATCTCACTACCCTAGCAGCACTAACAGAAGCCCCTCAAGCATCCATTTCTTCTACAGTCCCTCTAAAAGCTTTTTGTATCCCACTGCCTCCACTTCCCAACATTCTTGGAGAGCCACAGCAAATCTCCCACTAGATCTCAGCTGGATGCAGGAATTGGCCACATTTCACCTTAACAGCTCCCACACCTCTGCCTGCTTCGGGCATCACCCAGGTGATTGCAGCAGCTTCTGTTGACACACAATGTTCACTCATCATTACTGAAACATCCCTCCTGAGGGTCTGCACGTGCACCACCAACCACTGCCTGGAGCTTTTTCCTACCACAGGAAGGAAAGCAAACAGGTTGGTGTAGAGCAATACTGCTTCAGCTGAGGTGTAGGTGGGAGCAGAGTGGGATGAGCCTGCTCACAGACTATCACAGCCCACAGGAGAAAGGCACAGCAGGACAGGAAATGTAACTTGGCATTTGCTGTTACATTTCTTGGAACATCTGTGATGAGGAAAGGCTAAAGCCTGCGGCTGTTTAGCCTGAAAATGAGAAGACCAGGGATCTGATCAATGCTCATCAATATCTAAAGGGCAGGGGTCAAGAGGATGGGGCCAGATTCTTCTCAGTGGTGCCCAGTGACAGGACAAGGGGCAACAGGCACAAACTGGAATCTGGGACGTTCCATCTGAACAGGAGGAAAAAATTCTTTGCTGTGAGGATGCCAGAGCCTGAGAGGTTGTGGAGTCTTTGGAGAGATTCCAAGCCCACCTAATCAATGTGATCCTGGGTACCATGCTCTAAGTGACCCTGCTGGAGCAGGGGGGTCGGATGAGATGACCTCCAGCTGTCCCTTCCAACCCCTCTGATGCTGGGATTCTGTGATTCCAAAGTCAATGCATTTGTGTCAGCCAGCCACAAACCCAACACTGGCAGCACATTGATCCAAATTCCCCCCATGCTCTTGTAAGGGCAAGTAGCAGGGCACTGGTCAATGGCTGGAGCTCCAACACCATTCTGCAGCACAGGGCCTTACTTGCTCTAGGAAAATTGGCTGGGTTTGGTCACACTGTGCACAGTAGCATCTGTAACTACTAGATCAATACCTTAGAATAAACCAAATTTATTTGCCATAAGAGGTGATTGCATACATATTTCAGTCTCTTCCCCAGGTTTATGCTACCTCTGAGCTGAATGGAGAAGCTGGCAATGATTATTTTGATGAATATTCTAAAGGTTTTACCAACACAACCTGGTGGAACACATTAAAGTAGGAGAAAAAAAGTGCTTTGCATGATTGCTTCCTTATGAATTAGTACAATAAGAGGACTACAGATGTGCTAGTGGAACTCTTTTGAGTAGTGTTAAATTAAGTGTGTTAGTTACAGTTCCAAAAGCTCAACAGTTTTACACACGCAACTCCCCCTCCACACACATACAGGCTTCATACTTTAGCAAACAACTAATTTCTTCTATGGGTTATATTGCATTCCGAGCTGGCACTGTGTGGCAGGGAAGATCACTGGTTTGGCTGTCCTTAGGCTTAACTGAGTTTAACCCACCAGCCTCAGATGTTTTCTGATCTGTTCACCATCTGATGTAGCTGAAGGGGGAGCTCTTTGGGCACATGTGCTAGCTGGCCTGCGGAGCAGACAGCATTTTTCTTCCACAGCTGAGACAAAAGGCATTCCCTTTCCCAGGACAGGACATGCAAACCCTTCCACGCTGCCACCCTCTGGCAAGAAATGTATTTGCAATGTTAATGACAGCTATTTTTATCCTGTGGTACATGCATTGTCTTAAAAAAACTCAAACCAAAACAAACCAACAAACAAACAAAAAACCCGACAAAAAACAACCAAACTGGAGCTTCCACCTAGCCACGGTGCATGTTTCTGCTATTACTTCCCTAAATTATAGATTGCTTGGGTGGGAAGGAATCTTTCAAGGTCATCTACCCCCGACCCCCCTGCAGTGAGCAGGGACACCTGTAACCAGAGCAGGCTGCTCAGAGCTCCATCCAACCTCATCTGGAATGTTGCCACAGATGGGTCTCTCTGGGCAACCTGGGCCAGTGTCTCACCACCATCTATGTCAAATGTCTTCCTTCTTTAGCTTAAAGCCATTGCCCCTTTTGCTGTCACAACCGGACAGTAAGATCGGTGTACAGTTATCTAGACAGAGGTGACATTTCTAACAGGCTAAGGCCAGCACTCTCACAAAGAATGTTTTGCAAGCTCAGAGATTACCCCAAAAAAAGTGGTTGAATTAAAAAAAAATCTAGTTTGCTTTGGGGACATCTGACCAGAGCCACACAGGACATTTACATGTACCACCAATCCTGTTTAGGTCTCTCTGCTCTGCAAGAACGAGGAGCAACTCAGTCAAGACATGTTTGAATTTGCTGTACACAGTGGCACTCCTATGGTTACCTAAACTAAGTTGACTGAAACAGGATCTGGTGGCCTGGTGGCACTGCTGACTGAAGTTACAGCATTAAGCCAGGTTACCACAGCTCCTGCTGTGGTAAACAAGGAAAGCATTTCTTCAAGTATCAGGGTTTTCTGTACAGTAAACATACATTAAGCAATACCACACTGTCACACTCAGCTGCTCTGCTTGCTTTTAAGAAACCAAAACATGAAGTTAAATATATAGACCAGCAGCAGAGCTAACAGCTGACCAGCCTGACACTGCATAATGTCAGCAGAAACTCTTTTCCTTCCAGCTG
This sequence comes from Chloroceryle aenea, assembly GCA_013399075.1. Lineage (NCBI taxonomy): Eukaryota > Metazoa > Chordata > Aves > Coraciiformes > Cerylidae > Chloroceryle > Chloroceryle aenea. The sequence goes on along the minus strand of VWZY01011870.1, from coordinate 394,060 downwards.
AAAAGCCACTGGAAGAAGTGAGCCTCATATGAAACCAGTTACAGTGAGTCTCTCCAGCAGAGAGCTCCCGTGGGAAGTTCCAGGTAACCCCAGGATGCACCATGTCTAGCACAGGGGCATGCCCCTGTTTCAGGGCTCTACACTCAGTTGCCCCACATCGAAGCACTGAGAAGAAAAAAGCTAAATGCAGAGCAATTTTTGGGGGGTCCCTAACTGAGAAGCAGGTCCAGAGAAGTACAGGAAAGCTGATGAAGGGCCCAGAGCACAAGTCTCCTGAGAAGCAGCTGAGGAACACGGGGCTCTTCAGCCTGGAGAAAAGGAGGCTCAAGGAGACCTTCTTGCTCTCATTAACTCCCTGAAAGGGGGTTGGAGGACGGTCGGGGCCAGTCCCTTCTCCTAAGGAAGCAGCAACAGGACAAGAGGAAATATCCTCAAGTTGCACCAGGGGAGGTTTAGGTTGGACATGAAGAACAATTTCCTCCCCAAAAGGGTTATCAAGCCATGGCCCAGGCTGCCCAGGGCAGTGGTGGGGTCCCCATCCCTGAAGGAACTGGAAAGATGTGTAGATGTGGTGCTGAGGGACATAGCTTATTTGTGAGCTGGCAGTGGTGGGTTAAGAGTTTGGCTTGATGATCTTAAACATGTCTCCCAACCAATATTTTATGATTCTATAATTCATTTGCACTAATATGAGAAATCCACAGCTTTGCCAAAGCATCTCTACAAACTGTAGGAGGCATCAGCTCAGAAAGCTCCAGTTTCCATCTCGACATTGCATAACATTTTGTGATGGGAGAAATCCTGCTCCATCTCCTCCAAAAGCCACAAAAACCTGAACTACTTCTGCCTCTATCCTGAACCTGTTATCTCTCAAGGAAAATATGAAGCTTTCAGGAGCTGCTAAAAGTCCATCTGTTTCAGCTCAGAGGCTGTTCCAGAAAGGGCTGGGAAAACCTCCCCAGTGGGTCAGGTAAAGAAAGCAGTTGAGTTTCACAACTTGCTTCACCTCCTAGTTACTGCAGCTCACACACTGCCAAGGGCACGGGAGATTTCTATGTCCTAACACTATGCCATCTTCCTGAAGAGCTGCACAAACCATTCACACTGAACTAGGAGTGGCAATGACAAACACACCTTTCAAGGGGGGGAAAAAGGCAACTTAAGACATACAGGTGCCAAAAAAAGCATGGGTTTATTTTTTTCTTATAGGAAACAGGCTGAAGGAAGGTTCAGCTTTGTCCCACGGGCAGCCGTCGCTTGAGTAATAAATGCTCTGTGTCCCTTCAGAGCTATTCTTCAGTCCCTTCAATTCTTGCAGTTTAACCCACAAAAAAAGTGCTTCTTCAAATACCAGGCCTTATGGTCACATGTAAGGCTTTGAAAGCAAAACAAGGTCCTTTTCTAAGCTACCCTAGCAAGTGCCATGATAGAGATGCTCTTCCAAAGCACAAAAGCAGTTTGACAACCGCCTCCCACTTTCACTTCAACATGAGGGAACTTCCACACATGTAGAGCAGGGACAGCAATAATTAAGCATGAAGGGGGTGAGACCCCAGCCCAGGTTGCCCAGAGCAGTGGTGAATGCCCCATCCCTGGAACCATTCCATGACAGGCTGGATGGCGCTCTGAGCAACCTGCTCTAGTTGCAGATGTCCTCACTCCCTGTAGGGAGGTTGGACTAGATGATCCCAAAAGGGCTGTTCCAACCCAAACCAGTCTGATTCTATGAAAACATACATGGAAAGAAGCTTAATAATCATGTCTTTCTGTTTAGTGCTCTCCCTTCGAATCAAAACCAGATACTTTTCGGTTCTTTTCCACTTCTGCAGAGCTTTCTTGTTCCATGTGGTAAGGGATTTTCATCTTTTAATTTATTTTTTTTTATTCCCTCTGCCCAGGAGAAAGAAAACATATACAGAGCCATGTTATTTCCTTAAGTGTACTTTAGAAGTCCAATGGTAATATGATGTTCTCAGAATACAAAACATAAACCAGATGCCTATTGCACTTATTTCCTTTGAAACTGATGTTACAGCTACTGATGTTATGAGCCTAACAGTCTGAGATAAAAATGAAAGCAGACCTCAGAGCCAGCAGCATGTACCTGACATTAGGGGCTGTTTCAGTCACACAGAATAGGGTAAACTGATCCTACATAACCAGAGGCAAAGTCACACTCACTACCCCCTCATGAGGCCACTCAACTGGGTGTCTCTGAATTTCCTGGCCAGCTCAGGAGAAGTTTAGCAGATGTACAATTACCTTCCGAGATACTTCAGGCATCTCAATCTTAAGGACAGGCCATACTCAAGCAATATAGTGCTTCTGATTCCAAAATAAGGCTTTCTTTCCAGAAGGAATCCTCTCTCACATACCTGGGTGCAGAGATCCCTCTGACAACAGAGCCCTCGCACCATTAGAACAAAACCATCCAGAGCCCCCATGAGCTGAGCCAGTAACCACACGCAGCTTTTGAAGTATCACCTCACACCAGCTTCCACTGACCTGGGTTAGCTCCACCACATCCAAAGCCCGCAGAGGTCTGTAATGATACACATACCCTGGTACCTACAGAAAAGCAGTGAGGGCACTGAGATCAGTATTCATGTTTTCAAATAACATGTTGCTTCGTTTTCTCCTGTTCAGAAAAATCTTGGTGCAGCTGGGCCCAGCTGCATGTTAGAGCCATAAGCACCTCAATTCTAACACGTGTTCTCCCATTAGCTCATCATGAAGCATTTTAGCAATTAAAGTCCTATTTCATTCACACATAAAGTCTCATTACAGATACGTAATGCAGAAAATGCATTCCCTCACATTAAGAAATCCTGGCAGGCACTGCTGTTATGAAATTTGCTTCAGGACTATGTCAATACCCTCTGCTGTGGACTTCAGCCACAAAATAAAAAGGGAGCTGACATCAGCAAATGAGAAAAGGGACCAGTGATTGTCCAGTGAGAATTGTAATGGTGGCTACCTTGGTGAAACCACCTAATCCCCAGCAGACAATAGCAAGCACACAATGACACCTCATTCCAGAATTAAGAGCTCCAACACCTGCTAGGCTTTAAGTACCGTGTAGTAAGTACTAACACAAGTGCTACAGGAAGAACATGGACAAATCAGACATGATGTGGTCCAAATGGCTTACGCCAAGGTATTGGGCAGCAATTGCCTTCTCAGTAACTCTGGGGTCTCCCCCTCAGCCAAAATTCCATAGCAGTTGGTAGGCACTCCCCTCGCCATGATGCATGAACAGGCTGACAAAAAGCAACTCCAGGAGCCTGGACCAATTTAACGCCGCCAAGATGTATAATTTACAAAGCCAGTGTCATGCTGTGACATGAGCATCCTCTTCTGCTGCAGAGACAATTCACATTCTCCTTGGGGAAGACCAGAAATCCAGGAGCATGCCACCAAATCTCAATTCAGAATCTAATTTTTCCCCTGCCTTCTAACTCGTGTACAAACCCACTTGCAAATATAGTTTTCATGCACTAAATAAAGCCACGGGGCTATTCACAGAGGGGTGGACCCCCATACTTGCAGTGTACAGTATCAACATGCAAATTTAGTCCCATTCAAGACCTGAGACCTTAATTTGGCATTTAAATTTGCTGCATTTGCTTTGGTAGTTTTCCTATTACTGTTGTGAACAGCGTCTGTGCTCCTACATAATTAAGAGCAGCATAATGCCTACTGAGTGTTTCTAATTTGCTAGGCTGCTTTTTCCATGCAAGAGAAAAAAAGAGAGAGAAATGTAACCAGACATCAGCAAGCAAGAGGCAGAACACTACACACTGCCAGTGCTGAGAAACCTTAGTATCTGCTTTGATCACAGACCTAAAATGATTAGCAAACTGCTTCACTGTTCAGCTGTGAAGTACCTTTGGTAACCACAACTCTAATTACACTGTGTGTCTTAACATATTTCCAGCACACTGTCAAGAAAAGACCAACTAGCTGGTTCGACAGATGAAGTTTCAACACACCCTCCCCAACTCCTCTCCAGAAAAAAATGTCTGTGAAGCAAGAAGCAGCTGATACCAAGCTCAGAAAAACATGTACATGAAAGAATATATATTCTCCATCTATTTTGGATGAAAATTGCTTAAAGCAAGGGGCTTCTTTGCACTAAAATGAGCGCATCTTATGGTAAGGCACTGTGGATGTGGTCTGGCCTTTGGTTTTGAGACTGAGACAGACAAGTACCATTATAACAAAGTGAGCTGCAGAAAGGTATCAATGGGTGTCCAATGCCCCATCAGTCCCTTTTTGTCCCATGAAGGTCTCTCTAGCACTATTCAGTGCCTAATGCTGGTCCAGCCACTGCAGCAATTCCTTCCTTCCCCAAATTAAAGTTAAAAATGAGCAGAGATAGCTGCTTTTTCCTTTCAGGTGTCTATCCTAGTCCCCCCAAGTATTTCACTCCTAATACAAATACTCCCATGAGAATTTCTTCTTACTCTTCCTCCTGCTTAAACCTCTTTAGGATGCCTTTCTTTCATTTGAAAACCCTTTCCCTACCTGTCTTCAATTTTTTGTCCAACTCTTCTCCTTTCCTCCTCTCCCCCACACTATTTTTTTTTTCCTTACTGTCAAGAAAAAGCATTTTCTCCTCAAGTTAAGGCTTCACTAGTGCAGCTGCATTTAACTAAGGATTTTGAGTTCTGCAACATGCTCTGGGTTGCTGGGCACAGCAATACAAAAGCAAGCCTTAAAAAAAGCCTAGAAGCAGGATGATGACAATACTATAAATTCAGAACAATGCAGGCAGACCCTATGTAGCTACTGCCTCAAATAATTCACATGTAATACAGCCAGTGTTTGGATGCAGCAGTGAGATTTTTCTCTTCAGCTAGGAATGGAAAGCAGCTACTGCTGAGTGGTTACCCTTTGGCAAGTGTTCATTCCCTTCAGTATCAAGCATATCTCTCTTTAACTTCCCCAATAACAAGTCCATTGTTTACAACAAACATTTGCACAGAAGAATTTAGTTTCTATCTGAAGTCAGACTCTGGTAGATGTTCATTGGCACAGCTAAAAACAGCTGAAGGGATGGACAGCAGGTAATTCTGGCTTTCTCTGGTATGAAGCACACAATACAGCATGACATAGATCCTTTGATGCAAGGTTCCACATTGTTTCCTATGAAAGTGAAGTTTATCTGTAAATAATTGAGCAAAATGACAGCTCAAATGGTTCCATCTTCATTTTTTTTCCCTAGGAAACATATCTGCCAAGAAATTAAAGAAACCTGGCACCAGTTGTTTCCTTCCCACAGCTGTTTTGGGAAAACCCAGCTCACATGGCCTTACACAACAGCCTGAGAAGCAGCTCCTGTCCTGAGACAGAAAGCCAGTTCACCAGCAGAGGAACCCCAGGGGGACTGGAGACTGGACTAGACCTCCAGAGATCCCTTCCAGCTTCACCAGTCTGTGGTGGCTCATGGATGGAGATAAACACACTAAGAGGTGAAGCAAGCACCTCAAGGTGGTCAAGGAAAGCAACATAAGGAACTTCCTCTCTAATCCCTGTCAGCCAGCAGATGTTTGTCCTCCTGGGAAGCAGGGCCTCAGCACATGCCACTTGGCAAGGCCAAGTACTTAACCATGAACATCCCACCTTCCTCCTTTCCTTTAGTTTTTACTGCAGAGGACAACATCATAGGGCATGGAATATCCCTCTGATTGATTCAGGTCAGATGTATCAGTTGTGTCCTCTCCTGTTTTCTCATCCACCCTCAGCCTACTTGCTGGCAGAGGCAGGGTAAGAAAGGAATCTTCTGCAGGGCTCCACAATAACCAAAAGACTGCTGCCTTAACTCTGCATTAGTCACAACTCCAAAGCACAGCACCACACAGGCTGCTGGGAAGAAAATTAACTCCATCCCATCCAGTACAGCAAGACTGGCACTGTTACCTTCTTTTTACATTTTTGTACACTAGACTCTAATCTCACCATTATTTCATATTTAATCCCTGAGCTTTCCACAAGAATATTGGTGCCATGGTCTCTGAAAAAATCCAGCCCTCCCCCCCCCAATTTGAAAAACCCATGAAATATTTTGAGCACTGATTTTTCAAGACCACTGCCACAAGGATTTCCCTTCATATTAATGCTTTTGCACTGCACCCTCAGCAGTTAAATAATTAAGACAGCAATCTTTATAAATAACAGTCCTAAATAATTATGACAGCAGTAAGCACCAGCAGTAACCACCTTCCTCTCTTGGTGGAGATCCCTTATTCTCAAAAGGATGAGCATTTAGTTCAGCACCCACTGTCTGTCCTCCATTGCCCCACTTGGAACCTCCACTTAGACCAGGAACTCCACTCAAACCAGGGTACATAGGCCTGGCCTGAGTTACAGCAAAGGCATGTGTCCATCTCCAGTACATCTCCAGGATGAACATCTTGGACCCACGTTCCCTCTGTCTCCACCCTTGTCTCTGACTCCATCTCCTGTTGCTCATGGCTTGACCCTGTCCGTCCACTCACCCTGTCTGTCAGTGGACCTTGTTTTATCAGATTATACCCTGTAACATTCAGAGGCTGCACTACCACCTGCCTCTCACTCCAGGAAGGACATTGAGGGGCTGGAGCATGTCGGAACAGCAACAAAGTTGGTGAAGGATCTAGAGCACAAGTCTTGTGAGGAGTGGCTGAGGGACCTGGGGTTGTTCAGCCTGGAGAAAATGAGGCTCGGGGAGACCTCCTCACTCTCAACAACGCCCTGAGAAGAGGCTGAAGCCAGGTGGGGGTCAGTCTCTTCTCCCAAGGAAGAAGTGACAGAACAAGAGGAAACGACCTCAAGTTGCACCAGGAAAGGTTTAGGTTGGACATGAGGAACAATTTCTTCCCCAAAAGGGTTGTCAAGGCCAGTCCCAGGCTTCCCAGGGCAGTGGTGGAGTCCCCATTCCTGGAGGTCTTTCAAAGGCATGAAGATGTGGTGCTGAGGGACATGGTTTAGATGTGACCTGGTAGTTCTGGGTTAAGAGTTGGACTTGATGATCTTAAAGGTCTCTTCCAACAAAAATGATTCTATGACCCAGTTCAATGGACTCTGTTTTAGCAGGTAATACCCTGCTGTGTTCAGACTGCAGGACCACAGACCAGGTGTGAGGACCCTGCCTTGCTGAGGTCCCACTAGATGTCCAGGCTTGTCCTCTGCTCTCACTACTGAAAAGTTTTTCAACCTCATCATGCTTCACACCAAGTTCTTTCAGTTTAAGTTGCAGTTCAGATGCTCCCCGAATTAAACCGTTCCATTTGCCAAAAGCAGGTATACTTGGACTTAAGCATGACTAAAGCATCACTGTCATCTGGAAAACCCTGCCACATTCTCAACATACATTGTTCAGAGGCTGATGGGGCCAAAAGCTCAGGACTGCTCCTTAAGAAAGTCTTCCCAGGAAGTACCTCAGCTCCTGAAGGGAGTGCAGAGCAAGGCTACATAGCACACCTTCAGAGGACAATCTTACAGGATGAACTGCTGAACTCTCCAGCTTAGAGTGATCGATCTCGACAGCCACTGGTGCAACAAGCCAATTAAATCCCCAGGGCAGTGCTCCTTCTGGCCTGGGTCAGGTGTCAGGCAACCTGCCAGCCTGACAGGGATTTGCCTTAATATCTTCCCATCCCACTAAGTTAATGGTTGTGAAGGGAGAGGGGGCATGCCAGGGATAGCTCCAATGGATTCAGTGCAAAGCTTGTCAAAGTACATCTGATAACAGGCAAGAAAAGGCAGCTTTTAATTCACTAGAGTGAAACAGAGCCTACTTAAATGGGATTTCTTCAGCCACCTCCAAATCTTACTGTAATAGCTCTTTAATTACAAACCCACCTATCCACTCCTTCCCTGGCAGGCTGAAATCTCTGCTGCACCACAGACCAAATCTAAGCAAAATTAAATTCTTTTAGAGTACGAGTAGCCACAAATCTATCATCCTCCAGCAAAGCTGCATCACCATTCAATGTGCCCTTCACAGTTCTGAGTGCAGCTTTGTCTAGGGACAAACATTTCTGCAGCTCTCCTGTCTTTACCAAACGCAGAAGGGGGTGTGCGTTGGAAACAAAGCCACCGCACAGTACTCACCCCTGGGAAGAGGACGAACAAACCAACGGCACGTGACAGATGTTCCTCACATCACCCAACACGTTACTGGGACAGCACTGGGATACTGCGGCAGCAAGCAGAGCCCAGGAACGCAGGAAACGAGCGGTTGTGTCATTTTTGCTTTTCATTTCCTTCCCACGCTGCAGAAAAGACATCGAGATCTCCAGGACTTGAACATCTCCCTGCAGCAAAACATGACAAGATCAGGTACCTTGCCGGCCAAGCAGTTGCACTGATAGCCCAAAGCAAAGATTTATCTTCAGTCACTCAGCATGAATGATACCAAATGTTCAACCAGGTAATTAGGACTCAATTTTTCACATTACAGGGAGAACAAGCCCTCCCCCCTCCCCAGCTAACAGTGTTCCTCAGCCAAACAGCGCCCAAACTCTTAATGACCGTTTCAAAGTGCTGAGGGCCAGGTTTAGATATCCCTCTCCCGGCTTTGAAGCCATGGCATACCTTTTCTCACCATTAAGTGTCTACATTTACAAACAAATACAGCACAGAGCTTTGAAGCTTGCTGGTTTAAGCCTCTTGCTGTAGTCAAACAGACGAATCAAAGGGCATTAGCACCTTGGTTTGACAAAGCTGGACTACAAACCAGCTGACAACGCTGCTGTCAGCGCACTCCTTAAGAGCGGAGGAAGCGAGTCCAGTTTTGTAGAAGACAGCAACATGATACAGATAAGCTTGAGTGAGGACTCAATATAGGTAAGAGAGGACTCTGGCTTGAGAGGAACTGCTACTCCAGCTGGAGCACAACCTGGTCCTTCCTGGGATGCTCCATTGCCAAAACACAGCTCAAAAGTGACATATCAGAACATCTCAGAAGTCCAAACCTCCCCAGGAGCATCAGAACATCCTTTAGTAGAGGGGTTGGACAATATTATCTCCAGAGGTCCCTTTCAACCCCCACCATACTGTGATTGTGTGATTCTGTGATCTGCTCTTCAAATTATACCCTCATTTTCTACTACTTTACAGGTATTTGACATCCTCCTCTTAACATGTTCAGTAGCATAGACTCAACCTGACAGTACTTGCACTCGGGTCTTGTGGCTTCCTACACCATTTACACCATGGAAGTTCAAAGGCAGTGGAATGTTTCCAGCAAAATATGGTCTCTTGGCCTGGAAAGGAGAGCTTTTAGGTGCAGAGTCATTTAACACTGCCATCTCTGTTAGTGGGTCACATCTTCAGGGCCTGTCTCCACTGAGGCAGTAGCAGAGCCCAGCATGTTCTGGGCAGCTGTTTGCTCACATACCATCACACCCCAGTGGCAGGCAGCCACCAGGAATGTCTGAATTCTTCCTGAGGATCAGTCTGTGCTTGCTCTTACACTGTTTGCTTCAAACAGTTGTCATGATCTTTGCTTTCCTTTACCGAGTCCCTGCTGTTTTAACCAGCCTTTTCAACACTTCCAGGAAACTGCGTCACACGCCATCCTTGAGCAAGTCATCCTCACCTACACCAACACACCTACCACTTGGATTAAGAATTTGCCAATGAAGCCCTACCAGGAGCCTCTTCAAAAAGTTCTTCTGTTTTCTTCTCCACTGAGATTAGTCTAAGCTTTCTGGTCCAGAACAGTAATTCCCACTTAGAAAGAGGCTTACCTTCCCAATCCCTAATCCCATGTAAAGGCTGTTTAACCAGCCCTGAAAGAGAACTAAACCCTTTTTGTCTTCACCTGGACTGCCTCCAGTATCCCCTTGCAATATAATACTAGTCCAAATTCTCCCAGAGATGTCTCCTTTGCTTCCCTTATCCTCTGACTTCCTTGAAAAATCCAATTACCTTTTTTTTTTTAAATCCCAGGAACACCAAATGAAAGTTGCAACAAATCTATATAAGAAGGCACCTGGATTTCTTTGTAATCTTTTATTTTATCCTTAGCCTTCTGGAGGACATAATCAACAGGTTGCTCGATGTCTCATCAGATACACACCATTCTGGTCAAACTGCTCAGCTTATGTAGTTAGCAGCAGTCTCCCTTCTCACCATTACCCAAACCAGAAATATCCATGCTTCATTACTGCACATTTCTTGATGGCGTAGCCTTCCAGCTACTGAGGATACATACTCCAAGAAAAGCATTGAGGCACTGGCTGAGAGGAGTTCACTTCCAGACAGTCCGGAGTTTTTTTGGACAAGCTGTAATAGGACACAAGGCATACTCCTTAGAGCTGCAAATGCACAGCTCAGTTAAGAACATTACTTTATCCTGGTCACACTGAATCCCAGCATGGTAGGGGCTGGAAAGGACCTCTGGAGATCATCCCATCCAACCCCCTACTAAAGCAGGGTCACCCAGAGCAGGTTTCCCAGAATCACATTGTCCAGGCAGGTTTGGAATCTCTCCAGAGAAGGAGACTCCATAACCTCTCTGGGCAGCCTGGGCCAGGCTCTGGCACCCTCACAGCAAAGAATTTTTTCCTCGTGTGCAGGTGGAACCTCCTGGGTTCCAGTTTGTCACCGTTGCCCCTTGTCCTGTCACTGGATACCACTGTCAAGTGTCTGGCCTCATCCTTTTGAGTGCTACCCTTTAGATATTGATAAGCATTGAGAAGTTTTCCTCTCAGTCTTCTCCAGGCTAAACAGCCCCAGGTCTCTCAGCCTTTCCTTGGCACAGAGATGCTCCAGTCCCCTCATCATCTCCGTAGCCTCCACTGGACTCTCACTAGTAGTTCCTTGTCCCTCTTGAACTGGGGAGCTCTTGAACTAGACACAATACTGCAGATGGGGACTCCCTAGGACAGAGAAAAAGCTCCCTCAACCTGCTGTCCACCCTCTTTGCACACCCATCCTAGCTGACTTCCTCCAACACAAAGCACCCCTCTGCAATTTCTCATTTTAGCTGTTCACTAAGCTAGTTTTTGTGTCAGAAAAAAAACGAAGCAAAGTCCTCAGGTACCACGCACTCACAACATACCCTAAGGGTTCACAGACTTGGGACAACATGTTGAAGTGATACACCCATCTGATACAAAGTCATCAAAACACCTTCCAGCAGAAAGAGCTGATGTAGTTTGATACTGTTTGCGCTGTTGAAAGATTAAAACCTCAGCTTTTCCTTACCGTTCTGATTTAAAAATGCACTTAAGTGAATATAATTCAAATGAGACTAACAGGGCAGACCATACAAGGTTTGGTCAATACTTGCAACTAGTAATTGAATAAAGTGCTCCTATCCAGCAATACAAACAGCTCGAGGCAATTCATTGATGTGACTGTCAGCTAAGCTACGTCAATATTATAAAAAATACCTAACAGTTGGCAGTCATTTGGGGTGTAGTACAACAGAGCAGCTTCCCGTGCTGCGGTTACACCGTTCCTTGCACAGCTAGGGAACACACAAACAGTGTCCAGGCCTTCTCAGCACCTACTGCACCATACTAGTGGGATGATGCTGCTTCAGAAGGTCTTGCTTCAAACTCAGCTGGATCCAGCCCTGCAGTGGGGCCTCACTACAGCAGATCAGAGGGGGAGCACTCAAAATGTGAACTGTTTGAGCACTGTTTTTCCACAGGCATGCCATCAACAAAGATCTTAATTTTTGTTCCCTACCAGCCTGAAAAAAAGCCTCACTCAGTTGAACTACATTGTCAATGCTCCCCAAGAAGGTTTAAGCTAATTATTTTTGAAAGCAAAGGAAAACAAACAACAAAACTACCATATTTTAGTGTCAAATATGCACACATCCCCCTTCAAAACTAACTCAACTCCAGGGAGCAAATCCCTTTGAATGTCTCAAGACCTAGTTTTCAAATTCACTCAATAAGCAGCTTCTGTTCTGGGCTCATAAAACAGAAACAGTTTGGGGGCAAAACAGATACCCAAGCTTTCTTTTAGCATTTCAGTCATTTCCAAATAACATTTGCAGACTCTTCAGCTGCGTTCCATATGAGTTGCAAGTGACTGGCAGAGAGTGAGCAATAGAAATCTGAGTTGTTTCAAAATTGTACAGCTTCAATTCACAGGGAATGCTTCTAATAATCGTTGGATTCAGCTGCACACAATCTGTGGTGTACTTGATTTTATTATTTGGGGCTGAAAAAAGGAGATGACATCACAGCCAGTAGAGACACCTTTACCCCAAATATGAAGAGGGCTCTTCAGGTGATCAAAGGAAAGTTTATTTTCTGTATTTTATACCAAGCAAAAGCAGTAGAAGCAAGGCCACGTTGTTCTCTCAGGCTGAATCTCCCATAGGATGAGCTGATGCAAGGATATTCCCTGGCTGCCAAAGGAGCACTTACTGGAAAATGACCATACAGTAAAAAAATTCACAGCACAAAGTACAGAGAAAGTCAGGCTTTGAAGCACAGCCTCCGTGCTGCAGATAAAGAAATCTATTGTGAGCATCCCAGAGTACACACCAGGAAATAAGAAACCCAGAGAGAGACCCAGCTCCAAAAGGTCTCTCTTCGCCCCACAGGCAGATAATTGTGCACAAACATGGATATCAAAAACACCTTCCAAACCACGGGGAAACATCTGTTTGGGCAACAACTAGGGAGGACTTGTAGAAGCAACATACCAACTGCAAATACAACAGGTTAAGTGCAGGTCTAGGACACCCACAACTATCAGGCTTCCCAGATTCTCTCCCTGCTGGCGAAAATCCACATGAAGCTTGATCTTCCGGGATCATTTCATTGTGAAGCAACCACAGTTTACAAGGGTTAGATGTTTAAGGTATGGACCATCATCTTCCTAGAAGGATATTGTAGGAACTTAGATACGAAGAACACAATCGAGCCAGACAGGTAAACTTGTGACTGCATCACTTGGCCATACAGATTTCTAATTTCACAAGGTTAGAAAGGTGCAATTCTACAGTTGCTTACACTGAACCACATGAACCAGGCACTGGAACTTGCAACTCAGAGGAGTACAAGTAAAAAAAAAAAAACAAAACAACTGCTTA
>VWZY01011870.1:366016-380832 GCA_013399075.1 Chloroceryle aenea | reverse complement strand
CCTTTTCCCTTTGGGGAGGGAGGGGGGTTAACAGAGCGTCCGTTGGGTCTTAGGGGCTTCCCTGACCCTAAACCACGACAGAATTGTAGTGAATTAACCTGTGTGAAGTGAGAAAGCTTGATAGCTGTATTGGAAGCAGGGAGGGTTGAACAGCGGGATGCAAGGATGAAAATGAGCACGACTGTAAAGGCAATAGCTGTTTGTTTCTTGCTCCTCTCATCTTCATTTTTATTTCCATGAGAGAAGACTGAAGTCATACTGTAAATAGAAGATTAAGCCTGCTCAAAAGGAGCACCACAGACTGCAGTCTTGTTTATGGCCAGCTAAGCATACTGCAGTCCTTGCAATCATACATCTCTGAAGGCAGCAATTCTCATAGCAGAGCATTTACTACAGTAAATATGTTGTGGGAGGGATGCTCTTTAAACCAAGTCTTTAGTTTCTAGAAGGAACAGACAAATGATTATTTGGAAAATGCTATTTACCACCTCTTCAAACCAGTTTAATCTGTGTGAAAACCTCCTTTTTCATCAACTTGAGGCCAACACTTGGAGTTCTTGACACTGCAGCTGAATGAATCGTCTCATGGCAAATAGCTGCTATTTTCTGCCACTCCTACACAAACTGACATAATCACAGCACAGACAGCAGTCAGTACAGGATTCATGATTGCCCTACCACTGGCAGACTATCCAGACCACAAAGATTCACAGATGACTACGTAAAAGAAATAATGATCACTTCTCAGATAGTTAGAACTACAAGGTGCAAGGTGCTTGAGCAAGCTGAAAGTGCTCTTCACCTTAAAGATGTCATGTATGGTATCCAGTGATAGCTGTGGGCAATGTAGATACCAGCGAGTGTAAATAAACGTTCCTAGCAGCATTTTGCACTCTTTAGGCTACAGCTAGCTTAGCATCAGTGGTAGAAGAGGAAGAAAGTACTGTTATATGAAGATCAGTATTTTGTTCAGATCCTGGGGAGAACCTCATGTTTTCTGACTGTTAAGAGAAAGCTAAAAGAAAAGTTATTTCTCCATAGCTTCTGAAGGGGGAGAACAGGGAACATGGCTTTAGTCCTAGGTTTTGTTTCTTCTGCTATTTTTAATTGGCAATAAATTAATCTTCCCCAAGTTGAGTCTGTTTTGCCAATGACTAATCCATGAATGATCTCCCTGTCCTTATCCCAACCCACAAGTGTTTTCATCTCCATCCTGCTGAGGAGGAAGGATGAGAGTGTCTTGGTGGGTATCTGGTGGCCAGTACCAGGTTAATCCACCCCCAGTGAAAGTGTTATAGCCAGAAACAGAGAAAGTAGATATTTTGCTTGATGAACAGCTCAGAAGAAAGCTGTTCTCCCCAGGGAAGAAGGTTTGCTAATGGCCTGGAATAGAAAGATGTGCCAGAAGTAACTGCCAGCCTGGGGTTTTCTCCTAAACTTTGCCCAGGAGAAGAGCAGTGATAACACGCAGAAATAGCTGAACACAAAAGGTAACTGGTACACTGTCTTACCTGTGACATGGGCATCATTCCCACATCTGTAAGGGATTACCTGCTCTCACTCTCAAAGGGGAGCACATTGCACAAGGGAATGGTTTGGTTAAACATTAAAAAAAAAGCAATTAACTTCCAAAATCTTAGGGAAGTACTTGGCTATCTTAGCAGCTCAGCATCCTACAAGGCTTGGTTCATCTCTTCTGCAAAACTTGTGCAAGAGATGCTGGCTTAGCAGACTGCAGATGCTGCTGTGTGCCAACATCAGACAATTGTGCATATGCATCCTGGGGCAGAATCCCAGAGACCAGGAAACACAAGTCTAAAAAAAATCAATTAAGTGTAAAATTACCAAATTAAGTCTCATTTCCAACATGAAATACAAATCAGGGTACAGGGAAGATGTGAAACAGTGAATAGCTGGCCTGACAAGGGTAAGAGGAAGGAAAAATCACAACCACACTGGCAAGGAACCCTTTCTACAGCCTCCCCTGCTCCAATCGCAGCGGTGCGCAGGCACCAGCGCAATGTCCATGGGACTCACATGTCATTAGCTGCCCAAGCTGTGAATAAAAAACTCTCTAAGAACAGTGGTAGATCCAGATGAAGGCTTACAGAGAACTTTGTTAGTTGCACGTCTGCAGAAAAGCAAGTGATGCAGCTGCCTGGCCAAGTTTCAGCAAAGCCATTGCTCTTGCTGTGCAGCATGTCAAAGCAATTGCACGTGTTTGTGATGAACCCTTTGTCCTCTTCACAGCCAGTTTCACTCTTTGTGCAGAGCAGTGAACCAAAATCCACATACAAATTCAATTCGGGACAAAAATGTGTTTGCCCGCACCGTTTAGTCATACTTCATTTCATCAAGTTTGGTTTCATTGGAAACAGGCAGATGGAGTGGAGTTTTGTCCAGTTACTTCAGCTTTGCTAAATTTGGCAGTATGTGGCAGGAGTAGCATTTGTGCATTAGCACAAGCACAAAACTGGAGATTTATTTTTACCAATACAACTTTCATTTGCATAAGATGGGCCACAAAAATTCAGAAAGATAAAAACTTAGTTCCAGGAATTGTACTGCTCAGAAAGCCTTTTCCCACGGAACTTAAAACCAGCCTTCATACAGTACCTGATGCAAAAGCTGCAAGTAGGTTCCTGTCCTCTTTACAACTTATTTCATCAGCCATGGATCTCTGGGACTCTTTCTTTGCAATCACCAGAACAGCCAGGGCAAGCTCTGCTGTTTCAATGGCTTAGCAGTTCAGCACAGCTTAGGGTTCTCAGTTGCCACTATAACGCAATGGCCCAACACTTCTAAAAGCACTTTAAAAGGAAATGCAACTCCCTTGATGATCTAGAGGTTCTGTCTTTGTTATTTTCTGTAATACCTTTCCTTCTGTGTTGCACTGAGTGAAACTGATGCCCTGTCATCTGCAGAACCTTGTTGCTCTTAATGCTGCTGGAGCGCTCGTGTTCATTCTTCTCCCAGGTACAGGGGAGGAATGGGACTGCAGTGTGAGACCATATTAATGTGTAAGCAAACAGGAGCTGAAAGTATGGAACTGCACAAGGTAGAAATAAGGATCACACCTGGCTCCGCGTCTGCACCAAGTGACATCCTACCAAAGAGATACAGAGGAAGTACACAGGAAAACAGGGGATCCCATCACCAGAAATACAGGAAAATCTGGCAGGTGCCAAAGCAAGTTAGCAGCAGAGGAGTGACATAGCACATTATGAATAAACATCCTGCAGAAAACACCACAAACACCTTTCAATCTCTATCCAAGGTTAGAGCTAGTGACACACAAGTTATTATTTCACGTTTCTATCTGTAAGCAACTGGATGCTTCATAACTTGGCACTCTCCCCCATTACTAGCTTTTAATCCCAGGCAGCTCCATACACAAGTGTCCAGTGCTACAAAGCCACGTATATTTTTGACAGTAAAGGATTAAAAAACTTTTCTGTCGCCCCTTTGTGGTCATAACCTATTTCATCGAATGGTTTGGGTTGGGAGGGATCTTGAAGATCATATAGTTCCAAACCTCCCACTAGACAGGGACACCTCCCACTAGACCAGGTTGCTCAAAGCCCCATTCAACCTGGTCTTGAACACATCCAGGGAAGGAACACCCACAACTGCCCTGGGCAACCTGTGCCAGTGTCTCACCACCCTCACAGTGAAGAACATCTTCCCAGTTTATAATCTAAATCTAGTCTCTTCCAGTTTGAGGCCATTACCCTTCATCCTATCACTCCAGGCCCTTGCAAAAAAGTCTCTCACCAGCTTTCTTGTAATCCCACTTCAACTACTGGAAGGCCACAATAAAGGTCTTCCTGACGCCTTCTCTTCTCCAGGCTGAACAACCCCAACTCAGCCTGATCTTATAGCAGAAGGCTTTCAGCCTTTGGATCATCTTCATGGCCCTCTTCTGTACCTGCTCCAACAAGTCTAATGTCCATTTTCCTTCTTCCCCCAGAAGAAAACAGCTGTAAGCAGGCTACCCGAACACTGTGTCATTAAAAAAAAGTGAAACCTTACCTCTTTCACTAGGCCCATAGAGTCAAGTTTTTACTACTTCCTCTTCATTAACTTCACCAAAGTCAACAGATTTCTTCATACAGCATCTTCACACCTATGAGGGCTATCATGGTGTCTGCCAAACAGATGGTATCCAGCCCTCTGATCACTTCTGTGGCTTCCTCTGTCCCCACTCCAACAGGTCCCTGTCTTTCCTGTGCTGAGGACACCAAAGCTGGACCCAGCACTGTTGTGGGGGGGAGGGTCTCACCAGAACAGAGGGGCAGAATCCCCTCCCTTGACCTTCTGGTCATTTATGAAAGTAATTTTCATACAGAGGTAGTGTCCAGAGGGATTTTTTCCTTTTAGGGTAAATTTAATTGTCAGGAGTGCCCTGGAAAGCTACCATGTATGCTGACAGAGGAAAGGATTACATAAGAAAAACTACTCCCTAGTGCCTAGGTGAGGCACTAACACTTAATTGAACCCATTTTCTTTCAGCAATGGGATTACTAACCAGTCTTGTTTTTTAATTCCCACACACTAACCACCTTGAAGCACACACAGGCACCAAAATGCTCCTACTAGACAGCCTTCAACCTGTTTATCAGTATGTCTGACAATTTCTCATTTTGCAAGCATGATGAGGATCGTTATGTCTCAGCACAACTGGCCAGTGTAATTTCCAGAATGCTGGCTGGGTGATAAAGTAGCATTATTCTGGAGACCTTAAACCCAGGAAAATTAAACCCATGGATAACTGTGCAAGAACACTGTTGTTAAAGGGCTTAGCAATCCTGTGTGAAGAACATCTATAACATCTTTAAAAAATGCTTACATTCCATAAATTACTGCCCCACAATAATCCATGCACATTATATTCATAAAAGTGCAATTACGTGGCAATTACCATACAACAGTAATTAAGGGGAAACCCAGCATGCCATCCAACACAGCTTCTTTGAAATGGACTAAGCATACATGAAAAATATAATTAAGCAACAGAAGGTGAGCTGTTTCCTGAAGATAATTACATTACTGGACATATTTTCAAGTAGGTCACTTCTAAAACATCAAACTAGTTGAGGGGCAACTGAACTCATTCAGGATTGATGTACGTCCATGCGAATCCTGCTGCAGTGTTTGTAGCAGCAGGGGCCCAGGTGGTCATGATACTACCCAACAGCTTCATTTGTTATAAACTTGAATGGCAAGAAGTAGGTTCTGGCCCTTGGCAGACTTTTGGGCAGCTGCCTAATTTCTGTTATAGACTAACACAAGCTTCAACCAAAAGTAGGACTCATTCCATGTGTCTGAAGAAATCATTCAGATTAAGAGAGGTGAAAAGTAAATGCAACAGGGCCCACAAGAGAGCTAGCGAGGGACTTGTTACCACAGCTTGCAGTGACAGGATGAGGGGTAATGGCTTCAGACTGGAAGAAGGGAGATTTNACCAGCCAGAGGTTTGCTTCTAATGCCACATTGGCATTAGAAGCACTGAAGAATTTAAGGACTCCATTTAGGACAACTCAAACACCTCAGACTTCATACACCAGCCTAGAGGTGGGAAAGCACAATAATGAACCAAATTTCTCAAGTCACTTCTGTTACAGAAATCGTTTAACCTCTTGGACAAGATGCAGCCACTGGTGAACTTCTAAGATGACCTTACAGCCATAGGCTGTTCCAGTTAGAGAAGGCTGGCTGCTATTTTTGTGTTCCCAGGAAAAGTCGTATTTTCACAACCAAGTTCGGCTGGAGGAATCGTTGTATAGTCATTCTCCACTCCCTCAAAGGATACAACTTTCAGGATGCTCCCTAAACAAATCTCCAGCAAAGCACAGATCTACAAACCTGTATTTACCCTTCCTCAGGCTAGCTGAGGCAATAAGCTATCAAATACTAGTTCTTCTCATCACTATTCCACCATAATAGGTCACATATGGCATCACTGCATCCTAAATGTTGAGCCCATTCACAGCACTGGTTTTTAAAATAAAAAATCATCATCTCAGCAGCTGCAAAACCCTACCTCTCTCAGAATCACCTTTTCTCCTTCTCACCATCTGCCTTTTGAGACCTCATGGGCAAGTAAAAGCAAGTCCTAGGCTCAGCTGTGACTCACTGGATTGCATAAAATTTCAAATACTCCAGCAGAAAATGTACCTCCTCACTTCTGATACCTCTACAAGAGGCAGCACCTTACTCTGTCCTACCCAGGACTATCAGCACCACTGCAAAAGTATGCTTTGGAGGTCTGTATCCTCAGCCTCGATTCACCAACTGTAAAGTGTCATCCATGACAATCTTCTTGGTTTTAAAAGCAGCCAAACCTGCTAATTTCCACTAGCATCTGGAAGCTCCACCCAGCCTACTGGTGTTTGCTTTTTACAGCATCAGAGAAATACAAAGCCACAAGAGATATCCTGAACATCCAATCCAGACTCAGCTGATCTCTCGGACTCCTGAAACCTCATCAGGCAAGTCGAGCTAGTCCCCATTTGTCATTTGGTGCCTCATTGCTAACAAGGATATTCTATAACTAAAAAAAAAATTAATCACATTTATTTCAGGCTTTTTTTGCAACTTGAAAAAGCCACTCTGAATTCTCAGCTGGCCTCCAAAAGTTTGTGTGTGCCAGTTGGGCCAAAACAAGACATTTGTTGCATGCTAAATAAGCGGAAAAAGGGGTGAAAGAGGAGGTCAGATTTCAGCACGGAACATGTCATATACAGAGCATTTGCTGTACAAAAAGCCCAGATAAACCAAAAACCAGATAATGTAGATTATTCTCTCACGTCACACTTTGATACTCTTATGTATTTTAAGGCTTCTAATGTACCTTTCAGAGACCAGGGCTTTCATGAGTCCCTCAACGGAGAGCTAGGAAGGGGAGGGGGGCAGGAAGTGGATTTATTCCATCATTCAGAAAGCCACCACAACCACCGCAGGAAGCTGGGGGAGCCTGGCATTCTGCCAGGAGACGAAGCAGAAAGAAAGCTGTTCTGCTGTTTTAAGCCAGCCGCATTGGAATGAAGCCTGCAATTTCAGCGTGTTGAAAGCTGCTCTTAGAACAGAGATGCTTCTACACGGAGACCTGCTACACACGGGCTCCGAGAGGCAAAGCGAGAGCACCGGCTGGGCTCGGGGTGTCTGCCGCCTGCCCAAAGACAGAAGTCACAGTAAACAGGAAAGTTGTTCTGCGAACGGAGCTGATCAGCCAAAAGAGGAAAATATAAAGCTCAAGCTAGAGTAAGGAACAGCATCATCTCATTTAGATCATGCTGAGTCCCACGTACACTCTCCTTACCATTCTCCAGCTAACAGCTTTGCAGGGCTGAAAACAAGCTCCCAGGGCCAGCTTTTACAACGTTCTCAGGTCTTTACCAGCTGGTTGTTAGTAGACTGGGGGAGAGCTGAAAAGCCAGGCCCCTTCTCCCAAAAGGCAACACTCCACAGCTTCACAAACAGGGCATAGTTTAAGAGCCCAGTACCCTTGACTGGTAAACACCAGCCTTGTCTTTCTCCAGTCCTCAGTAAAAATGAGGAAGACAGGCACAGATAGTAAGATTTGGCTTTTGCCTATTAACAGGTTCACAGTACTTGGCTGGAATGACAAAATAATTCAGAAACACACTAAGTTCTGAAAACCCTTACAAGAAAGTTTCATGTTTTTTTCTGGTGAGTCACAAGTCTGTCACCACGGCCAAAGGAAAGAAAGAGTAAGCAAAGCCTTTTGGTTACCCAGAACTACCAAAACAGTTGTGGGTTTGGTAACCAAGGGTAGACATGGCTGGACTGGAGGGGCTGCACTCACAGACACTCTGCAGCATGGAAAGAAAACTTCCCTGTCCCACTGACCACCCTCTTGGAACCCAAACAACCCCAACCCTATTGCCAGCCTCACAGCTCCAAGATAAAAGTGATGCCTTTGTGGGAAGATGCTGTCTGGGGCACAGGACCTCACAGTAAGTACCTACTGCACAACGTGGAAAAGCTGAGCAAGCCACTTTTGTGTTCCATCTTTTCCTAGTTTAAAGGTGGGGAAAACTCCCTTGCTGAAAGGTAAGGACCATGACCAATTGCAGGAGACTGATGCATATATAGAGCAGCATTACTGACCAAGAGGAACTGCAGATGAGTTATCACATGACCCTAGAAGGCAGAAACAAGGGTTTTTTTCCCCAATTTTGTTTACTTTTGTACATACTTTCAACTCCCTCTAAACCTTCAAAGCTGCAGTCAAGTCACTGGCAGCAGTTCAAACTGACCTTCCAAGACTGAATACTTTTACTCAGTGCATCTAAGATTCTGATTTATTTACCTCAAGCTGCCTAAAATGTGGAGTTCAACTTGACTGTGTTAGACTTGTCTAAAAGCCACGCTGTTCTCTATTAAAGCCAGGAATGCTCTAGAAAATAAAGGTCATCCTATTGTCTCCAGGTTTCTGCTAATCTCTTCTTACCACGAATAAAAGATATTAAAAAGGAAAAAGTTACTGTATTTGCCAGTTACTTTCATACTCTGAAATACCATAATGCTTGGACTGCACTAAGGATTAAAGCAAGTATTGCCAGTCAGAGATTTGAGCAGTTACACAAGCAAAATAAGGATATCATAAAATAGGAGTATCATGCCTCCAGTATTCTCACGTGCCTGCTTATTGTTTCTTGCTTCCTGCATTACACCAAAAAGACTTCATTTCAGGGTGTCTTCCCATTTCTCAGTTCCCTTCTTGGGAAAGGCTCATATTTTAAGTGAAATTTGGCACCAGTTTCATTTGCTTCCTTCTTGTCCCCCTTACCTTTTTCCTTCGATTGTTATTCCAGAAAGAAAAGGAGTGTGATCCCTGCCTTTTCACTGAGTGTGTGCAGTCTTTAAACTCCTTGGCCCTCCCCTCCATTCAGACCTTGCTCTACAGAGCTCACCCACACAGAGATTCAAGCATCAGTCTCTTTGCTTCTGCTTTCTCATCTTCCCACGCTGCGGGCTGCTATTGCATTGAGCCAGCTAACTCCACCTCTCCTCACTTGCTTTTCCTCTTTAGATTCACTTCAAGGCCAACTTCCCTTCCTTGCTGCTGGGCTGACACAGCTGGTAGTGTAGAAGAGTAGGGGGAGGGTAGCAAAGCAGGGAGCTTTTATTCAGCAATGCTTCCTTAACCAAGCAGCTGTTTTGAAAGCCCAAGGTCCAATTTCAACTGCTGAGGTTGCCAGCAATAAAACAAAACAAAACAACAACAACAACAACAACAACAAAAAAAGCAAACAAACAAACTAAACCACACACAAACAAACAAAACAAACAAAAAAAAGAAAAACACCAAAGCCACAAAAAAAAAACCAAAACCCCACACCACACAACAAAAAACAACAAAAAAAACAACAAAAACAACGAACCAGCTATACTAACACTGCTTTCAAAGGGCAGTTGTGAGCTAGAGGACTCTACCCTTAAAAAAAGCTCTTCACCTGAAACACCATCAGAATCTTTAAATACACAAACCATGCCAACTTCCAGGTAACAGCTGATAAGCACTTGCTAATACACATATTTACAAGAGGAATTCAAGCTACACTCCTCAGCCCACAAGGTCTCAGCTCTTGTTTCCTTGTCATACTCCAAGGCATGGGCAAGGTGCTCCTGCCCAGACCTGCCACGTCACACACAACTCCTCGCTCGCAGATGGTTGGTACACGTCTGCAGCACAGAGAGGCACAGGAGACAGCACCAGCAGCTTTGCTCACAACATACACCCTCCTGAAGGCTAGCATGGTGTAACTAACTCCACGGGCAATTTACATTGTGTTTGTAGTAACCTCTATTGATATTCTTGGATTTATAGTTCATAATCTCAGTGCAAAAAATGTAATTGCTAAATCACCACTGCAGTAACATCAGTCTTTGGTATTCACTCCAAGTACATAGAGGAGCTGGAGTGTTTCCAGAGGGTGTCGACAAAGCTGGTGAAGGGTCTAGAGCAAAAGTCTTGTGAGGAGCAGCTGAGGCACCTGGGATTTTCAGCCTGGAGAAAAGGAGGCTCAGAGGATCTCCCTCAGCTCTCACTCTCAACATGGGGCGAGTCAAATGCTGGAAGAGGCTGCCCAGAGAGGTTGTGGACTCCACCTGTAGGGATATTCAAACCACAGCTAGATGCAGTCCAGGACAACCTACTCTCAGTTGAAACCTCTTGCTGAAGCAGGATCAACTATATTATCCCTCTCAACCTAAACAATGCTGTCATTCAGAGTGAGGATTTCTGTGACATTAGCCAAAACCTACATAGTGACACTGACCAACCAGTTAGCACAAAGGCTCTGAGCTAGGACCAGGGCTAGAAAACACTTCTGTGGCTAATGCCTCCTGCATTCACTGAGCAGCTGGCAAATCTCACCCAAACCCTCACCCAGTCCTCTCTGTGACTGGAAATGCCAATTACATTGAGTTTATCTTCTCCTCCTCAGAGAACAGGAATGTTGATTATTTGCAGCTTTTGATGTGCATTCTCAGAGCTCAGAGGCACACACCCCTGAGGAAAGCAGATAAGTCAGCTTGCCTTGAACAGCATCTGGTTCAGCTCTGACACTTGTGTGGGCAACAGCAGAGATGATGTTGCACACCAGCTCTTCTCATAAAAAAAACAAACAACAGTTCAGAAAATACGCTGGCCACTAATACACCCTTGTTTGAAGAAGGAAGATTTTAATGTGTCTAGAGCACAAATCTTGTGAGGAGTGGCTGAGGGACTGGGCTGTTCAACCCGAAGGAGGCTCAGTGGTGACCTTTTCACTCTCAACTCCCTGAAAGTAGGTTGGAGCCAGGTAGGGCTCAGTCTCTTGTCCCAAGGAATAAGCTATAGGACAAGAAGAAAGGACCTCAAGTCGTGCCAAATGAGGTTTAGGTTGGACATGGGGAATGATTTCTTCCCCAAAAGGGTTGTCAAGACCCATCCCAGGCTGCCCAGGGCAGTGGTGGAGTCCCCATTCCTGGAGCATCAAATCCATGGAGATGTGGTGCTGAGGGACATGGTTTAGATGTGACCTGGTAGTGCTGGGTTAATGGATGGAGTCAATGACCTGAAAAGTTCTCTTCCAACCAAAACAATTTTTTGATTCTATGATTCACAGACCCTTTTTCATTCCTACTTGTTCCCAACTGCTACCTGTGGCTGGTTCAGTTCTTAGTAAAAGTCTGATGGATATCCCGTAGGTGTCACACCAAGCGAGTTCACCATCTGACTTAACTGTAACTTCCTTAATTGCATAATACAGGGGACATCATCTGATACTTCCAGAGCTTTTGCTTTCACTTCATGAGTCTTAGCTTACAGGTCCTGACCACTAGCCTTGATCATAGCCAGGCAAGTGAAGTGCTGCATTCTCACAGCGAAACAAAGTTCTGAGCTTCCAAAGCTCCTTGCTTTCTATCACCCCCCACTGAGGTGGGAGGCTGGGTGCAGATCCTGAGATAAATACCCAATAACAACAGAGTTGTTATTAAGCAGGCATTCTGTATTGCAGGGGGGATTCTCCTCTAAGTGCTCCAATGAATCAACAAAACACACCATCTGATATACACGAAAACCAGACATATTCAGCACATCTCCTGGAAAGGGCAGTCTTACTCTAATGAGCTTCTGGAATTCACTTACATAGTCTGAGCATGCATAATAAAATTAGGGTTAGGGTCTTTTCCCCCCTCCGGTGGTCACTCATAGTCTTCCTCACACTGTTCACTACTTGAACTCTGGGCTTCCTTTGCCCATATATAGTCATGGGGTGAGCTCATCCATCCTTCAGCCCTGGAAGGCTCCAAGGAGATCAATTTATTTTTCAGGTGCTTATCTTGACACCGGTGCCCTCCTTTGTGCTTTTCTTGACGCCTTGAGTCCCTGTTATCAGGGTGCTTTGGCTTGACAAACCATTTCAAGGCCTGCCTCATCTTTGCCAGGCAAGAAGTCACACGCTTCAAAACATTTCATTATCAACTCTACCCAGCAAGCAGCTAAACTACACAAGTGAGGCTAACAAAAGAATACAAGCACAGCTAGTATGATTTAACATTTCTATGCATCAACCAGGGAGTGACCAGGGATATCAATCCTTTCAACACAAGTCACTGTACACCTTGAGTCAGTAGAACTCATGAAGCTGCTCCTTTAAAGCTGAGCAGAGACAGCGGAGAAAGTACCTTTTATTGGGAGTTGAAATTAAAGGTGTTCATCATGTAGTCAAAGTGCAGTCAACTGACTGACAGCTGAGGGGAAAAGTCTTGGTTTTAAATCACACTTTCAAGTTCCCTAGGGAAAGTTTAAGAACACAAAAACTGGACTAATTCTATCAGAAAACCCAAAGCTAAAGGAAAGTTTATTTATGAAGAAATAATCATATCCATTATACAGAAAATATCACCTTCCTTCCTACTGCCAGATGCCTCCCCTCCTCGTGTGTGATCAAGCCAAAGGCCTGACTCCACCAACCTGCCATCAAAGGTGGTTCCTCACGGCAGCCCTTGCATAAGCATCATAAATCCAAATTATTAATTGCAGCCAGAAGCTAGCCCAGATGTTATCAGGGCCACCAACTGGAGCAGCAGGAAGAACCACCTGCAGAGGGGGGCTCATGCTATCTGAAAAGCTCAGAGCATGCAAAACACAGCACCTGAGTACCTGGAACAACTCACCCACACCTCACGGAGCCCCCTGCAGCCCATCACACTGACCACAGTTGCTCGTGTCCGGGTGCAAGCCTAGGCACGGGCTGCACTGCGCTGCCCCAGCCTCTTGGCAGCTCTTCCCTTGCTCGAGCACTGGCTGGGTCTGGGCATCACTCTCCAGGGCTCTGCGGTGGCACTGCCCCAGGCTGCTCAAGGCAGCCCAGGCGGACATTCCGATCGCGGGCCTTCCACAGCTGATGGCCTGGGAGCCAGCCAGGCAGCTTTGCAACCAGTGCTCTTTCCCTTTTGGGCTAAACTCCCCATCTGCTCTGAAGCAGCCTTTTCTCCCAAAGCTGGTTCTTGGGCCAGCTCTCCTCCTTCCTTCACTCAAGGAAAATCCTATCAACATCATTGCTCATCTAGATCAGGGATTTATCTCTTCTTATACACACCATTATATAAACACCTCCATTGCTACAAGACAACCCTCCTTTAGCAGCAGAGATGGACTAAATGATCTCCAGAGGTCCCTTCCAACACCAGCCATTGTGATAAGCAAGGCATATGAAAGCAAAAAATGCAATCGGCCACAATCTCATGCACCTATCAAGGGACCACAAGCATAGATATCTCTGGGCTCAAAGCTCTTCAAGATATGGTATACAGCCACCTCCCTTTCGCAGGTAAGGCAGTGATGAGTAGTCTCAGAGCAACACCTGAGGCCACATCTCAAATACTGGGTTCAGTTTTGGGGCTCCCACTACAAGAAGGGCATTGAAGAGTTGGAGCATGTCCAAAGAAAAGCAAGCAAGCTGGTGACGGGTCTAGAGCATAACTCTTGTGAGGAGCAGCTGAGGCATATGGGATTTTCAGCCTGGAGAACAGGAGGTTCAGGGGAGACCTTATCACTCTCAACAACTCCCTGACAGGTGGCTGGACTCAGGTGTAGTCAGTCCCTTCTCCCAAGGAATAAAAGACAGAACAAGATGAAACAGCATCAAGTTGCCCCAGGGGAGGTTTACATTGGACATGAGGAAAAATATCTTCCACAGAAGGGTTGTCAAGGCCTGGAATAGACTGCCCAGGGCAGTGGTGGAGTCCCCATCCCTGAAGGGGTTTCAAAGCTGTGGAGATGTGGTGCTGAGGGACATGGTTTAGTGGTGACCTGGCAGTGCTGGGTTAACAGTTGGGTTTTGATGATCTTAAAGGTCTTTTCCAACCAAAGCAGTTCTATGATTGTAACAGCAAACAGACGCTTACCTTTCCATAAAGCTTCCATAGGAAGCCCTGGCAAGAGGGGTAGTGAAGGGAACATTACAGAAAATGGGTCAGATGTCAAAGGAATGCCCCCCACAGGGATGTATTTATTCAGCAAGGACCAAGTTAGACCTCTACACACAGACTCCCAAATTCATATCAATTGAGCTCAAACACACTAGAGCTAAAGCTGTCCCTTGAGGAGCATAACAGTTATTTTGCTTGGAAAGGATGGAAATGCCACCTTTTCTCAGGCTGCAAGAAGTGGTCAGTCTTAGAGCCTTGATAGGTGACTCAGCCTAGAAATAGCCACATGTTACAGTTCAGGGTCATTCTGTATTGAGAACTCCTGTGCCTGTAGCTGCCTGTTGGACATGCTGCTAGTGATGTAATCAGCTTGATTTCTGCACTGCCCATTTCTTCACAGAGCCTGAAAGATTTATTCGATGCAGCAGTGAGCACAACTATAAAGGTCTTTTCTTTGCTGGCAACTTTATTAAAACATCATATTGCTTCATTAGGTTGAACTATTTCATTCCAAGAATTACACCAACCCTAAAATCAGTCATTCTGCTATGTATCACATTTTTCTACAAAGCTGGGGGGGAAGGGGAAGGGAAAGGGAAGTGTTCTCCCATCTCAAAACATAACCACAGTTAAGAACTCATTGCTCATAGCCTCTGAAAAACAAAGTCCTGGCACCCTCAAGAGCCATCTGCATTTAGGAGTCTGAAGAAGCCATGTCACAGATGTATTTCTAAAAAGATTATCTGACAAATTCAGTGACAGCTTCCCAACTTGGCCCTCCAACTGAACCCTCTTGCTTCCTTATTCCTGCCCATCCCTACACAGGCAGCACTAACAGCATAACACCACCACAGCCTCTAGACACA
>VWZY01011870.1:353276-365988 GCA_013399075.1 Chloroceryle aenea | reverse complement strand
CCCCAAACGTCCCCACATGTCCAGTTCAGACAGCACACACAATTGCCAGTGCTTAATGCTCTACCTCACAGTGGCGTGGAAAGCCAGTGCCAACAGAGAAAGATACAAAATTACTGGAGATTTTCCCATCTTAAGTGCCACCCCAAGTCTCACAGCAGCGTCTTCTATTCATACACAGTGCACTTTTGAATTTCCCCTTGCTCCATCTTAAGTGAAGTGCAGCATTTCACTGCTAAACCAGCCTTTGAACAACACCCTTTTCATCTGGGCCTAGTACTCCAATCCAATCTATTTGTTTACCAGAGAGATATCCATTACTCCACTGTACACATACTTGCCTCCAAGACGTCCCTTTCTACTCACAGCAATCCAAGTTCAAACAAGTTTTTTGGCCTCCAAAAGATCCAGGAATTCTACATTAGACTAACTTAAATGAATTTCTTAAGGCAAGGAAAAGGAAAGCTCTAGTGGGACGTTACAGGTCCCCGAAAGGCAAGCATTGTCAGCTGGTCTCTTCTCTGCATCAAAGGAACCAGCAAAGAAACCAATGGCTAGCTCAAAGAACAGACACCACGTTATTAGAATTTATTAGATGGTTGCACTGCCAACCCCTTGAGCTCCTGCATGATTATTTTACAAGCTGAAACACACAGGGGCAGTGACAGCCAGCAAGCAATAATTCTCAAAAAGCAAACAGAGGAGCCTAGACTCTGCACGAGGAAATTACTTGCTTTCTTCAGCAGTTTTTCAAGGTACATTTCACTTCTTGCAAGGATCTTTCTTCTCACTATATAAAACTTGCTGAATAAAGCTCCCGGCAGTTCAACAGCTCAGGTTGTGATTCCATAGTTCACATACATCTCTGCTGAGACTTTTCAGGATATTTTACACATGGCAAGATTTTACTCCTTACATAAAACAAGGAAAGAAAGCTTTAAAGTTAAGGCAAAAAGCATAGGTTATAGCCATCTGAAATTCTACTGAGCAAAGCAGCTTACAATCAGGAAAGCACTAACAACAAAAATAAGTCAGGGATGGACTTAATCCAAGACAAAGGAACTCTGCTTGCCTGTGGAGTGTCTTCTAGATCAAGAAACGTAAGGAATTTACACTGGTCCATCCTTAATGCAGAACCCACACAACTGAGGCTGAAGCCCCAGATACCATCATCTCTAAGTTATAAACATTGCAAAGCTCCAAGCACTGGATAATTATTCGAATTACTCTCAAAGATGGGAAGTCCACTGTGGTATCTACAGCCAACTCCTTGCCTTAGTGCACTAGTTAAAGAACTGAAATGAATTTGCTATGGGTGTTTAATCATTTCAGCAAAAACACATTCAGAGAGTACAGAGAGGGGGAAAAGTTGTAGAATCACAAAAGAAGGAAATCACAGTTCCTGGTACCACAGCCAATTCCCTCAGGTTCAAACATTGCAGGAGATGTAGGTGTCTCTCCCACGAGCACATTCCTGACCAAAACAGGCAAAACCAAACCACTGACCTCAATAAAAGAAACTAACCCCCTAAAAGGCATTTTGTAATGTTACAGCACTCAGGCTTATGGTGGGATGTGTACCTGTCTTAACATTAAGGTTTAAAACACAAATATCAAACCATCTTCTAGCAGAATCAGTGGATCCTCACAAAACTCTGGAGCACTTCAGCTCTCCCAACAGCATTGAGACCGAGGAAACCCAGCATCTGGGCGGGGAGCAACATGGGAGACAACCTCCAGGAGCATCCTAGGATAAAAGACACATAAAACTTACCCTCAGACTCCTGTGTAGTACAGGAGATAGCCCATGAGACCAGTCAGGTCAGTGTCTCAGACCCAGTGACTGCCAAACTCCCTCTTCCCACCCCTGTTACACCAGCCTACAACTGCTCAACCTCATTTATAGCCTTGTGAAGAACAAGTCCCACCTGGGGCAGATCCTGTGTTCTGATCTGCTGTTAACCCAAATAGCTGCACCTGAAGGATCTTTCCAATTCCACAAAAAGCTGTCATGGTCATTATGACTCTGGCAGGGAAGTATCAAGAGATAATGAGAGCTTAATGAACATTGCACCCACCACACCCATTGCAGGGAGACACAGGGTAACTTTGGGTTGGTTATTTCATTAGAGCCCCTAGTCCCAAACTGTAAAATAGTCTGGCAGCATTTACACGGGAGCTGTGTGAGGGCAAAATAGACCAGTACTCAGCACCCAGATTCCATCATTAAAAAAAATAATTCTGCCTTTCAGATCTAATCTGGTTTCAGATTCCTAGTTTAATTTTTTTGATAGCTTGGGTTCCAAGTAAAGTGCAGGAAGAGATATCCTTGGGATTATATTGAGCTATGGTAATAACTTTTCTTTATTAAATTCCCAATGAGCAGCGCTAGTGCAAGTTTCTTTTTATAGCTGTTTAAATTAAACATGTATGACCTGTCACTTCTCTAGTCAGCATCACTGTTATCTCTCTGCAGAGAAATACAACAGAGAACAACAACATTCTCTCTTCCGCAGCCAAATAATTTTTAATCACATTAGCCACAGGACCCCTATCGGTAATCTCTCCTCTGGGCCCTCCCAGTTCTTAGAGCAGAGTCTGATAGAGAATTCAATTAATGTGCCCCCCAAGGATAACACATTCAATCACAGTAAGTGAGGAGAAGCAATCTGAGATTAAAAAAAAAAAAAATGCAGCCCCAAACTTCCAGCAGAAAGCCTTTGTCCTGGCGGCAGAAAACCCTTAAGTCACGCAAAGTACGGAAAGGCTTCAGGTCTCTGCCTTGTTGTCAAAAAAAAGCTGTTTTTGCAGTGCTTTGTTATGGCTGAGTTTTTCCCCTCCTGGGACAACCTGCCATCTTAACCCAGGGGAGCCCAAAGAGTTCTCAGGGCCAAACCTTCAGGTCTTTGGGGTCTGTTGCGCTGATTTGGTTTTCACCGTCTGTACAGCTAGCAGCTGAAGAACATGTAAATCCTGTGTGCCACCACTTGTATGGCTCAGGCTGCCAGAGCCTAAAACATTATCCAGCTAGCATAAAACAAGCACAGATTTAATTTCAACCCTTTCTGAGGGCACATAAACATATTCTCAAAGGAAAACTTCACTCAGATTAAGGCTTTTCCTAGCTGGAATATTCTACTGTAGTAAGGCATTTAGCTCAGCTTCACCACAACATCTTCAAACAGAAAAATGTGTCCAAATTATAAACACTGTGAGAGTTGGCATCTGCCAAGAGCACATGACAAAACCTCAGCATGTAGACCTTGAACAAAAACAGCCATTAGCTCCCTCGTGGAGGGGAGAGCTCTCCAGCTGGGCAGATGAGCACCTGGAGACTGGGGCCACATGGTAAGAGAAGGAAGTGAACTGGCCTTAAGTAAGCGTTCTGATTGCATGGAACAATGTCAGAGAGGTGCTGACACTCTTGCAGCTGAAGCTGGTGGCTGGTTTCCATTCTCATTTGAAGGAAGACACCAGCAAGCACTGCACACCTTGAGGAACCACACTGGCAGCATGGAGCCAGGAGACATGTCCTGTTCCAGACCCAGGTAGCTGTGCTCTCAGAGCACTAGCAGACTTTGACTGACCCTACGCTGACACAGCACATTTGGCAAGGACTGCAGAAACATCACTCTTTGGAGCTGACATTTACTGAAGAATCTGCATCCTACCCCTATCTCTCCCCACAACATGTGCTCAAAACCAACTCAGAGTACAGATCTGCACAGCTTTGCTCTCCATACCACACAGCCTTCTCTCTTTGTTTCCACTAGAGCAGAAGGCACTCTGCAACTCAAGAGAAGTAAAACTTTAGTAACATACATTTAAAATACGTTTTGAACATATCCTGTCACACCAAGCTAAAATATGCAGGAGCTGGGTAGAAACACAGCTTCCTAAACCATCCCGCTGTCAGCAGCTTGAACGCTGCGCAAACACACCGAGGAACAACGACCGAGTCACAGCAGCAGCATCCCCAGCCACACCAGATTACCCAGGGTTTGAGAAATCTGGATTTCAGAAGAGAAACCACTGCCATTGCTGTCTGTTAGCAGTGAAACAAAACACAGCATTGAGAGGAAAAAAAAAAAAAAAAGAAAGAAAGAATAAAGAAAACAAAGCTAAACTGTTGGCAATGTTGGGTAACTTCTCTAGTCTTCCCAGCTTGTGAGAGTGGCAGATGGCCCAGTCTGTAAATTAGCAGCTACCAGATGGGCCCCCTAAGTAGCTTACTGCAGTAAATTGATTTGTTCGTGGATTTGGTATTAAAATGTCCTTCACTGTCTGGGTACTGTTTGGCCACAAAGTTGCAAATTCCAGCTGGCTGCAGGAAAGGCCAAAACCCCAAGCGTTTGCAACAAACAGCTACTTCTGCAATATGATGGTGCCCTTTAAAGGTCCCTTCCAACCCAAACCATTCTATGATTCTATGTGGTGACTACAGAGGCCTGTCCCCACTCACCAGTCAGGTAGGTTCACAGTAGATATTGGCTCTGCCAGCAAGAGCCAGCAATAGGTAGGCAGCCAGACCAGCTGAGAGGACTTGATTCTGGCCACGGATGACAAATACTTTCCAGTGAGTAGCTGGGGAAGGACACCCTGACCTAGGGAAATATTTATTGGGTTGACACAACTCTTCAAGGACGAAGTACTCATCATTGTGACTGCAAATATCAATGGGGAAGGAGTTCAGCTTCTCTGATACTTCAGTGTTATCTCTCTGCCTCTCATTCCTTCTGTACTGTTCACATCTCTTCCCATTCAGTTCTTCGGCCAAAGTTGCTTATGGATTACATTTGCAGATTTTTGGCCCTTTTCTATATATTTTGCTGTTGACCTGCTGCATAATAAGCACCCTGGGGCAATATGTGCTACCTTGCTATTCCGGTTGAACTTTGACCTATGCTTAACCTAAGGTTAAGGAACCTTTATTTTCTGCTACTAATAAGGATTTCCAGTCCTGTGTCAGTATCTTGAAGATGTTTGAATTACTGGAAAGAAAACACATCAATACATTATTTTCCTCCGTTTCATGACAGAGGCTGATAGTCAACATTTTCTAGCTTGGTTGTTATCCTTGACTTCTGCTCAAGTCAGAGGAAATTGTCTCAGCAGTAGTGAGCTGGAAGCTAGAGATTGACATTTATTGAAATGAAATACTTCACATTCCCTCCATTTCTTAATAAAACCACAAGCATTTTCATCTCCCTAGAGTTTATTTGGCATGTCCTGGCATGATATCCTGTCTCATACATTTTAGTTTGTGTCAAAGATTGACAAGTTGTGACTTAATCCTCCCAGTGGCACCCTGAAACTACAAAGGCTATAAAGTCACCAGAGAAGACCGCCAAGTGAAAAGAAATTACTCAAATTTCTGTAATAGTATTGTCACATTGTGGTTTATATTTCTAATATCTAGAAAGATGGCAAAACAAACCAAGCAGCCTTCCTTCTAAAGCCTAGATAGTGAAATCGTTGGTCAGTCTGAAAGCTTAGATTTCCACAAGTCATTGCTGACAACCAAATGGGTGATGGAGGCTTGTTCCATCTCCCTTTCTTGTTCCATCCCCCCTTCTTGTTCCATCTCCCCTTCTTGTTCCATCTCCCCTTCTCCTCCAGATAATCTATTTTGAGACAAAGATTGTCAACTCCCAGGAAGTACTTCTTGTTTCTCAAGCCAAAGCTGACTGCCAGAGCCTTTAACTCTCAACCAGGACTGGAAAAAGAACAATTTCTCCCATTCTTTCAAAAGAACTGCAAGATATATCCCCTACTGTACCTATTACTGTTACTATTATTGAATTCACTCAGACATCTTCACATGCCAGCCTTGGAACCTAATCCAACTCTTAGTGATCAAAACCTAATCCTCCAAACAAATGGAAAGAGCATCAGTGGCTTGCCATCAGTGTCTAAGATAGAATGCACTTTGTATTAGTGCTTTTGAATACATTTAGTACTGAGCCAGGCAGCACCAAAACCACCATCATGCTATAAACCACTACTGCTGAATCTTGTGGGTTTTTGCTGTGAGGCAACAAGGTCATTTCTGAACAAATTTTTTACAAGGGGAATGTGTAGTTAAATGAGACTGTTAAAATTCAGTGAGGCATAACTATTATACACAAGCTAACACAATTATTATTCACCAAAAAAGCCTATCACAGAATCTCAGATTCACAGAATCCCAGCATGCTGGGGGTTGGAAGGGACCTCTGTATATCATCTTGTCCAACACCCCTCTGCTAAAGCAGGGTCACCCAGAGCAGGGTGCCCAGGATCACATTGTGCAGGTGGCTTTGCAATCTCTCCAGGGAAGGAGACTCCACAACCTCTCTGGGCAGCCTGGGCCAGGTTCTGGCACCCTCAGGGGAAAGATGCTTTTCCTCCTGTTCAGATGGAATCTCCTCAGTTCCAGTTTGTGTCCATTGCCCTTGTCCCATTGCTGGGCACCACTCAAAATAGTTTGTCCCCATCCTCTGCCCGTTGGATATTGATCAGCATTGATCAGATCCCCTCTCAGTGTTCTCTTCTGCCGGCTAAACAGCCCCAGGTCTCTCAGCCTTTCCTCATCACAGAGATGCTCCTGTAACTCTAACACCAATATCTATCCAAGGAAACCACAAGTTGTGAGCCCTGCTACATTAAGAGATGAAGCAAGTGAACCTTGGTCTCAAGGGAACTATAAGCAGCTCTTTCCTTCTCTTCAGTTTCATGACTTCTCCAGTCTATCAGTGGAGAAAGTTGCAGAAACTGGACACCAGTGAGCAACACACATTGCCACCCAGCTGAGGGACGTGCAGAACATTGGTGCAACAGGGACTGGGCTCTAGCCCCAGCTCACTTCATGGACATGGGACAGTGCACATGTTTTTCTCTGGTCCATAGCAGTCATTTATCATTCCCTGTCTTTAGTCCAAGAAATTTATATTTCATGTATTTTAAATCTGACTTCAGCAGGAAGCACACAGCACTTCACCCAGCGCCTGGACATCTGGCACATCACACTTTCCCCAGAGAAATAGTTTTCTTTACTGTCCCACCAAATGAATTCTTACCCTGAGAACCAAGACAGATCCTCATACTGGAATGAAAAACAATCTGGCATTTTTCAGGATAAGGTTTATTGTTGTATCTTCATTTCCTGTTGGTCATTCTTCCTTCTCCAACTCTTCACTGAATCTCAGCTTTTACCCATGACCTGGTCTGACCTGCCTTCTAACCTCTGTCTCTCAAACTTCTTTACAGTCATGTCCTGTTCAAAAATCTCAGAACTCCTGTCAGAGAAGGACACATATTTGCATTTAACAAATGAAATAGCAGGAACATGTTAGTCCATGTTAGAGGAAAACTGCTGCTTGGGGCCCTCCTCATACAGATGAGTTTCTGCCTGCACTTCTCCTCCAGATACACCTTGTCTTTCTGCTGCCTTCCATACCATCAACAACTTTTCCATGGAAGCCTAAATAGATTTTTCCTAGATGTTTCTGTCAGCAGTGGCTTTTTAGTGTGTTTTTGCCAACAAGCTCACCTGCCCTGGAACTACACAAGGCAAGGGCACATGTTCCAGTCCCTCACTGAAACTAAATTCTGTTTTTTTTAAAAAAAAGTAATGGATACGCAGTGAAGGAATAATCAATTCTTGTTCAAAAAGTCTACTCTTTAAACCCAATCTGCTCTCTGCAATTCTAGTTATCCTACATCACAACTAGCAACTACCTATTTTTTCTTTCCCCTTTGCAGACACTGAAATCCCCATATGCCTTTTCTAGCTGTTTCCAGAGCCATTGATACCTCCTGACTCCAGTCCTTCCTGAAGAGACAGAAGCAATAACTTGCTAACAAGATTGCAGTCCAACCTGAGGACTCAGATGAGTCTCATTTTGAGATCTTCCTTCCATTTAGCATCTGTTCCACTTCATCAATGGGATAGCAACTTCACTTTCACACCTCTCATTCCTAGGTCACGTTTGAGATCCTGGCTAGCCTATCCTGAGAGCAAGGACAATACTTTTATTCTTTGTTCCTGGTTTTGTTCTTGGCAAAACCCTTTCTCTCTGCATGCTGCACCACATAGTACTATGAGAATTTAGCCCCTCACTGGACTTAAAAGATTTGCTTGCATGGTTCAAGTCCCTGAAGTATTTTCCCAGGAGATCCACAAAGAGAATCCTTCATCACATTCCCAGGATGCACTGGAAAGTTGTGACTCACTATTTCTTGCACTTTGAGGTGCTGAAATCATAAAAGCACAAGTTTTAGAGACAAAACTATCTCAGCTTAGAGCATGGCAAAGTTATTTGCTCTCAGAATGACATTTACACTTGACTGCTGCAGCTTTTCATGTCCTCCCAGCAGCAATGCATGCTCTTGGTCCTTTATTATAGAAGCTGTGGAGCTGAGTGATCTTCCTTTTTATATACCAGCAGTGATCTAATGTAGTCCTTCCCCTACCTGCTATCACCATCCTCCACCACACTCCTCCTTCCCTGCCTTACTTACCCTCCTTTCTAAATGGTAATACCCACATCTATCTGGAGAAGTCAGATCTGGGGAGACTACAAGAAGATAACCTTAGGCAGTAGCAAACAGCATCTCCTCTCCCACTACACATGCAGAAAGCTTCCCAGTAAACGTTTCTGCTATGAGGTGAACAGTACCAAGGCGTTCTACAACTGCACCAAGAAGGTACACATGGAAGTAGTGGCTTCTTTATACTTCATCCTCCTACGGCAGGTACTAAGCACTAGAAAGCAGGCTTCAGCTTTTGCTGGCTGTTGGGCAGATTATTTCCATCTGAGAAAAAACATTTTTGCACCATGCAAATAAGGAAACACTAATATAACATTTTTTTGGAATTGCATGTATCAGCTTTGAGCTAGGAAGCTGACAACAGTTAAAATAAACCTAAGTGACTACTCAACAATCAGTTTATTTTCACCAATTCAACAATTTTATGCAATGAACTAGTTATTCGACTGTCAACAGGTCCTCAACGCCTCCACCTGCTTCATCACCAGCCAGGTCAAACACATGAGCAGCTTCTGGACTGGTATTTATGTCAGCCAGCATAGGCTGTGCAGACTCATGCAGTTAATACACTTGACTGACTGCATTGCCAGAGCACGTTACACAGAGACACCTAGAAAACACATACTTTGAAGAGAAGGGTAACAAGGTAAAAATAGCCTAAACATTGGAACTATAACTGTAACACTAGGTCACCTCAACCTGAATTGTTCACGGCTCAGCAGTTTCACTGAACTCCATCCAGAGTGCCTGATCTCTAACAAAAAGCCTTCTATGATACAGAGGCAGTCAGCAGTGCTGTGTGTTCAGCCAGGGCCTGCCTCTAATGCACATCATTGCAGTTTGCTATAGAGCCATAGGACTGTTTTGGTTGGAAGAGACCTTTAAAAGCATCCAGTCCAACCCTTAACCCAGCACTGCCAGGTCATCACTAAACCACGTCCCTCAGCACCACATCTCCACAGCTTTGAAACCCCTCCAGGGATGGAGACTCCACCACTGCCCTGGGCAGCCTGGGCCAGGCCTTGACAATCCTTTCAGAGAAGACTTTGTTCTTCATGTCCAACCTAAACTTCTCCTGGCACAACTTGCGGCCATTTCCTCTTGTCCTAGAAGAGACTGACCCCACCTGGCTCCAGCCTCCTTTCAAGAAGTTGTCGAGAATGAGGAGGACTCCCCTGAGCCTCCTTTTCTCCAGGCTGAACAACCCCAGGTCCCTCAGCCTCTCCTTACAAGACTTGTTCGCTAGACCTTCCAAGAGCTTTCTTGCCCTTCTCTGGACGTGCTCCAACACCTCAATGTCCTTCTTGGAATGAGAGGCCCAAAACTGAAACCAGTATTTGAGGTGCAGCCTCACCAGTGCCCAGTACAGGGGGATGATCCCTGCCCTAGTCCTGTCAGTTTTTATAGGATCCCTTACACAATCTGAACTGACAATAAAAGTCTTTTCTTCTTCCCAGACCATAAGCTCAAAGTACTTTAAGCTTGGGACAAACATTGTTATTTGCTTAGACTTATTCTCACCCTGCTTGAAGCCACTGATGCCTGTGAGACTGGAAGCTCAGCAGCCACAGGCAGTCAAACTGCTCACAGCCTCCTCACCTTTGGCGCAGCTTTGTCCTGCAGGGCGTTAGTGTCACTCACACAAGTGTGAATGCCAGAGCTTATGCAGGATTATTGAAAAGCTTACACAGGATCGATCACCTCTACATTTTATGTATCCATCAGCTCGCAGTGACCTGGAATAGCTCACTATCAGAGTATTTGAAAATAAAGTACAACAACAAAGTTACTTATTCCTTTCCCTCCCACCCTACAAACTGCTTGATTCTGTTCCCTTAATGCTAAATCAAGAGAAAATATTCTTCAGGACATTCACCCTCTGTGGAGGGAAGGGATGAAACATGAGCTGTGGAAGTTTGCGGTGCCCTGCACTAAGCGCTCCAGCTGAACAGCTCGACTGGTCACAGCTACACTTCAGCCCAGCTTAACAAATTGTATTTTTTTTTAAAAACAGTGAAGCAATCCAGACTTGAATAAGGCCTGGTCCCACACTGAGCTGATTCCCAGAGCAGAACTATTTAACTTCAGTCTTAGGTCAGGGAAGAATTTGGCTGTGTTCAGTCATAGGGCACTTGGAGCTGTCTCTCAGCCTGCAGCTGCAGATGTTTAAACACCATCCACCAGTGGTATAAACACACCAGTGCAGAGCGAGGTCTTTGCAGGCATGAGAAAAGGAAGCCACTGTGGAGGAATAGTGACAAGGACAAGCTCACACAAAGAGGTGGTGGTAATGGATCATCATGTAAGCAGAGCAGAAGATGGCTCGGACTTGCTGTTGATAAACCATGATTGTGAGAAAACTGCTATGGTTAAATTTTGGACCTCTCATTCCAAGAATTTCATTGAGGGCCTGGAACATGGAACATGGAACAAA
Organism: Chloroceryle aenea; assembly: GCA_013399075.1. Taxonomy (NCBI): domain Eukaryota; kingdom Metazoa; phylum Chordata; class Aves; order Coraciiformes; family Cerylidae; genus Chloroceryle; species Chloroceryle aenea. The sequence goes on along the minus strand of VWZY01011870.1, from coordinate 355,025 downwards.
GGACAACAGTGCTGGGGAAAGATCTAGAGAAGTCTTGTCAGGAGAGGCTGAGGGAACTGGGGTTGTTTAGCCTTGAGAAAAGAAGATCCAGCGGAGACTAACTATCAATAACTCCCTGAAAGGAGGTTTTAGCCAGGTGGAGTCAGTCTCTTCTCCCAAGGAACCAGTGACAGGACAAGAGGAAAAGGCCTCAAGTTGCACCAGGAGAGGTTTAGGTTGCATATTAGAAAAAAATGTCTTCCATGAAAGGGTTTGTCAAGGCCTGACCCAGGCTGCCCAGGGCAGTGGTGGTATCCCCAGCCCTGGAAGGATTGAAAGCTGTGTAGATGTGGTACTGAGGGACATGGCTTAGTGGTGACCTGGCAGTGCTGGGTTAATCGTTGGATTTGATGATCTTAAAGGTCTCTTCCAACCAAAACAATTCTATGTTTCTAAGACGGTTCAGTACATTTTCCTTCCTGCAGATCATTTTGAGACCTTTGAGTAAAGAAGCCTTAGTCATTTAGCTTTGTACTTCAAAGATTATGACTATCATTGAGAAACACTTCCTTTAAATTTGTCTTCTATTCACCAAAATTACATTTTCATGTCAGCTTTCCCTTTTGAAAATGAAATTTTCCACACTGAGCTTCCCTCAGACCACAAATGTGCAACTAAGAATCGAAAAGTTGAGTTTGAGATCCTTAGAGACTGAGAGTGGAGCAAGTGGAAATCCTTAGCCACGAACACATGGCAAGTCCTGCTCAGAACAAGTGCCTCTACAAAGCAGTTCTAGGGCTTAGTTCTCAGCTGGCTCACAGGAAAGCATGCCTTTAAGTGAGGATCAGAGAGTGTGAGACAGGTGGCTAGGTCTTCAAAAACTTTAAGATAACAGTCCTGTGGTTAAATCAATACTTCCAAGCCTGGGGTACTGATAGTCACTTCTGCCAGCAAACTATTCAAAGTGCTGCAAGGCACTCAAACGTTAACCCTTGAGGAACTATTCCCATGCTTCAGCATTTCACTTGACATTTAGTCACAACTTTCACATTTTTTCAAGTAATCTCACCAGATTAGCCATACAGAGCAAAACTGCACAGCTAGGATTGCAAAAAGGTGCCAATAGTTTAGGCAGCTAAAATGAAGTAGGATCAGCTTACTGTAACAGCTCACGTGTTCCAGAAAAAGCTCTGCCATCAAGTTACAATGCACACTGGTCCACTCATCTCAAACAGCAGCCTGTGCCACAGTGGGTCTTGACTCTGATGATTTGCCTGGAATCAGCAAGGAATCTTGAGTTAGTGTCTAGTTTTACTGGCACACACTAAACTTTTTATTCCCATGCTTTGTCCAGTTTAAGTTCTGTGCCTGCTTAGACAAAAGCTCAGACTGAAATGGCAATTCGGTCCCCTTCTGGAGGAAGATACTCTTTTCATAGTGTGTTCTACCAACCTACAAATAGTTAAGATCCAACTTTATTAGGTGGCCATTACCACCTGAAGTGCTCCTTTGGCTTGTGGAGAGCCCAGTTCCATTGTTGGCTAAGCAAACAATTACCTCCCTACTTCCAAAGCTTGGGGGAAGGGTCAGGCAGTGCTCTGCTGCCACAGACACCATCTTCCTCCACAGCACTTAAAAACTGAACAACTTCTTCAGGAAAAAGGGAGACCAACCTCTGACTAAATTTCTAGTTCCAATCAAAGAAAAAGAAGCAAAAGCACATAAAAGTGTGGAATAGTACAGACTTTTTTTTTTTTTTTTTCCCTAGTG
>VWZY01011870.1:313504-349719 GCA_013399075.1 Chloroceryle aenea | reverse complement strand
CAGGTTGTCCAGAGAGGTGGTAGAAGCCCTGTCCCTGGAAACCTTCCAGGTCAGGCTGGACAGGTTTCTGAGCAACCAGCTGTATTTGCAGATGATGGGGCATTTGACTAGATGAGCTTTAAAAGTCTCTTCCAGCTCAAACCAGTCCATGACTTTATGATTCAATGATTCAAAACCATCCTAAAACTAAACTTAAGAAGTCCAATGTGTTTCTTTACTTCAGTTTTAGGCAGAAGGGTTTCTGTTGAAATGCTGTAAGGGCCGTGAGGGTACCAATAGGCCCTAATTGCCCTGTGTAGGGGGTATCATCTGCACCTCTGCCCATGGCCCTGGGGCTCCAATTGAGCTCATCTTTGGGTGTCCAGTTCTGGCCTGAGTTACACAGTAGGTGCACCTCTCTCCAGCAGGCACATAGCTTGCCTCCAGCACTGTCTCTGGCCCCACCTACTCCTGACCCTCTGTTTGGACTCCATCCCTGGTCCATCACCTCACCTTGTCTTGTGTTTTTGATGGTCCCATAATGGACCTTCAACACTTCAGTCTTCTACTATAATTGATGTCAAACTCATCTGAAACCCTCTTGACCTTCAGAGACTAGGAATTCACAAGTAGCAATTGCACCTTTTGAAAACTAGTAACTTTCTCCATTCAGTAAACTACCAGTGAGTATAACTGGTGCTCAAAATAAAGCCTCAGCTTTCTTGACACTGGCATCGAAAGCAGCTCTAGAAAGGCAGCACACCGCGGAGGCAATGCTGGATCCTTAGACCTTCCTCTAAGTCAAACCTCACTGAGAAACCTTTAAAAAATCCTGCGTATGGCACATACATACAGGGCGCTAAAACCAGAATTAGGATGGAAGAATCAAGTTTTGCTTAGTCACAAATGCTACCCAGGCTCAGTCCTTCATATTCCTCATTTCTCCCACTCTGCTGATCCCAGAAGGGTATTATCAGACTTCAGATAGCTCCAAACAGTGCAAACCGTTGTATCGACTTTGCTGCCACTGCCATTCGCGGCTAGCGTGGGTGAGTTCCAGCAGCAGCCTGCAGCCAGATCCACCCCATGAGCTCCGGCTTCTTCAGACAACTTCCTGTGGAAAGATGCCCGCACAATCGGCCGAGAGATTCGAGTCACAGCAGCACTGTGGCATTGACAACAACCAGGGAGGCTCCGCAGGGCCTTAAAGCCGCTAAAATCCATCTGGGCCTAGGTTTGTATTTATTAGCACAGCCAGCCGACAATCGCATTTGAATTCCCTGATGGCTAGCAGGCGCCTCACCGATGCATAAGCAGGCTTTCTGCTGCTCTTAGAAAACAAATTACCTCACGCATGAACGGCCTTAATATCAGTTCGTGCTCCAAGCTGTTCTGCTGTGCTGACATATGTACACCCCCCGTTCACTCTGCACTGCACAAGACACATTTGCTACAGAAACCACTGATCAGGTAACGCAGTAAATGGATGACAAAATAACATGCGCAACACGAGCGCTGATACATTTCCCATTACTCTGCTCCCTCTGCCATGGGAACCCCTGGTTTGCTGCTCAGTGTAAATACAGGGTTAATGAGTAAGCAATAGGGCTTCACCATCTCTCTCTCTCCTCTTCCTTCCCACCCTCACATGGCCATGTGCTCCTCTGACTGTCACAGTTGATAACTCTCCCTATTAATATGGTTCTACCTAACGGAATGAATTTTGACCTGAGCGCTACCGGACATCTCAACTAGTAAACACTCGTGTCATAGAAGCACCAGCTACTGAAAGAAGAATATTATAGAAATATTCCCTATAAGCAGCTTGTGACTAAGCTCACTTTTGAGCTAATAACTTCCCATGGAGATAAACTCTGCAGGAAAGCTCGCAGAGCTATAAATACTCAGAATTCATCAACAGATCTTTTTTGTTGCAAAAATTCTTTTCCGGCTGTGCATCATGACACTGGTGCTCCCAACCCTTTCTCTTTTCAAAAGCTGCAATTGTTTAACCTCTAGATCTGTCTGCTCTCAGAAATCCACAGGAAGAAAACATTAGGGCAGTTCTGAATATTAAGACCTTATTCTAGTGGCAAAAAAAAAAAAAAAATTATATGCATCCCAAGGGACATATACTATGCTATAAGCATGTCTAAAGTTTGATACTCTTCATAATTTAACATTTGCCAGTCTACTGCTAGCTTTGAAGAAAAAAATCATCTCTTTTAAGGATCTATGATTTTTTCTGTGAGTACTGAGGTACTGAGGATTGGGGATTTATGCCCAATTCCTGTGTCTCCTGCCTGCCCAGATCTGTTTCTCAGCACTGCTCTGCTGAAGTGTATGCATGCTGACTGATGGGGATCACTGGAGCAGCAGATCCTACACTGAGAGATTTTTTTGCTTCCATGTGGTTACCCAGCTCCAGAGCTGCACAGTAACATTTTCCTTTTTAAAAGGCACTTGTGACTCACAGCATTATCTGCATCAAACTAATCTTTCCCTTGAGGTGTTCTCTTGCATCCACACAGTGATGCTCCCTTGAGCAAGTGTTTGGCTTATGCTAGGCCAGCCTAAATCCTTTCATTTTTTACTTAGTGTTCAAAGTCACATCTCCTACTGGTGAGCTACACCTCGCAGCATTTTTTCTCACCCTTTTCTTTAATTCACTTAACTTACTGATGCTTGGCACTGAGATCCAGCCTTGCTGCTCCTGTTGCCATGCAGGTGGTAGGCGACAGTCTCCGCACACGGACTGTGGTATATTATTAATGAGCACTTTTTCAGTCAGCTATGAAATCGGGAGCTTCACGGTTGCTTGCCAGCAGGGCAAATTCTGCTTCTGCTTCACGCCAAAGATTAACGCTGGTACAAGGGGAGGGCAAGAGCTGAACACAGAGTTCAGCTATGCAAGCCAAACTGCAAGGGAGTCTTATGGCATCCTAATATTTGGCCTTTAGCTGCACAGCAAAATGTTTTCTCCAGCTGTCTGCTCCAGACAAGACTAGCAGCTGTGTGGCTCAGCCACTTTCTCAGCTCAGGAAACAACCTCAACTCTCTTGTCTCAGATGCTGTTTCTAATCGGTTGGGCTTTTTCCAGCCAGTTCCATTTGTGATTTCTAAATTTTAGTTCAGAAATGCCAGTGCATTGATCACTTCAGTTTGATTAAGCAGCACTTCACTATGGTCTACTAGCATCTAAACACACCAGGACAAACTCCCAGACATCACGCTAATTTTTCAGGACCTTCACTCCTACTAAACAGGACACGTGCCGTAACATGAGCTTTACAACGTGAATACTCAGAGTGTAAATGCATTAGCCAGTCCCAAGGCTGACAACCAGGAGCAGTGAAAAGCTGCAGAAGAATAAATCACAGTTTGGAGAGTCAGCAGCATGCTGCAAGCTCCTGCTTTGGTGAGCTATTACCCACCGAGGAAAGAGCAGAGTTATTCTTCCAGGCTTTCACAAAGCCAAGGCCTGACTCTTCAACCTTATCTAATGGCTCACGCCTGTAATGTAATACAAATACAGGGGCTACCAGACCTCTGTTCCCTGTGGGGCCTCTACCTTCCATAGATGTGGGTTATTTCAGGATTGTAGGTGTCGAGTACTGCCCCTGTTTGCACATCGCTGTGTGCGTGAGCAAAACAGAACTCGCATGGCTGCGCTTACCCTGCACTCTCACTTCATTTTGCAATGACTGTCCTCTCCCTTAATTTCCAAAGTGTCTTCCTGCTGCTGTCACAGTTTTACTCATTGCTCCCAAGGGGGTTGCACATGGCACATTGCTCTGCTCCAGGAGCTGTTACAGCCCCACGGCTGCTTCGCTGTTGGCCGGAGCTCATCTGCGACAGCTCCTTCACGGTGCACACCCTGCCATGCTTTGTACTCTCCTGCCACTGCCCAGGCTTGTAACACTCCAGCACAGAGCAGGTACCTTGGCAGCTACATACTTGAAATTGGATACAGCTTGTCCTGCAGCCTCTAACCTGCCCTGTCATCTTTAAGTACAACCAGATTTTCCTTCTTCTGAAAAAAAAAAGTGCCAGTGTCAACAATCTGCTATTGGAACACCTAATTTTTGACACTACTCGCTACTCTGGGTTGGGTCTAGAACATTACCTTAGGCTCATGTGCCTCTTCACAACGACCAGGGCTATAAAATCAAAGAACCACAGAACTGTTTAGGTTGGAAAAGAACTTTAAGTTCATTGACTCCAAACATATTTATTTATATTTATACTCATTTTATATCCTCTCCTCATCAGCATCTCATTGGTGCTATAACACACGTGATTATCCTGATATCTTCTGGTGATTTCTTTCAGCTTCTGAAGATGTTTTTTTTTTCCAACAGTCTGATCAAGTGTAGCTATGGGCACTTGCAAGACCAGCTGCAGCATCAGGTCAGCGTTAGAAGCATGTCAAAATCGACATGTAACCACTGTCCTGCTGTTGGCTTTGGGTGAAGCTCATAGTTAAATTCCCACTCACTGCTTCAGACCTATGAGAGTGTTCAGTTAGCCCAGGTAACTCAACTTAACACCATCCCACCTCATTCTGTACTCTTTCTGGCCCTTGGCTGAAGTTATTAAAGTGTCATTACTTGAATATTGGGTTTACTAAAAATGATTACCACTTGCAATAGCTCTTCAGCTCCACGAAAGCACCTAATGCCAGCTATTGGCAATCTTTCCGTGGTAAATTCAATTTGTCTGTGCCTTTCAGACACTCAAGATTTCACTTCTCACATCATGCTTGGCACCAAGAATAAGAGGACTTTACAGACATTTCTCGCTGAAGGTTTAAGTCCAACAAAAGTCCCATTTCTACCATCTCTAATCAGGTTTTTAAAAATATCTTTCAGGAGTAAGAAGCAGCTCTTTGAATTATCTTTTTTACAGGAGAAGTTAATGAAAGTCCAAAATGTTCCCATTCATTTTGTTATAGGAAACTTCATTTACATTCCATTTAGCTGAATCATAACTAAGCCTTACACCCACACTGGGCATGCAGCCTACACCATTTACATGTGTCTTAGTAAAAGGTGAAAAAACCTTTGCCAGACAAGTTTACTCATTAATTTCTCATAATCTCTTCCCCAAGCATCCAGTTTTTACTGTGGCATGCTCAAGGTAAAGGCTAAATCTCACAGAGACTCGGGTTAATTCAGTCAAACCTGGCATCATGATGATGATGATGATTATGTTTTTCTGGGAAAACAAGCATCTTCACCCACTACGGTTTTTCAACCACATATGGAAACACTTTGCAAAAATAGTCATCTAACTCTGCATGCCTTAATACATTAATTCTCCTCCAGTGGTAATCATTCCAACAGGGCAGTGATTACTTAGCTGCAGCTTTCCTACCAAATTTGAGTACCTGAAATGCTTAACTGTGGTTCACAGCTCTGCACACAGCATCTCTGATCCAATGTTAAAGCTGTCTCTAAATCCTACGCAGCAAAAGGCCCTCAAATATCCTACCAAAGTAGTTGCCTGATAGCACAAGCAAAATCAAGCAGCTTATGTTATGGTCTCTGACTAAAATCGCTCAATGCCAACCTTCTAGACTTAAGAGATGAAAGTCTCAGTATGAACTAAAACCAAATTTTATCTGCCCTGTTTGCTGTACAAAATTGTCACTGTATCAAAACTGCTGGCTTAAAAAACTGCTAAAGAACCAAGACAGAAGTGAACTCACTTGTAAGTCTCAAACAATGTACTCTTCCAGCTAGGAATTGGGGGATACATGAGGAAATGAATGTATGGTCATCCCACCCAAAGCAGACATTTGGGCAGGTTCCCTGCTGGTAGATGCATAAGCATTTCCAGAGTTCTGTCTACACTAATTCAATGCCATAGTCCTTATCTTAACAAAAAACCCCTCTCTGTATTACCTTCTCTACCTGCAGACTCCTCTTTCTATATGCTTGTGTAAATATGCACAGATAGCAGCCAACTGGATGGTTAAATGAACATACAGTAATGGAGGGGAGACAGTTTTGAGATGCACCAGTTCCAGTACAGTCTAAGAGAAGTCCTTAATGAGATCTCTGGAGATATTATTCATGCTGTTGCGTCACAGAAATAGCGATTCCAATTTGCACAGCTTGAGTATCCCTTAACTTTCTTTGGAAAATGACAGTTCTTGAAAATATGGTATCAGGGAAGAATCTCTTCCATTTTTGAGCTCAATCATGCAAAGTCTGACACATACCTATGGAGAAATCTGTCCGGAAATAGGCTGCATTTGTAGGAACTCCTGAGTATCTGTGGCATAGAAACAGGTGCTTGTTGCACATGACGTTGCACCTGATACTCAAATCGCAACAGGTCAAACTTTCCTTTTTCCTTACAAGTTTAGCAATGCCCCTAAGGAAACAGAAGTATGACCTACACGAAGGGCAGGACAGCTCCATGTCACATCAAAGGAGAAAATGCAGCTACTCAGAGTTTAAATCTCCTAAAGGTACCCTCCATCTTCCCAAATTAGCGACCATTGCAGTAAAGAGCTGCAAGAGTCATCTGCCAGCTGCAGTTTAAAACTGAGCAAGAATTTAATCTTCTACAGTAGCTTTTGCTCTTTACTGTTAATTATCTGCCTTTTGTTTCTTTTTTTCCACCAAGTTCTTTTAGCACCAAGTTCTCCAATGGCATCTTCCCCCTCAGCTGTGCAACAAAGCTTTCTGCAAGCAGGCCTCAGAAAGGCCTTTCAGGCAGGGCTCGCTTTCTGGACCACTCATTATTTACAAGCTGCCAGTGCCTCGTGGAGAGGTTACTAAAGGCCATCTGCCTAAAGAATTCCTGTTTATATTCCTCTTGCTTTATCCTTAGGAAAAACAGTAGCATAAAGGCAGAGGTATTTCAATCTTGACCCATCCTCCCTCGTGCTGCTGGAAGCTATAATCTGTCTGTGCTATCTCAACTGATATTTGTGTAACTGATTATGTCGTCCAAACAAGGGATTATGACTCTGGTTTGGGGAGTGAGCATCATGAACAGAGGACGTCTGAAGGGACAAGCCTTTTTTTGTTCCAAGTAAGATTCCTCGAACAAAAGGGAGAGAGAAGAAATGCATCTTGCACAAAGGCTAATTGTTTCCCAATGGAACATTTCATGTTTTTCCATTAAGCATGAGTTGCTCTGGCTGTTATGGAATATTTTATTAACAGGTCTGTTAATGCGATGCCCAGCTCCAGCACTGCCTGCTTGAGGAAAACAAAGCCAGCACAATCCATCCTTTTGTCTCTTGTCTTTTTTCTTCTTTCACACACACAGGATGAATCAGAATATCCTGGTTTAGTTTTTTATGGATATTGGATGACTATTCCTGTGTCTCTTGCACAGAAGACTATTCCTCATATTAACTGCTCGATTTCTTCATGCAAATACAGGGCGGGATGTGCCAGACTTGGCTTCCTGGGCATTGACCCAAGGAATACATTTGGTCTACGTCATAACCTTTGTCACACAACTTTAAAGTCTTGAGAAGACCAGACAGAATCAAGGAAACAACTGCACAGTACACCTCACAGGATAATTAAGATGCAAGATAAACAAGCTCTGGACATTGTACCTGAGGGTCTGGCCAGCTGAAGAGAGCTATCATCATCCATGGCATGTTCCAAACCATTCAGGACAAGCAAGGACAAGCTGTGTGATTCAGATAGCCAAGAACACCGAGTTAATTTGAGGCTGCACAAGCCAAGTACATCATCTGTGTCCACAGCTACTTGCAGCACGCCAGGCCTCTGAGGACAGGAGGTAGGATACTACATCTCTGCCCCAGGACCAGCTTTCTCTCCCTGTAAAGTAAGGATAGGGAACATGATAGGTGTCTAGAAAACCATGCATGTCATTTTATAGGACAAGAGATAGAAGGTACCACAGGAAACAAACAGCTTCAGTGAAAACTGAAGGCAGCAGCTGTACAATATTTTGCTCCAAAATGTTGTGGGTATCAAATTTATAGATGTTAAAAAAACCATGGACAAATTCATAGAAGATAATTAAAACATGAAGGGCTACTAAATACAGGCCCATACATCTGATTCTGGAAGCCTCACCTGCCACAGATAACCGGAGGTTAGGAATATGACAATCAGAGGTTAATTTAGGGATGAAGAGACCTCTGGAGGCTACCTGGTCCAAAGACCCTCACTCCTTTCCCAAGGCCAGGCTAATTTCAAAATTATATCAGATTGCTCAGGACTTTATCTATTTGAATTCTGAGCAGCAGCAAAGATGGAAATTTCACAGTCTCTCTCAGAAACCTCTATGAGGCTTTGACGACTCTCTTTATGAAGAACTCATTTCTTTTTCCTATCCTTATACTCTTCTTTATGATCTGCAGCTGGCCACTGTCATACTGAACTGTATGACTCTGATTTAACCAGTGTGCTTACTACTGCTGCCTTTTAGTGAGGCACTTCTGTTTCCTCCAAGGAAGGAGATAATAGGGGCTGTAGTTAATTCAGATTTGACTTAACTAATAATGCCAGAAGATTTCATGCTGGAGTCTTTTAATGCCCTGTGTATACCAGCAAAGTGTTCTGAACACTTGCTGCAGGAATCAGTGAAACAAGAGGCTTTTGATTCTTTAAATCTGTTCAGTAAGATGGTTCTGTTCGAGTTAGCCTGACAAGCTCAAGTGGAATCCTTATGAAAGCATTTCTCTCAGGTTTCACATTTAATAATAGCTGATACCATAAATATCAGAGAATAAAAGCTGTGTTGTAGAAGTAATGATTTTTCGTCTTGAATGTTAATTAGTCACAGAATAGACATTGTAGCTGCAAGCTAGCAGCAGAGTCTGTCTCCACCCAGAGCTCCCTGCAAACTCACAATGCCTCTCTAGAGTCAGCTGCTGGAATTGCTGCCACATTGCTTGGGGTTTTATCACAACCTCCAAAGTATCAGCTGGGGCTACAAAAGTTATTTTTCATGGCTTTTCAAGCTACAGCTCTAGGTCAGAGGGGAGAATACCCAAGAGGCCATTTCTCAGCTCTGCAAATGGACTGATTCAGGTGTCTTTAAGAGCCTGCTCTGATTCTAAGAGGGACTGACACCACTTCAGGTTTAACCTCGCTGAACCTAAAGTACTTCTGGTACATGGTACAGATACTAAAAGGGATTATGCCTCGTTTCTATTCAGAACTTAGACTGGTCCATTACTTGTGACACTCTGCTAGAGACTGAGTCTGTCCTGTGCACAGCCTGATGGGTTCACAGCTTGGCCTGTTAATTTCTTGTACACATTTTTAATAGGATGTGCTTAGGCTCAGATACACAGTGCACTATATTCCAGTCAGAAGGATGAAACATGAAAGTCATATTTTAACATCATTGAATCCAAATATTAACCTAGCACTGCCTGGTCACCACTAAACCATGGCCCTCAGCACCACATCTCCACAGCTCTGAAACCCCTCCAGGGATGGGGACTCCACCACTGCCCTGGGCAGCCTGGGACAGGCCTTGGCAATCCTCTCAGGGAAGACATTTTTCCTCATGTCCAACCTAAACCTCCCCTGGTGCAACTTGAGGCCATTTCCTCTTGTCCTGTCACTTGTTCCTTGGGAGAAGAGACTGACCCCAACCTGGATACTACCTCCAAGCTACTGCCCATTGCATTAGTCACAACTGATACCTATATTTCAGTAAAATCAGGCTTATTGCAGTGGAACCAGTGGTGCTATCACTGTCAGATAGCTCACTCTTGTTTTATCTGCTCTTGGGTTTGTTTCTGTTTTTCAGTCAAATCAGTAGCACACTGATCTAAAAGAAGCTGCACATTTCTTTGTAGCCTTCGGCTAGGTACACACTTCATGAGCTGCTAACCTCAGAGCTGAGCTGAGCTGTCTCTGCTTCTGAAATGTCACTTACAATATTGAGCAGGCATAGACCACAGCCCTTGGTTCTGTCTGCACAAGCCAGCATTTAGATTCATTTTTCAGAGCAACAAAGAATTTGTATCCCAAAGGGTACGTGTTACTGTTATTAGAAGGTCAAAGGCAGTAGCCTTGATGTCCCAAACCCAAATGACTAGTATGTTCGAGCTGTACTATTAGAAAACTGGGCAAGCCATTTGCACTGGAGGTTAAAGACCCTGCAGCTGTGGAGACAAGCATCCAAAAGGGCGTATTTGCCTGGAGATTTGAGATTCTGCCTTACACAGAGCAGCCAGTAGCAGCATAATCCACCTAAACACAGCTAAGCAACTGAGCTCTCCACTGGAAGTATCAACTCTCCACCACAAAGTAGTAACTGTGCCTGAAAAGCTGACCAAATGAATTACCAGCCCACTGCTACATTTCCTCTTTTTTAAACTTTCCCATGTGCTTGGTTTCATAGGATTTGTCTAATAAGCTTGTGTCATGCTTCAGTCTCACAGAATTGCCACAGAATAATGAATTGTCAGCCAGATGCAACCTTCCAGACAAAGTTAATGCCAAGGAAATATAAAGGTTTCCTTAGCAAACAGTTTCCATTGAAGGGTCTTGGCACTAATCAAGACTGAAATCAGTTCTCCTTGCTTTTTAAAAGCCAATTCATTTTATCCTACACCAAATGCTTTCTTCATCTTTGAGCCCAAACAACCATATGACAGAGAGGAAACAGTGGAGCAGAGACCAGTGTTAGTACTTTGTGAAAATAATGTGGATGACACAGTTGATAATATTGTGGAAAAATACAGTAATAGGCTCAACCAAGTGCAGTGCAAAGAGTGAATTGAAAGGCATCCACCCATTTCTGCTACAGGCACTAGATTGCCCACATGGCTACTGGGCTATGACTTGCGAGGACATTTGATGAAGACAGATTTGTAGGGAAGGGCGATATCTTACCACTAGAACTAACAAGTTGGAAAAGAGGCGTGCAAAACTTTCCCCTGCCAAAGGAGAAGACTGCAGGGAGCACAAAGAGACAGGTTGGCAAAGCACAGAGAGAAACTTGCTTGGCATTGTGCTGCACCATATGGTCAGCCTCCCAGAATAACAAAAAATCAGCTGCTCCTTTTTAGTCAGTCATGTTCCCTCAGGCCACATTTCAAATGTCACTACAGGCACCTTTCCTACAGGAAAAGAGATGGTCTCATGTAATTGCAGATACCAGGCTTTGAACAGCATCCTAGCATTAGGCAACTTTATTAGAAATCCCAGAGGCTGGCTACAATAAATCAAGCACTTATGTTATCACAAGATTCAATTTGGCAATTACACCAGATGCAGCTGAAGAGATTGGAGCAGATATACTTGTGTTTTTCCACTCCAAATGTCACACTTGATCAGGAATACAGAGGAAGTCTTTAGTGAATGCTCAGGACTGAAAAAGATTTTCTTCTCCCAAGGCAAACCTGCTCTGGCTCCATGGACCTGAAATTGTAATATGAAGTTCAAGTAAACAGTTTACCAGGTCCCTGTGGAGCAGAGAAAAGTGGGGCAGAGACAGCGTATCTTCTTTGAAATAATTTTTTAGTCAAAGGATGAGCAGTAGATGGGAAGATAAATTATCTGGCTGAACCAGCCTTGAGTGGGAGTCCCCTCCTAGAGCTTACAGAAGGGAAGGTAATCCACTCTTAGCAGTCACCAAGCTGTGAGGCTGGCTCTCTGTTATTCCCCAGACAGTTTGAAGCTTGTTTACTGTAAAGGAAAAAAAAAAACTCATCCGTCCTAAATGCCAGCGGCATTCAGCAAATGTTGGTGACGACTTAGGGTTTATTATCGGAAATACTCTTCCATGACTTGGTTAAAGGTCATTAAGTTCTAGCTCCTATAACACCAGCAAAACAGACTTTTGTTAGTAGAGCTGATTGAAGCTGTTTCCTTGGAAAGAGAGGACACGACAAGTCCGCGTTTGAACTGGTTACAGCATAAGATATAAAAATAAATGTATTATGCACGACTGCCAGAAATTCAGGATTAATGATCTATGTTTTATAAAATTGTAGAATCACAGAATTGTTTGGGTTGGAAGAGACCTTTAAAATCATCAAGGCCAACTGTTAAACCAGCACTGCAAGGTCACCACTAAGCCATGGCCCTCAGCACCACATCTCCACAGCTTTGAAACCCCTCCAGGGATGGGGACTCCACCACTGCCCTGGGCAGCCTGGGCCAGGCCTTGACAACCCTCTCAGAGAAGACATTACGTCTCCTGTCCAACCTAAACCGCCCCTGGCACAACTTGATGCCATTTCCTCTTGTCCCATCAAGATAGATACTTGGTTGGGGATTTCTGCAGAGACACACTCAAGGGCAGTTATTCAACATTTTCATGATCTGTATGGTATTAGCAGAGGTACTAACATAACTGAAAAGGCAGTTTCTTACAACTTTTGTCCAAAGAATTTAGCTAGTTGAAGACTTCCTGATATGACCCATTCCAGGCCTAAACATATCAACCACTATTCATAAGCCTGTGTCTCACGGACCAAGACTTTCTTGTTCTTACCTGATATTGAATCCAGACAAACACACATCTGTTCTAGAAACAGTCACTTTTTAAGACTAAATTTTCAGAAGCAGGATCCCAGATAGGAGACAATTGGAAAATAAGTTGTCTGTATTGACTTACGACACAAGTCTTATCTGAATGAGCAGTCTTACAGCCGTTTCAGCAGGAGAAGTAATTCACTGCTGAGCTGGCTTTGATGGTCCACTCATGCATATGCACCAGATATACATGTAATAAAAGAGCTACAAAAAGCTATGGCTTCCTATCAGGCAAGTGAAGGCTTTACTCAGTAAAGAAATGCAACACTCAGACTGAAGCTTATCCACAAATAACTCGTCCTCCAAATACATTTCAATCAAGTGAAAAGCTAAAGACTCTTTGATTGTTTGATTTTTTTTTTTCCATTGCAATTCCATCACATCATCCTCAGCTTTACCAGCTTATTTACCTTCATTACTCTAAGGCCAAACAGGATTCAAACTCCTGGTGTATGTGGGGGTAGTGGAACAGACTTTTCAGATATTGCCATAAAAAGTTTGCATTCTGCACAGCCACAGAAGGACAGCAGGAAGGAGAGAAGTGTCCTGCCAGTGTCACTGCCAGAAGTGAGCCCCAGGCTGTGATTCTGTGTACTTTCTCCCTCACCTACTTCTCCTGCTTGTTGCTCCCTTAATGTTAACATACACAACCCTTGCACCTTCCAGACTCACACTTGGGCATTCTTGAAGTCCCAAGTTCTACTCATCTCAGAAGGAATCTGCCTGCCGGCATCCTGATGCATCCTGACATTACAAGAGAACAGGGGTCGCAAAGTTCATACCCTGCTTCCCAAAACATGCTTCCCAAAGTCATCAGCAGCTTTACCTTGGAGGGAAAAAGCCACCTCAGCCACCATTCCATTATTTTGCTTGGTGCCACGATATATGTGTGTATGACTGTATCACAGCACTAGCATAAGGGGAGTTGGAAAACCCAGCATTGTCATGAGGAGGGAACAGCAACATCCCACAAGGTCAGAGGATCACCTCCCATCCAGAAGGCAGCAGGAAGGAGTAGGCAGAAGGATTTTTTTGTGATGATGGAAGACACTGAACAAGTGGTTGTTTTGGCTATGTTGTCCAAGCACATAAACTGAGGCTGCACCTCCTGCAGCTCTCAGGGCCACAAAGCTGAGATTCATGAGCTGTTAGAAAGCAGCAGTATTTATCATAATGAGTATATGAAATAAAAGTATGACACCTGGATATATCTGCTTTTTAAGCACCAATCAGTAACATCAAAGCAAACCTATATTTCTAGTGTGCCAGTATTTCCATATGGAGATGGACAGTATATTCTTTTTAATTAAGCCTCAGGAGAAAAGCTGGTAAGCTGAAGAACAGCACTGCTGTTTGGCTTTTAAAAATCATCACCCAGCACATTGTTCCTCCATGTAAAAGCATTATGCTTAGCCATATCTTAAGTCATAAAATCCTGAATGGAATCAGCACATAATGCATTGTGCCTTTGGAAAGAAATCCTTTTTTAGTCTCATCTCTGTGCTTTGGCTATGTTTAAATTCCAGTTTCAGTAACATATTTATATTCTTTTGCTCTATGCATTTGAATCTAGCTGCAAAATGCCATGGCCTGACTTTGTAAAGCTCATTGACTTCAAAGAGTAAAGAAACCTTATTATATTGAAAGTAAATTAGTGTTGCTTTTCCCTAACCAATACCAGTTTGGGGGGGGAGGGTAGCTGTCTGTAATAGTTCAGAGATCAGAGAAGACATCACTGGTTCAACACACCAACTCTGCAATATGTCATAATTGTTTTGTTTGGAAAAGACCTTCAGGATCATCAAGTCCACCCATTAACCCAGCACTGCAAGGTCACCACTAAACCATGTCCCTCAGCACCACATCTACACAGCTTTGAAACCCCTCCAGGGATGGGGACTCCACCACTGCC
Organism: Chloroceryle aenea; assembly: GCA_013399075.1. NCBI lineage: Eukaryota > Metazoa > Chordata > Aves > Coraciiformes > Cerylidae > Chloroceryle > Chloroceryle aenea. The sequence goes on along the minus strand of VWZY01011870.1, from coordinate 335,325 downwards.
CTGGGCAGCCTGGGACAGGCCTTGGCAATCCTCTCAGGGAAGATATTTTTCCTCATGTCCAACCTAAACCTCCCCTGGTGCAACTTGAGGCCATTTCCTCTTGTCCTGGTGCTTGATCCTTGGGAGAAGAGACTGACCCCACCTGGCTAAAACCTCCTTTCAGGGAGCTGTCAAGAGTGAAGTCTCCCCTGAGAAACTTATTTTGAGAATCCTTCTGCTGCCACAACTGCCCCTGTGAGAATATTCCTTTCTGTACATGCAGCACAGAACATCGACAGTTTGTCTCAGCCTGACCTGAAAACCAGCACATGAAGCTGACACATTAAGGGAAGTTGGTGTGAAAGAGGAAAAGAAAACAAGGGCTGACCCGACATACAAAATTAATTCCATTTAGGCACAATGCCATTTCCCTTCCCCACATCAGCCATAAACTCATCAGTCAGGGGAGGATAATGCAAATTCGGAAGAAGAGCTTTCCAAATATGAAGGTCACATAACAAACATACACCTGAAGAGATAAAAATATTAAGTGACTTATCTCTGCCTCATGTCTCTAATACAAGGGCTAAAGCTTAGCTCTTGCCATAGTGCTCACAGAGTATTATGATACTGCATTTTAAAAATGAGATGCAGTCACGAGAAAGGAGACAGCAAAAGCCACAGTGTTTGACTTCCTACATTTGAACTGTCATTACCAAAATTATGTTGTAGTTTCCATCACTTACCAAAGATAAGAATCTCACTGTTTTTTCCAAAATCTTATTTCAGGTTCCTGTTGAAGCTTAGTTTAATTTAGTTTATAGTTTTGTTTTTTTCATTGTTTTTTTTTTTTTTATTTTCCACATACTCCGGCCTTTTGGTCATTTAATTTCTCAGAAAGCAGCTTACATCTTTTCTGATGATGTAACAAGTCTGTGGTGGTTTTATTTGCCGGGATAGTATTTGGGTAAGCTCCTCATTTGCCTGTGGAAATGAAAGCCCCACTGAGAACAGAGGTTAAATCCTCATGACAACCATATGGTTGTGGGAAATGAATTAGAAGTATTTGAAGAGTGGTGGAGAGATTTCACAGGCAGAGTTGTCAGCTGTGATGGTCCCATTCAGAGAGGAGTCACTGATTCCAAGACAATTCAAAAGACAATTCTCAGGATTTCAGGGGAAAACAGTTGGAAAAGATGGAATTTTGTGCTCTGGTTGCTAAGCCCATCAAAACTCTGTCCATTTCACTCAAGAAGTGTTTTTATACCGCAATCAAAAGTGTCTAAGAGAAGCTGTGACTGAAGAATTGATTGCCATCAATCCTACTTACAGTGTACAGTTAGACTGAAGCTGACAGCAAAGTTTATTAGAAATGGGTATTGCCAAAGTCCTGAAGGAAAAGGCAATTGCAGTCAGACAGACTGTCCCACCAATGTGGATAACAGATGTGCTCTTGACACACAGTCATAACATAACACCCATAGTAGTTTTACTTGCTAATCCATCTTAAAAAGGGAAGGAGACCAGTCATGTGGTTACAAGACAGGCCTGTCAGCCAGATTCCAGCTCCATTGACTATGGCCCCAGCAGTCCCATACAGCAGATTAGACTCCCTGCTCTCATCTCTCAAGTATCTTTACAGCTGATAAAGCTGTTTCCCAACTCCTGAGTATAAACATTACTTTACTTAACAAGTAAATTCCTGGCTCTCATTGAAGCCAGGGCAGACTTCTCCTTGGGACAGTCTCCATATGTAGAAATGAACTTCTGGGGTCCCCCCACCAAGGAAGTCTCACCCACAGCGGCAATACAAGTCATCTCTTCCAGCACTGAGCTCTTACAAACAGCTTGGGGAACAGAGCAGCAGCCAGTGCTCAGGCTACAATGCAAACTAGGCACCCTAAAGAGAAAGGAAGCAAGCAACAGCTGCAAGGGTTGGAGGAATGTATGGCTGGACGTGGAGTGATAGAGATGGGATCGCTCACAGGAGGCGTCAGCTGGCATCTCACACAAAAGCCAAGTGGTGTTGAGCTGATGCTATGAAACCGACAGAAAAGTTCAATGGAAGCACCTATGGACTAGACCGCACTGGAGCACGAACGTGTGTTGGCTGCAGAAAAGGCCACATGCCAAGCTCTTCTTCACATGACTGCATTTCACTAAAGTCCCTCTACCATGTTCCTATGCTTGTACTATGCTATCCTGATAAATAAAGTTGTATTCGGGGGTCCTTACTCTGCATTAAACTACTGGGTTTCTTTTTGTGAAAAGATAGCAGAGTGGTTTTGCTTGAACAGTGAAAACAGATTTCGAGTATAGCTGATCAGCTAATTATTTCCAGCACCCAGTATCCAGTTCTGTCTTCAAATGTGATGCTCAACAAATGACAACTGGTGCTCCCTCTTGTACCAAACCTGGGTGCTGTCATTATTTACGCTACTAAATGTGGAGAAGTTTGTGCTTTACTGCTTCCCAAGGGGGCAGTCTTCTGGAGCCAGTCACATCTCTAACTATTTAACATGTAATAATGCAGCATGTCTAAGTTTTCCTCATTAATTCTGCAAAGTGCACAGGCACAGAATAGTCTGGGACTCACAGAAACCTCTTTGCTGTGTCTGCAGTAGGCCATGAGGCAGTTCCATAGAATCACAGAACCATAGAACGCACTGGGTTGGAGGGGACCTTTCAAGGTCATCTAGCCCAATCCCCCTGCAGCGAGCAGGGACATCTGCAACTAAAGCAAGTTACCCAGAGCCCCATCAAGCCTGAGGTTGAATGATTTCAGGGGTGGGGCCTCCAACACCTCCCTGGACAATGTGTTCCAGTGTTCCACCATCCTCATAATAAAGGACTTCTTCCTAATGTCCAATCTAAACCTACCCTTATCTAGTTTCAGCTGTTAACACCCCAAGACTGGATAATAAACCACTGACAGAGCACATTTAAATTTCCGTTCTGGACTGTGTGGGGGTAACAACCCTGGCTACATCAAAGGAATGTCATAGCTGGGTGTCTGTCTGCTATGCTGCAGGTCATGCCCCATGTCAGGAATTACGGTGTGGCTCCATTGTGTTCTCTCAGTGTGGCAGATGGCTTCCCGTGAAGTGCTGGATAGCAAGTTCACTATAAAGAGAGATATCATTACGAACCATTCTAAGCTTTTCTTCTCTTTCTGTGAGCAGCTTTTAAAGATTCTGCTTGGTAGCAAGTGTTAATCATATACTGCATGAATTTCCATAGGTCTGATGAGACCAACTGCTCTGCGCCACAAGCTTGTTACCCATCATATGTCTGCAGTGCCACTGCCTCCTGCTCCATCCTACTGTGCCAAACGTCATTGCTCAGCCCAGGCACAGCACTGCCACACAAAGCAGCGTGGACTACACTGACTTTCTGTCCTGGGAAAGGTTTCCCCAGCAGGCACCTTTTGAATTTCATATACTCCTACTCCAGTCGGGGCTTGGTGGAGACCCAAAAGCTAAGACCTGAACAAGAGTGCTGCCTTTGCTGGCTGCAGCAGGGCATGATGGCAACAGACACAGGGTGCAGGGAAACAGACTGTTTGCTCTCACACCTAGAAAACACTTCTTTGTGCACAGACTGGGGAGGATTGACACCAACAGCCGAACTGGGGGGGAGAAGGGTGAGATAGTGAGTTGCACAGCTATGAGAACATACCCATGTTTTTCAGAACTCATTTCAAATGTAGTATGTGTATAATTTAATCTTGAGTATTACAATTTATCTGAACTCTCTGTTTTGCTTCTAAGTCCAAGAACACTTATATTAGTACAACAAGATATGGACTCAGAGCTGTCATTCAGACCAATCTGTTCAAGCATTTCAACTGGAACTTCTCTGTGCCAAGGAAAGAAAGGCTGAGAGCCCTGGGGCTGTTTAGACTGGATAAGAGAAGACAGAGAGGATCTGATCAATGCTCATCAATACCTAAAGGGAGGGGGCCAAGAGGATGGGGCCAGACTCTTTTCAGTGGAGCTCAGCAACAGGACAAGGGGCAACAGGCACAGACTGACACCCAGGAGGCTCCATCTGAACACAAGGAGAAACTTCTTTCCTGTGAGGGTGCCAGAGGCTGGCACTGTGACTCTGCTTCTAAAGGAGCCACTTCAATCCATGTGAAGCAGCACATGGTGATTTTGTGATTCTATTTTCACAATCGCAGCCACTTTTGTATTTCATTCATCAATTTAGAAACATACCAAACTCACTCTAATCTCGGACAGGGATAATTTTTACTTTTTTGAATGATACAACCTTAAAAAAACTTGAACTCTGTTGGATATAGGATCCATACCTAGCAGACAAACAGGGCAGATTGCAGCCATGATAAAGGATGAAGTGTTAAAACGTCTTGAAGGCAGTGTCATGGAAAATGAACCTAGGATTTGTCTAGCTATCTAGACAGCTGGGTCAAACAAACAAACAAACAAAGAAAAATAAAATATTAGCCATTTGCACACAGTAATCCTTTGTCTCCTTTTTGCATTTAGCCTTCCTATGCAAGCTAATAATGGCCAAGGTGCTGGATGAATTTTCCTGGATAAATTATCCTTCATTATTGCACTGCTTTCTCACTTTGAGGGTTCAATTTTCATAGCTGTTAGCATCCTGAGGCCTCTAACATTACTGTAAGTACAGTTACAGCTACTTAGGTGCTGCACTAAGGGCTCCATGGCTCAATCTGGTCTGCATATCAGAGACAGTGTGGTGACAGACACACAACTAGATCTGTCAATTACTGATGAGGTTTCTGCTCACTTCATGTCATACTCATTTAGAAATTACTTCAAACTTCAGCTGGAGCATGGAGGATTTGTATCACCTTCCAAGGTAAAGGTAATTCAATTCCTGGCAAACTTCTGCAAATGTTTCTCAGCGTTCTTAGGTTGGTGTTGACCTCTTGGAAGGCTGCATTATTACACTGTCACACTTTTTGTTAGAGCAATGGCTGGCTGATTGCATTTAAGAACACCACTTTAGTGTGTTCATTCACACAGCTCAGATCCTATTCATTTAGTTGTCCCAGTCAAAAAAGAACAAGATAATTAGGAACTAGAGGCCCAGTTCTCAAAGAGACTTGAAATAAAGTAAGTATGTTTCTCAGAGGACACCACCTAATTAAACGCCTGTAGAGATCTTCACCTACAACACAGTTTCCTCAGAGACCTGTTTTTAGAAGCAGGTTATTAAACTGAGGCACTCTCTCAGTGAGGCAGTAGATGATTGTTGTTTCTTCTCAGAGTTTTGTGTTACATGGACAGCATTAGACTTGTGCTGAGCCTGCTCCTTCTTCAAGTCTGATCTCTGGCACTCACATTAAATTAGATGCATCGTTTGGTTAAGCACAGAATCCACAGGCCACTTTCCACATTCGGGGCAGTGTTGCTTAGATAAGGAGCAAGTAAGGGTAGCTTGGAGAAGCAGCTCCATAGTCTGGGCAGTAGGATCCAGACAGGTACACTCTGAAGCTGCAATGGCCCATGGCATGTTAAGAAATGCATTTGGCTACTGGCCTTGGGGCATGGGGAAATCTTTGCTCCTTAGGACCAAACTGCAATCCTCACACCATATATCACATGGTGAGACACAGTGAGGTGTGGCAGCTTTACAGGAACAGGGTATCAGTTTGGAAAGGCACCTGTAGTAGATTCAAGTACCAAGAAGCATTACATCTCTGAAAGCATCCAACAGAAGGACAGATTTTTCTCAACAAATACCAGGCCAACCAGCAAATGGAAAGGATGAGTCATACTAACCTCCTACCCAGCATATTAAATATGTTCACATGGAGACTGAAGCTCATTTATTTTATCCATTCACCCTCCAGCTGGCAAGGTCAGTCAAATGTCACTGTATGCTTGATCAGACAGAATGAGTATCTCAGAGTGCTATAGTCTATGTGTATATTTTTATGTAGTGCATACTTCTTTCTTTTGGTGCACTTAGAGTTCTGTCCATTGAAAATACAGCCTCCTAACTAGCGATGGCAAGCTGCACAGTGCCAAGTTTTCAACAGGCATTACTATCCATTCCCTTGACCAATCCAAATTAATCAGCATCCAACATAACACTAAGACTGAGAAACAGTCACTGTTTTCTAACTCCTTGCTCAGCAGCATTTCAGTATGACATTACCCACCTTGCCAGAGCGCAAAAAAGGTTAGTTTGGTCTAATGCCTATTTCTGTACAGCCAATTAACTTGCCTAGCTAAGAAGGTAAAAAGAATCACATCATGAGTCCCCCAGCCACAACCATCTTTAGCTCAGATATGTTTTTCCCTATTTAGTAACTCACCTAAGAAGTGTCAACTTAAAAAAAAAACTAGAAGCAGATCTATAGCTTCACTTAGCTTTCTGAGCTCATTCCATTCCTGCCATTAGATACCACATGCAGAATTCAAATGCACATGTCCTATGAATTTATGCAAAGTGGCATAATTTTCTGTCCACGTCCCTTCCTAGAAGTGCTTGGTTGCCACGGAGCTTGTGTTTCCACAGAACTAACCAAAAGCTCATTTCAGAATGCTAGATTGTCTGAAGAAAGCTCATTAAACATGAAAATTAAGAGCAGGTAAACACAGGAGGTGACAACACTGAATTCCTTCTGCTGCTTTCCTGTTTAGGCAGCATGGCAGTAATCTTAGTTGTTCAGCTGTTCAGCCTCAGTCCTCACTCCCCTGGCCTCAAGCAAGTGGTATGGAACAAAATAGAAAATAATGTGTGGTGACAAACTTCACTGATGTCAGTAAGCTCTTCTCCCAAGGAAGAAGCAATAGGACAAGAGGAAACAGGCTCAAGCTGCTCCATGGGAGGTTTAGGTTGGTCATTACGAAACGCTTCTTCCCCAAGGCTCCCCCAGGCTACCCCGGGCAGTGGCGGAGTCCCCACCTCTGGAGGCCATGGAGATGTGGTGCTTAGGGACATGGTTTAGTGGTGACCTGGCAGTGGTGGGTTAACAGTAGGACTGGATGATCTTGAAGGTCTCTTCCAGCTAAAACAATTCTGCGGTTCTTTGAAAGCATAGAAAATTAACCAACCAGAAGTCAGCTTCTTGGTTTACATGGGCCATAAGGCTTTAACAGGAAAGAGCATCAAGGCAAATTTGAACAGCAGAATAATCCTTGCAAGCTAATGGGGTTTTTGTCAGTGCTGTCCTGCCAGGCTCTTACCAGGGAGCACCAAGTCCAAGTGGCCAGTGAGGCAGGTCCAAGGTCAAGCTGGGAAGTCAAGCCAGAGGTCAGGGTGGGGCCCAAAAGGAACCAGCATCAGACACAGCCTAGTGACCACCATACAGGTCCATAGTGATGAGACGATCCGAAGTCAAACAAGAAAGTCAATAAATACACTGGGGGTAAGATCACACCATGGCCTGGCACGGCTGAACTGGAGACCAGCACTCTACCAATGGAGCTCAAGAAGTGAGTGAAGGCCCTGGACTGAGCTTGGATGGACTCCTGGGTCCACAGCCAGAGGAGAAGGCCTAGATGAAGCCACTGAGGATTATTAGTACCCTCAGGGCCCTGATAGCTCTACCCTGGGCATTACTCAGATGAAAAGGAGGCAGATTGATAGGAATAGTATGGGTTCAGATTTCCTCAGCCAGTTCACTAGTGTCAACATAAACCAGTTGCATCTATAACAACAACTACAACCAACGGGTTTTCTCTGGTTGCTTTGCAGGCAATCTGCAACTGGGCTTTAGCAGTACAGCTGCCAGCACTAAGCAGATGAAATGTAAAAAAAGGCCTAAAATTGTGTCCTCACAACAGACTGCCTTGAAAGAAAATCTACTCATAAGACCAGCACCTAAGGATGTGGAACTCCTAAATAAGTTATTTTATTTCCCTTTTTATCTTTGCAAGGATATTGTCCACTAGATATCTTCAAGCAGATTACATGAGACAGAAGAACTTGTTCGCTCCAGAGCCAGAGCTCACCTGAAGTAGTGGGACGTTTTCTCTCTTTCAGTTGAAGAGTTAAGTCTAAAGTCTAATTCAGGGAGATAATAATTTGTTTGTAAGAGTTCATCATTAGCTTGTCTAGAGCTAGTCAACTTTTAACACTTTTTTTAGGGTAAATTCCAGTCAGACACACACTGAAGTGAAGGGTTCTTCAGAAGGCAGCCTGCTAACTAGACAGCCCAGTGAAGCTTCTGCTGGTCCTGGCTGTATCAACTGACACTATGAACTCCACTATCTTCTTACCTCAAACAGCAGGTTGAAGTGATGGAAAGAGGCTTGCAAGACACAAAAGCTGCTCTTCCATCATATGCATTACGCCAAATTATTATAAATTTTCAGATGATTAATAAAGTCTGAAATCTATGACAAACATAATTATACTACATCTTACTGTATCAGGGATAAAAGCAGGACAAAAAATTGGCCGTTACTTTAATGATAGCATCAGCCACAAACACGCAGACATCCCTCCAATATCTCTGCTGACCTCAGTAACCTCTTTGGGGCCAAAAAGTCCAGCTCAGCCATGTGTATAAGGAATTATTCCTCACCTCACACTTCTCTGGCACCTTTTTTTTTATTTTATATTGATTATGAAGCACAATTTGGCCATTGCTGGGATGATTTTCTTTGCAATGATGCCCTGCTTCTACTGCTGCTACACAAGTACTTGGAAGCAGCTGAGAGCAGCTTAGGGCACTTTTAGCGGGTTTACAGTTAATTTTCTTTCATGTTATGCTGATTTACAACACCTATGTGCGACACAACTTGAGCCCTTTGTTCATATCCAAGCAAGCATTTCATTCACTATTTCCACATAATCTGTCCCACAAGACTGAAGTGAAAGCAGGATGAAAGTCTGTTGGTGTGCCCTGCTTGGAAAAGATCCCAAATTAATCTCATTCTTTGTTGTCCACACCCGTGTCACATGTTTCAATACAGATCCAATATAATTAATGATATCTAACCTGACTATCCCTGCAACCTATACAGTTCAGCAACAAGACTCTTGCACTTCCTGTTGACATCTCAAATTTAGCTCTCAATACATTCCTGCTGTCACCCAATTGCCTAGCAAAAGGAGACAGCTCACCTTCCAGTGGCAAACAGTAGCCCTATGCTCTGTGCCAGTGGCCAGACTCCTTTCCAGGTACATTCATGTGGCAGGCGTGCAAAGCAGTTAAAGGTCCATAATCATTGGAATGCTGCAAGTTCACATGTGCCATGTTTTGTTTTGTCCTTACAGGCCCAGAACTGACCCATATTACAGAGCTTTCATGTCTGGTTTGCTCTGAATGCTTCCCAGAAACATCTACACAATGGACCAGAATTTTGGATCATTTCAAGTGTGTCTCCAAAGCAGGTACAACCCAAGAGGTCATTGATCCTTACTATGCACCCACCCCAGCTAAAACTTTGACCCCTGTCCCCCAAAGGTGAGGTTTGAGACCAGGAAATAAATTGTTTCCATCCACTTACGTTATTCATATTGGCATCAGACAACCAAGTTTATGGGCAGGACTGGTACGTTCCTGGACTACATTCTTAACAGAACCCACAGGTTTATTTAGACATAAGATCCATAAAGCAATGTTCTTGACATATGCAGTTCAACTTGACATCGATAACCAGCATCCTAAAGCTCTTCCCTGAGATTTTACCTCCATTAATTCCAACAGACCATGATTTGCACCATACTATTCAAAAAAGCAGTAGTATTTTTGTCCTTTTGAGCATGATGCTTCTAACAAAAGTATTAGCTCCCAGATAAACCTATCTGCCTTAAAGACAAAGTATAGAGATGAAATTAGCTTTTGAGACATCTGCCAACTCTTTTATGTTAGACAACCATTCGCCATCCAGACCTCACGCTCTGCAAGGCAACAGCAATTCTAGGTCTATTCAGCATGGATCTCTCCAACAGATGTGCACACGTTTGTCAGCTGTAGCAGAAATGAGTTTTCTATGCTATTTTCCAGGCTAAGAAACAGAACTGCTGCTGCAATAGTTTCCCTCAGCTTTGAGAGTACTCCATCCCAGGCTACATACAGCTTAACGCTACAGGGCTCCCCAAAACTGCTAAGGGAATATTTCAAAGGTCTAATCAAGGACAGAAAGAGAAAAACACAAGCATTCAGAGTTCTCAGGAGAGTATACATGAAGTGCTGCTACTGGAGACCACAGCAGAGTTTTTTTTTCACTTGCTTTATTAAATTTTATGATGTCTGATTTGGTTTTAAACCTTTCTGATGCAACCAGGAATTTGCACCCTTTTCTGGAGCCTGGAGCAGTCTGTAGTGGCAGCTTTAAACACTTCCCATGGAGGTCATCAAATTCAGGTAAGACTCAAGGATAACGAGACAGATCATACTTGGGACACATCAGATGATTGAAAAGGAGCAAGTAACTTTATCCAGCCTGCTATTCAGAAAAGTAAACTCCCCTGTTTTTTGACCCTCGAGATCTGGGACAAAAATCTTTTTCAATCTACCTTGAACTAAGGACAAGGGACAGAGATGTGCCTGCAAAATGCAGGTCCAGCAGGACTACAGCTCCCTCAAGTCAGTTGAGTTCAAGGAGACCCAAGTCTACATTTTATCTTGCATTTCAAAGTAGCGACACAAGTTGAAACTGTAGACAAAGAGGAGGCTAAGCTTTGAGGTGGTTCAGCTTTGTATGCTTTGAAAGCAACCCATTCACACTGCAGAGATTCCGTAGTTTTGCTGCCTTAGCAACACTTTCAAGGGCATGATAGTGCCACAGGAGCTGTCCTAAAAGTAACAACTTCACTCTCTTTGAAGGGTGTCACAATTGAGTCTTCTGACTTTAAACGAAGTGTTGTGCTTAAAATACCCAAGACCTCTTTTGACAGTGACTGAACCACACCTGACCTCTTCTTTTTAACACACTGTCCACCTTCAGGTGTTGGCCAAGGGGACCAGCCCTTCTCTCTCCAGGTGTCAGGAAAGCAAGTAACTCCAGGGCAGCAGAAGAGATCTAAGCAGCCTCTACAAAGGTAGAAGAAATGTTCTCCATCAGACAAAATACATCTGAGCACATATACCTGAATCCTGATACCAGTCTGGTTATTGTGGAAGTGACAGAAGCAGTGGCTCTGAGCAATGCCCAGCTTTTGGAAGCTGATGGCCATGGTTTCGATTGCTAACAGCTGTCTAAGGCCCTGATCCTAGTTTTTCAAACTCTTCCATTCCTTTTCACTTCCAGTGAGTTTGTCTCACTTTACCATGCGACACAACCCAAGCACAAGACACTGCTGCCTCTCCTAAGCACACCAGCATGGCCAGCTGTATTATTTCCCTCCCCACTATCAGTAAGACAACTCTATTTTCCACAGGGCTTCTCTGCTGTTTTTGGTGCCTCTGTGCACCCCACAGTGGAAATCTGTGGCGCTCAGACCTTCTCAACAAAAATGCCATCTTAATCTTTTGGAACATTAGGCTTTAAAAAAATCTCACCCGTAAGCTTGCTTCCATGGTTGCTTACAGGATAATAAGCAAAAAGTAATGCTGCCAGGAGGCTACAGCTGGACACAAAAGAAACTCTGCAGTTTGTTTTGAAGGGAATAGAAATTACACAGGGGAGGATTCATTGTAGCTTCTAGAGGGCTGTAATCAGTGGCTCAGAGTCTACTTGGAGGTGTGCAGCTAGTGGTGTTCCCCAGAGGTCAGTCCTGGGTCCAGCTCAAGAGAGACAAGGAACTGCTGCAGAGGTTCAAAGATGCTGAGGGGACTGGAGCATCTCTGTGCTGAAGAAAGGCTGAGAAAGCTGGGGCTGTTGAGCCTGGAGAAGACTGAGAAGGGATCTGATCAATGCTTATCTAAACTGGAACCCAGGAGATTCCATCTGAACATGAGGCAAAAATTCTCTCCTATGAAGGTGCCAGAGTCTGGCCCAGGCTGCCCAGAGAGATTGTGGAGTCTCCTCTGCAGAGATTCCAAACCTGCCTGGATGATGCAATCCTGAGCAACCTGCTTTGGGTGACCCTGCTGGAGCAGGGTGGTTAGATGAAGGAGGGAGGGAAGGGAGGAAGGCCCTTCCTCACCAGGGCAGGTACACAGCAGCTCCCCGTTTGAATTCTACCAGCTCATGGTGTTAGCTTCATGCTTCTCAGTAAGCTGGAAGGGAGTGCAGCTTACACAGTTCAGGTCCAGGAAATCTCCTAAGAACCATCACAATAACTGCAATGCCAGAAGGAGGTTCCTCCACAATTCATGTGGCCAGGAACGAATTTAAGGGCACGAATATTTGTTCCAGGGGAATTCAAACCTCTTGCTTTTCATAAAGTGGTAGAATCCATAGGTTTTACAGTAGTCTCCTGCTCTCTGTTAAGGATGTCTGTACTAAATGACACAGTGAATTACAGAATCAGTTTGGTTGGACGAGACCTTCAAGATCATCAAGTCCAACTGTTAACACAGCACTGCCAGGTCACAACTAAACTACTATGTCCATCAGCACCACATCTACACAGCTTTGAAACTCCTCCAGGGATGGGGACTCCATCACTGCCCTGGACAGGCCTTGGCAACCCTTTTGGAGAAGTAATTGTTCCTCATGTCCAACCTTAACCTCTCCTGATGCACCTTGAGGCCATTTCCTCTTGTCCTGTCACTTGTGTTTTGCAAATGATGGAAAGTTACACAGGAATTAAAAAAAGTCACACCTAGCTTAGTAAAAACAACCCAAAGCTTCATTTTATTCTGTGATAACAGTTCTGTAATGGGTACACAGGAAAGAGATTTTCCACTTCAGTATATACTTAGCAGCGAGCAACTGATACGGGGGGGTCCCATGGTGTCCTTGTGATATTGAATATGTCTCACCACTGTAAGAAGCTTGTTGAAAGCTTAGAAACCCAGAGAATATGGGGGGTTTTATGTTAATGTTATGATACATAGCTGGGGAAGGGCTTCTGAACCACAAGTAATTACTGCAGAGGGAATTGTCTGGCTTTAGCAGCTGGGAACATTTCCAGGACTCCACCATTAAGCCCAGTTTATGAACAGAACTAGGTCAGACAAACCTGGTCAAACCATAAACAAAATGTGAATGTGGAAATGTGCCAGTATCCCTTTCTTGTCTCTAGACAGCCCATGGGATTATCTTACATCTTTATGAGAAAGCTACAGCAAGGGGGCATACAAGGTGATGTGCACCAGCATTGAGTACCAGCCCCTTTCCAGGGGATTCCTCTCAGGATCTTTCCACAGCCTGCATTGCACTGCAAGTAGGCCATGGGAGCCCTGTCTCTGCTCTGACACTACTTGAACTGCAAAAATGTGAGTTGCAATTAGAAATCTGTTAAGCAGCTCCAAGAACTAACGCAGACACAAAGTAAATCCCACCAGCTTCTGTGGTGATCATGTCCTAGATGGGGGATGACTCTGGGAACCCCTTTCTGACACAGTTCACTGTTCAAGAATACAGATCACTGAGAATCCCAGCATGACAGGGGTTGGAAGGGACCTCTGGAGATCATCTTGTCCAATCCCCATGCCCAGCAGCATCACCCAGAGCAGGTTGCCCAGGATCATGTCCAGGAAGATCTGGAATCCTTCCACAGAAGGAGACTCCACATCATCTCTGGACAGCCTGGGCCATGCTCTGGCACACTCACAGCCAAGTAATTTTTCCTCGTGTTCATATGGAACCTCCTGGGTTCCAGTTTGCACTCATTGCCCTTTGTCCTGTTGATGGGCACCAATGACAAGAGTCTGGCCCTATCCTCTTGAGCACCACCGTTTAGCTGTTGATCAGATCCCCTCTCAGTGTTCTCTTCTCCAGGCTCAACAGCCCCAGGTGTCTCAGTCTTTCCTTGGCACAGAGATGCTCCAGTCCCCTCAGCATCTTTGTAGCCTCTGCTGGACTCTCTCCAGTAGTTCCTTGTCTCTCAAACTGGGGACCCCAGAGCTGGACACAATACTTCAGAGGTGGCCTCACTAGAGCAGAGCAGAAAGGGAGAAGAACCTCCCTTGACCTGCTGGCCACTCTTCTTAATGCATCCAAGAAGAGTGTTACCGGAGAGCACTCTTCTCCTTGGTCAGGCAGCCTGTTGCACACCTACAGTCAAGTGCCTGCTACTCGTTTCTCAAGNTGGAGATCATCTTGTCCAATCCCCATGCCCAGCAGCATCACCCAGAGCAGGTTGCCCAGGATCATGTCCAGGAAGATCTGGAATCCTTCCACNTCAAGTGCCTGCTACTCGTTTCTCAAGGTACAGTCTACTGCTGGCTCTTTCTGATGTTAGCATTCACAAGTGGCACTTGTCCTGCCACAGCACACACAAGCATCAAGGTCAAAAAGATTTCTCATTTGAAATACAGAGAAGTAACGTGAGTAGCCTTGACTGCTTTGTTTTCATGGTCTTTTGTATCCCTTCACTGATCTGTAGTGGGTCACACTCCTCCCTGTAATACCACAGAAAATGTTTTGTGTTTTACCAGACAAAGGTGGAGATCCATAGCTATGTTTTGCAGCCGTATATTTCAAGCTGCTATTTAAACCGTGCAATCTGTCATACACATTAAGGGATACTGGCTTAGCTACTTCAACAATTAACACGTCACAAGGGATCTTCAGCAGCAAGGGAGCTCGAGGTTCTGATTTCTGTCTTGCCTTCAAGCCGAAGACAACATGTGTGGCAGCACAGAATCTGTGAAGATTCCTCCGCTACCTTCCTTCTCTGGAGGGGGACAGGGAAGAACGAGAGCAGATCACTACCTCTTTCATAACAGGAAGATCCATACTGCTCTTCAAACCTTCAGCGATGGAGCTTGTTTTGTATCTCAGCAACAGGTACACCTCACTATGAGAACCCTGGCATCGTGATCTTCCAAGATGGTTACCAAAAGTCCCTGCAGCATAGCATCCATGGCACAGTGCTGACAGACCTGTTTGTTTTGACTTCACTATATCAATTTCTTACCCTGCTTCTTCCTTCCCTATCACCAGATGTTATAGCATTATGCATATAACCTGCTATTAAAAATTAAGGCAATCATTCTAAAAGCTTATTTTGAACTAGAGTGACCTGTCCTGTGATCTTTCTGCATTAAATTGAATGTGCCTGAAAATTCAAGGTAACAACAGAGCTTCCAATTTTCCTTAATCTTTAAAGCCCTCTCAGCATACCCCAGCTGAAGTGAGATCCAAGCTTAACACAGAATTAGATGTTGAATCAAATATTGATTCTCTGTCAAGCAAGTGACAACAGCAACGAGCTTAGAGACACTTTCAGAGTAATCATATTTAGCCATGATAAAAGCTCAATAAAGTGCTGAGTATCTCACATATGAAGCTGTCACTGGATTCACCCTGGTGTAGAAACTCAGGATGGTAGCTGCACCTTGACTCAGGGGTACCCGCATTACACAGCCTGCCACTGCACAAGGTTTTTACTGTATATGACTGATTCAAGTCTTTGCTGAAACAAAGCTGTTTCAGCTTTGGGTAGCATGGGTAGAATTTAGGACTTAAAACTATCTTTCTTTCTTCATCTGAGGCAGCTGTTTATTGTCACTGTAATATTTTAAATCCTTGCTTTAAAACAAGAACACAGACCAGTATCAGCCTGAGCAAAGACACAGTACAACTCCAGAACTGAACAACAATCTTCAAATTAATGGAGGCCAAAGCTCTGAAAATCTGTCAAAGTTGTAAATGGTTTTACAGTGAAAATTGATTAACAAGGAGCCACAGCTTGAGCAGTTTAAGTGACGGTTCATTGTAACATTTCAGGACATTTGACTTTAGTGAAAATCCAAGACCCTGGGGCTAGAATTAAGAGGTAGCTCTAGGACACTTTTCCCCATATGGTGAACACACAGTTGTTGGTAGTTCAATGCTCTGCCATAGAATGTTAGCATGTAGTTCAGTTCTGAGTAGAACCTCAAAGTAGGATAAATTGACCTTGCAAGGGATGTGATCTGTGCTTCCACCTCCAGAAATCCTGGTTGCTTTTGCCATGACACCTTTTTTTCCAAGCTGATTTGGTACAGAACACCATTTTCCCAGTTAACAACAGGAACACTGAGGAATGAGCTACAGCTCCAACCTCTTGTTGTTACTGCTCCATAATTAGTACTGTTTGAACTAGTTGGCATTTCTCCTAGAACAGATTTCACACTATGTGAATGAGGTTAATTCATTAGTTACATTTGTTTCAAAGCCTCTTGAGCAGTCTAATCACTCTGTAATAGTAACTGACTGACCCAAATCTTTACCCAGTAAAATAACAGAACTTCATCCCAATTTGTTATCNATCTTTCTGCATTAAATTGAATGTGCCTGAAAATTCAAGGTAACAACAGAGCTTCCAATTTTCCTTAATCTTTAAAGCCCTCTCAGCATACCCCAGCTGAAGTGAGATCCAAGCTTAACACAGAATTAGATGTTGAATCAAATATTGATTCTCTGTCAAGCAAGTGACAACAGCAACGAGCTTAGAGACACTTTCAGAGTAATCATATTTAGCCATGATAAAAGCTCAATAAAGTGCTGAGTATCTCACATATGAAGCTGTCACTGGATTCACCCTGGTGTAGAAACTCAGGATGGTAGCTGCACCTTGACTCAGGGGTACCCGCATTACACAGCCTGCCACTGCACAAGGTTTTTACTGTATATGACTGATTCAAGTCTTTGCTGAAACAAAGCTGTTTCAGCTTTGGGTAGCATGGGTAGAATTTAGGACTTAAAACTATCTTTCTTTCTTCATCTGAGGCAGCTGTTTATTGTCACTGTAATATTTTAAATCCTTGCTTTAAAACAAGAACACAGACCAGTATCAGCCTGAGCAAAGACACAGTACAACTCCAGAACTGAACAACAATCTTTGAATTAATGGAGACCAAAGCTCTGAAAATCTGTCAAGGTTGTAAATGGTTTTACAGTGAAAATTGATTAACAAGGAGCCACAGCTTGAGCAGTTTAAGTGACGGTTCATTGTAACATTTCAGGACATTTGACTTTAGTGAAAATCCAAGACCCTGGGGCTAGAATTAAGAGGTAGCTCTAGGACACTTTTCCCCATATGGTGAACACACAGTTGTTGGTAGTTCAATGCTCTGCCATAGAATGTTAGCATGTAGTTCAGTTCTGAGTAGAAGAACCTCAAAGTAGGATAAATTGACCTTGCAAGGGATGTGATCTGTGCTTCCACCTCCAGAAATGCTGGTTGCTTTTGCCATGACACCTTTTTTCAAGCTGATTTGGTACAGAACACCATTTTCCCAGTTAACAACAGGAACACTGAGGAATGAGCTACAGCTCCAACCTCTTGTTGTTACTGCTCCATAATTAGTACTGTTTGAACTAGTTGGCATTTCTCCTAGAACAGATTTCACACTATGTGAATGAGGTTAATTCATTAGTTACATTTGTTTCAAAGCCTCTTGAGCAGTCTAATCACTCTGTAATAGTAACTGACTGACCCAAATCTTTACCCAGTAAAATAACAGAACTTCATCCCAATTTGTTATCAGGATAAGCTTAACCTATTTAAGTATTTACACTGATGTTTCCCTGTGAAGTATGACAAATATAACCAAGGAAAATTTGATGTTCCCACATCTGTTTTCCATATGGGTTTGATTTCAGCCTTTATGGCAATGTCAGTATTAGGTGCAAAGATGCATCTCAAACACTATTTCCTGTATTCTTCCAGACACACCCTGTATATTAAACAAAACCCTGACTGTACCAACAGTAGGCACATGAACTCTGGTTAAAGACTGTGAACAGTGTAACAGTCCAAGTTCAGTGAAATGTTGCCTACAGCTATCAGCTAGACTTCACTTACATCTTCTCTGGCATGGTCCAGGAGTCCTTATGTTCTCCATTTTCTCGGTTAATCCATTTTCCTACATCTGCAAATCAGCCTCTGTATTTAGCTGTCTGTGATATTGGAGTGTATTTATATTAAATCCAGGCACAGATCGGGATAGGATGCTTCAATGCTTTTCTCTAATCAACATTTCAGCTACTAGTTTAGTAACTAAAAGCTAGTCCTGCCTAATTCCCACTTCAGCAGGCAAGAAAGCATGCTGCTCCGTGTCGGCACAAAGCATTAGGGGAAGGTAACAGTGAGCAAATTGTCCATAGGCCTTAAAGTCCAAGCTGATCAACTGCATATCCTCAAAATTCTTTCCTATACTTTCTGTAGAGTTAGGCCATGGTGGGCAACTTGGGAATAGCATCAAGTAGATAAGTACAGTCATCTGCTAGGAGCTAGAGCTATTTGAGATGTCTATCCAATGCTGCTTTCCAGTTACCAAATACTTTCTAGGAATAAGATACCAAGATCAGAATGAAACCATCCATTTAGATTTCTGTAGTCACGACACTAAGTGGATTTGCCAGATGGGCAGAGGAGTAGAAGGCCAGCAGAGATGGAACTTTGTTATAGACCTAGGCACAGAAATAACTGCTTGGGAGCACAGTGGTGGGTTGCTCTGAGTTTAGAGAACAAGTCTTGTGAGGAACAGTTGATGGACCTGGGGTTGTTCAGCCCAGAGAAAAGGAGTCTCAGGGGAGACCTTGCTCTGGACAACTCCCTGAAAGGAGGTCAGAGCCAGGTGGGGTCAGACTCTTCTCCCAAGGAACAAGCAATGGGACAAGAGGAAATGGCCTACAAGTTGCACCAGGGGAGGTTTAGGTTGGAAACAATTACTTCTCAAAAGGGTTGTCAAAGCCTGTCCCAGGCTGCCCTGGGCAGTGGTGGAGTCCCCATCCCTGGAGGAGTTTCAAAGCTGTGGAGATGTGGTGCTGAGGGACATGGTTTAGCCCTGGCAGTGCTGGGTTAATGGCTGGACAATGATCTTGAAGATCTATTCCAATCAAAATAATCCGATGATTCTATGAAGCTTCACCATCGAAAGCTTTCACCCTCAGCAAGGAGAACCAGTGACAGTAGGCTTACATTCTGTGTGCTTCACTTACAGCCCATCAGCCCTTCTATACTTGTAAAAATCGGCTGGGTTTCATCATCTCCCCAGACTGGGGCCAAGCACCAATTTCAGTGATCATTTCACCTTTGACAAAAGCAGACACAGAAAAGCTGCAAAGTGCCCAAGTTAGCTGCCTCCCAGACCAAAGGAAAACAAATCTAAACTTGTTAATGCTCACAGCAGTGCCGCCAAAATCACTCTTTGCCAATTCATATTAAAGGTTGATGGAGCACTTCAGACACCAGACTCTCTAGAACGGAGTCGAATAGCAAAGAGATGTACCCAGCATCACCCTGTGCATCAGAAGCATCATTTCAGGCTAATCTCAGCTGCAAGCGCAGGAAAATACTTATTGTTACAGCCTTCTTATAGGAGAAATCTATGTAAGCTGCAACAGGAGCTTATTTTTGGCTTTAATTTTACAAAGCTTACACAAAAGCTATTATGAGTGAAAAATCAGGGTAGCAAAAGCTTCAGAGGTCTGGGGATCAGAGCATTACAAAAAGACCTTATATTAACAATGGGTTTTAATGCTCTAATTAATTTTGTGTAGTAGTTGCATTCATTTACAGTCAACACTACTCTGGCATGTGTCTTCCACATCTTAGCCTGCTATGAATTTGAGCTGGAAGGACACAATGTGTACAGCAGCAGTAAAAACTATCGGCCCCACAATCAACAGAGGTGACTGCGTAATTCTTTGCTCTGTTGGCATTTTCTAGATAAGTAATGTGAGGTAATGCTTCAGCTCTAGATCAGGATGGGAGGAAAAGGGGAGAATTACAGCTTTTGCCTACTAGCTTTCTACCTACCATTAGATTATTCAAACAGTTTATGGTAAATGAAAACAAAAATCCTCTTAGGTTTCACAAGCTTTTATCATCATTAATACCCTGAGTGGTACTCACTAGGGAAACAGGGACTATATTCTCCTGTCTTTTTTTTTCTCTTTATTTGCCACTCAACAATTTCTTACTAGGATCAGAAAATAAGAACAAGGAAGATGATAACATAGGTACACAGGTATCTATGACCATATTTGCCTTCTCCTCATCTGCTCAAATAAGCAGAAGACAACTCTTGCAGTAGACAACAGCCAGTGCTGAGAAAGCTTTAGTCCCTCAGCTTGAATTAAAGGTGTCCTTATCTGATGATCTGAACAGGAAAGATTGCAGTAAGTGATTATCTAGGGAAAAATAAGCTCCCTTTGGTAACTGTGACAATCAGCTCACTTTTACTGGTTGCAGCATAACATCTGTTGAACATATTCCTGGTAGAATTCACAGGCACTGACTCGGATGGGGAGGTCAGGCTCCAGTGGTCCCACAGCCCATCCCAGTCCCTTGCTGACATACAGTTTATTTCATATTCCTGGGAGGCTGACAACTCTTTGCTGTTAACTAGGTATGTCTGTTCTTTGAGTAGTTCAGGAACATCCCAAAACTGAATCCTGTATCACAGCTTCCTTTGACACTGCTACAGTTTGGCTTTTGGTGTGAACCACCACACCAAAAGAAGCTTAATGTCCCAGTTTCACTGGGACTATTGAAATATCAGAGACTAGTTACTGTGTGCATGGCATAAATTGATAGCAACACCTTACCTCAGGCATAACGGCTCATGTATTCTGTGACAGAATTCCCTCAGAGGTGACTGACGGAAGGGGCACCACAGCCGTCAGCTGAAGGTTCTCCCAGCAGACTTCATTCAGCTCTGCCAGGTCACCACGGCTTTACATGGAAGACCTGCAATGGAACATCAGTAGATAAGCCAGAGAACAAATGCCTGCTATGACATCAAGTGCTATTGCTCATGATACAATTTAGCACAGATTTTTATGATATTCCTGTTCCTCCTCTTGCCACCAAGCTTAGGAAGCTTTTTTTTTGTCTTAAGCTGATTAGGTTTAAACTTGGTTACAGTAGCAAACCAGCTATTTCCACCTTGGAAATCACAAGATATATATCACTTAAATTCCCAGATCTTCTTAGGCAGCAAAAAACAAACCAAACCAAGCAATTTGAATTTTTTTTTGTACAGAGTAATGAATTTGATTAGTGCATTGTTTTCAAAAGCCTTTATACCTTCTGACCTTACCTTCATGACCAAGCAGCCAACAGTCGAGACAAAGATTAGTCAAAAAGATAAAATACTCTAAAAGATGGGAAAGCTAGGTGCAGGAAACATGAAGTTAACAACTACACCAAGAAAGGGGGGTAGCCGCTTCCCAACCATGCCAAGCCAGAGCTCTATATTCCAATAAACACATTTCATTAAAGTGTTTTTTTTTTTTGGTGTAACATCAAAAGAGTTCTGTTCATGGCTGTGGTGTATGCCAGTAGAACAGGTGGGTAGTTTTCCTGAGGCTATCCCTTACAAAGGTGCCCTTACAGTGATGAACTGTTTTCTATATTAGTTTGATCCACAGTTTACAGCTCTAGAGTATAAATCCCTAAAATATTGATCCTAAAAATGGACCCATCAAGGTGAATGCCTACCTTTGTGTATCGGCAGCCGCTTGTGAGTGCCACAGTTAATAACACTTGTTTACACTAAAGACAGCTGTGCTCCATTACTGCACAATTTACCTAGAGTAGATGAGGTGTTGCTGACACTTGCGGACTTTCTGACGGAGAACGCTTCTCTCTTCATTACTGGTGAGCCTTTGGCTGGGGTCAGGACGAAGCTTTCAGGGAGAACCCCAGCACTTGACACGCTCAATGACATAGGACGACACGGCGCGAGCCGTACGACCTGCTCAGGTCGAGTGCCCAGGGAGCACCGCCACCGCCGTTGGCCCTATTCCAGCTGGGAACAACTGATGCACAAGCCTCCCCTGGGGATCCTTTCCAGGATTCCCGCGGCCGTGCCGAGGTCGGCAGCACTATGGGGG